>JAJOZX010004618.1:220000-389675 GCA_023014485.1 Bathynomus jamesi | reverse complement strand
TGCAGAGAATGCAGTGATGTGCAAATATCAATTTGATGTTGAAGATTTGCTTGTGACAAATCATGCGGAACCCATTTTCCAACCTTCACTACTTCCCTTAACAGCTTCAAATAACAATGAATGGTCATATGGCTAACGCCGAGTTGCAGGTCAAGTTCTCTTACAGTTATCGTTGGGTTTTCCTCCACTGTTGCTTTCAGCAACTCTTCATCTAACTCATTTGGTCGTCCTGTTCGTTGGTCTTTCAGACTGGTTTCCATTTCTAAACTTCTCAAACCATCTCCTACACATCCATTCGCTCACATCATTTCCATAAACTCTCTGAATGTTTCTTGCGGATTCATTAGCATTAGATCCTTTATGGAACTCATACAGCATCACATGTCGAATATGCTCTTTCGCGGGCTCCATGTTTTTTTTCAATTACTGTAATATCGTAGGGGTAGCGTTGTAACTGCATGAAAAACACCAGAGAAAATATTCATTAGCCTAATCCTACACTAACCTAAGTCATTCTGTATCGTGATAAAGCATGTGCGAACCTGTCGCCGCATGTATTTTGCAACATTTCTAAAACTATTTCACATTATCTTGAGGTTATTCTATTATCTATCGTCCATTTCTAATAGAGCAAATTTATGTTACAACCTGATATTTTCACACTGTACCTAAAGACCTCCACGGAAAGTCGCTTCAAGTGGACAGGAACCGTTTTCTTTATGGCACCTGTAAGATATCCCCTACCACTAATGACACGATCTCCGGGTTTACATTTCTGGTACTTTAAGTTGTTCTCTCTTTCAACACATGCCACATTCCCATCTCCATTTACTTCTCTTGAGACATTTATTTCCATCTTTTTCCTTCACAATGATGTCTAACTCGCAGTTAGGGACATTCCCAACTAACAATTTTACGTAGGTACAACGGTGTCAACGTCTGAAGGATAGAAGTGGTCCAACAAAGGCCCAATTTGAATTTGTAGGATGCCGTAACTTGGTTACAATTTTGTAACAAAGAATAATGTAATACAAAACTACGTGCTAATGGATGTAAAACCTTACGTGCAGACGTCGTCTATGCTACATACAAAAAAGTTACGTCAGAAGTTTACTTGCACTTCCATGTGTATACAACGTCATTATGAAATGTTGTATGAACGTTGCAATATAACGTTAAGTTTTACGTTGTGACTACGTCAGTACAACGTCAATTTCTGACATTACCCAAATATTCAACCAGGATATAACGTTGTATTTACGTAGTGTATCTGGTAGGTTATTGTCTGAGAGAACTTCTTAATCATACAGGATCATCATCGCCTCATTTTCTGTTTCTTTGAGGGTCGTGCTTCTAGTGGACATCTGCCTCGGTTAGGATCCATACTACTTGCAGAGTTTGAAGTGTATCAATTTGCACAAGCATTAGATCTCTGCGTAATATATCTGCAGGAATGTTTTACACCCTGACAGATTGTCCCAGTCTATCTTTTCCCTACACTACACACATTTCAGGTTCATTTTGTCCCTAGCTCCTAAATCATATTGTTCTCAGAACTTGATCCTGTGCAGCAACTATCGGCCCTTTCAGCCTCTGGCCTCGGGGCTCCCCAGTAAGGAATTACAGTGTTCTCTTTATTTATAAACCCCCTTCAACTTTGTAAGTCTATTATACGCGTGGTCTTCCCATTTTCTTTTTCCTCTCTCTAGTCGTTTATATTTTTAGATCCCTTTAATCTTCCTGATCCAATCATCTAGGGTTACCCTCTCATCAAGATGGAGGAGTTCCATTTCCATCCCAACTGCCTCTTTAGTCATTAGTCTTTTTCATGATCGATGTCACTGGGGTCCAGCGTGAATTCTTAAACAAGTTCTAAGTTCAGAACCTGTTTCTGGTAAAAAGGAGCAATGGGAACACTTAAAAGTTTCTCTCGTTTGAGTGTTTGTTAGATGCTTTTTAACATTTACGTTCGTAATCTGCTTCCGAGAGTTCTATTCAATATTATTACATCTACTTGAACTTTATTTTTTCTTTGATTGGGCTAGGAATTCCCACTGAGCTTTGAACGGCCAAGCTCTGAAGGGCTACCTTAACTTACAGCGTAAGTTAAGCGAGACTGAGAGACTCTGACCGTCTTATTTAGTATTATTTCAGGGTTGTCGACTCGAGCCTACTTCAGGCCTGAATTAGCCTAAAAATAAAAAGGGTACTATTTACGGTCTTCTTTCTAAACCTTGCAACAACACAACCTGCACCATTGCATGGTGCAACAATCTCTTACCTAAACTACTAAACTGAATTGCAAGAGAGCGCTCTGTCAGACCGCGATTTATCAGTACTACATTCAACAAAGGAGCAGAAAAAAAAGCCACCACAAGAGCCACAAAAAAGTTGGCTCTTCCTCCTCTAGCTTTTCTAACAAAGTTCTCAGTAATTGAGGATGCACGTATTACCACCAAGTATGTGTACAGGTTCTTTTTCACAACACCCGTTACATCTACAATAACTAAGTTCAATCTTTAGTATCCATGTTTTACTTAGATTTCACACGTCCTGGTATTCGATAATCAATTTTCTCTTCGCAAAGTTTAAATAAAAACCATTTGGAACGCTGATATCGATGATCATGCCTTTCATGGTCCAGATTACTCTGTATGGTTTAATTGCTCAACTTTCTACGAATGCTCCCATAAATAATTTTACCATAGAATATAGTGACCTCCAGTTTCCAGTTGTTGGTTGTGGTTGGTGCTGAAGGAAATGCTTACTAACTTCTAGGTTGTATTGTTTGCAAATTTGCTAGTGTATTAGTTTGCTGATTTGTTGTTCTGTGTGGTGTAAGTATCCATTCCCCATCAATGTTTGGCACCCTGATACCAAATGTATCACACTTAGGTTTCTTCCTGGTAAAATCGGCACTTACTGTTATTTGTTGGATATGCCATCACAACTTCCAAACCACCATGGAAAACAAAATACAGAAAAAACGGAGAAAACTGAACCCTGTAGAAGAAGTGAAGTACAATTACAAGTCGAGGTCAAAGTTACTTATTGAATGTACTTATTGAATGTATTTTTCGAATAGAAACTTTAAAGTACTCAGCCTTAAAAAGGGCCTTGCAAGCGCCTCTGATTAATTATAAAACAAAGTGAGATCTCTATCAGTATTATATATACGAGTAAATATATCAATAATGTGGAACTTTATACTCTTAATAATAATATATTTAATAAAAGAATAATCTTTATAACCATGTACCATAAAAATTCACTACCACTCTCTTCTTCCTCTCGTGGGTCGGGTGGGGCGTTTTCGCGGGTGTTCGCCATTGGCCCCTCCTTTCTGCATAAAAAAATCTTACCTTCCAGAACACTTTCTGACGTAATAAAAGGCGCGTGTGTAAATTGACCACACTAAAAATTGGGACAAAATGACAATTTGAAACTGCTCACCTGAGAAAAGTAAATGAGCAAAAAGATGAGGAAACGGGATATAGATAAATTTTTCTTATGAAGTTCTTCATAATAAGTATAATAAAGGGTAACTAGTATCTTTAAAAAAACCTGTGATTGAACGAGATACGCTCAAACGCTAAACTTGAAAGGAAATGTTGGTTTACCAGAGGGTGTAGTTGTAAAAACGTACTCGGAACGTGGCTCACGGTAGGTGGGGATGTGTTGCACATTTTACTTCATTCTTCGTATTGCTAAATTAAGAATTTACACGAATCACACAAAGAAAATAAGTTCTTGAGTTTTGCTCTGGCCACGTTATTACACGTCTTCCCGTGGTTAGTGAAGTTAAGCAACGTTGGGTTTGTTCAGTTGATGAATGCGCGGCCATCCTCCGCGTTCAAATGATGTAGCGATCTGTGGTTCAATTTCCGATGTTAAACTATCGATATCAATCTTGGCTAATCCGAAGATTCAATCCTACACAACCAACCGTCGAATTTTGATTTTCTGAGTAAAAAAATGCTGGAGAGAAATTAAAACATAAATAAAAATATTTTAATAAAAATTATTTAATAAAGCTACCCATTTTGTAGTAAATATCTAATATACTAAAATCTTTGGTTTAAGATTTTTTTTTATACATAACGCCTTATGCTACTGCTTACTACTAGAATGGGTAGTAAGCAAGTAGTAGTAGTAGTAGTAGTAGTAGTAGTAGTAGTATTACCTAGTTCATCATCATTACAGATAACTGAAAAGTTCTTAATCGTTACATGAATTTTGAGTGAGTAATTACAAATCTAATTTCCTAACGCACACATTACAAACACTAAAGAAAAGTCTTTACTGGTAATGTAGTTTTAGAAAAATGTTCGCCTAAAAAAATTCTAAAAAACATTAAAAATTAGTAATGATTAGATTTTGTTTTTGAAATTTTATTACCGTCACTAAAGAGAATAAAATTTCTAAAATAAAACAATTTTACCAATTTGTAATCTTTTTACGCTTTTCTTAAAATTTTTCAATAAGCGAACTTTTTTCCAAAACTACACAAGAAAGCAATACAATATTGCATTTCCACAGTCCTTCAACATATGACACTTTTCCAATTACATGAATCTCATCCATGTAATTATTCCCAGTTCTGTTCTGCGATGAGAGTGGTTTTTAACCCATTTTTAAATGCATTTACAATAGAAAATTTTTTGCAGTATCAATTCATTGCATAATTTCAGTCGGATTAAAATAATAATAATAATAATAATAATTCTACTCTCCATTGACTTTGGCTTCTCAATCATTCCACCATACAACAGTTGCTTTTCTAATTCAAACTTCTAGTGATACATAATCAAAGATAAATTAACTCCCTGAAAATTTCTTTTACCATTGGAATACAAATACTAATGAGCTTTGGATTATCTACGTTAAGTAGGAAGTTAATACGAATCTGTTTTTTAAAAATACTTATATATATATATATATATATATATATTAGTGATGGGACGATACCAAAATTTTTAACGATTCCGATTCCGATACCACTAAAAAGTCTCGATTCCGATACGATTCTCGATTCCGATTCCGATTCTCAATATTTTTAAATATAATTCTATACTTGTTTTTCTGGAAATTGTCATATTTTACTCTGGTAAGATTAACTATTTACATTATGAGTATGGTAATATAAATTATAATAGATGCTGCAAACCCACAAGGAAAAAGAAAAACGATTCCACCTGACGAGGTGTAGCTTTGAATACACGAAAGGACTTGGAATCGTTTTTCTTTTTCCTTGTGAGTTTGCAGCATTTATTCATTTCACGTGTTTTATTGTGAAATTCATCCCATATAATAGATTGGCTTAAAAATAAAAATCAACTGTAAGTTGTAACAATTCATTTTAATCTTCTTGATTACACATCATGGATATACATGTTTTAATGTATAGCTACAATACAATAAAAATAAAATTTGTTATCCTCTTTCATTTAAATTTTAAAGTTTACATTGCAAAACTGGTTCAATTAAAAGTTAAAGAATCGTTTTAAGAATCGGAAATCATGGTACAATTCTCTCGATTCCGATTCCGATTCCGATTCCTGAAAAATGCTCGATTCTTCCGATTCTTGATTCCGATTAATCGTCCCATCACTAATATATATATATATATATATACTTGATCTGAATTGACTATTATTTGGCTGAGCTATAAATTAATTAATTATAAATACTTGAATTAGCTACTGGTTATTACTGACTTGTTGAATACTTAAGTATTCATTTTAATTACTTCGAAACCGTGGTAACTAATTACAGTTTTGTGTAATTTTAAAATAAAGTTACTTTAAAACATAGCTTACGTATTTTACATCAGTCAATGGGATATAAATAGAATAAAAAAGTAACTTCACTCATACAGATCATTTGAAGTAATGACTTTATTTCAATACCTTTGCTTTTACTCAAAGAAATGGAGCTTCTTGTCACGCTAAATGACTCCACCTTTTGTTTCAAGTTTCTAAACAAGTACTTGGGAAATAATTCAATTACTGCACTTTTAAAAACTAACTGTAGCTGAATTACTTGAACAGCAGATTAATTATGGTTGTAATTTAAACACATTTTTAAAAAAAGTAATTTTGACAACATTGTAACAATGTTATCTGACTAAGATAAGCTATATATAAACAAAATTTTAAATTAATTTCATCAGAATTAAAAACTGATGTATTGTACATTAGGGAATTTCTAAAATCTTATACTCACAGAAGTCAGTACCAATCATATTTAATGCAATTTATAATAAGGTCTTTAAATAGCTACAGACTCTGACAAATCAATTACAACCAAAGTAGTATTGTGTTTCGTGACTTAAATAGCTGAACAGACATTTAAAAAAGCCATCACACTAAGTAGTAGTGGCAACATTAGTATGAAATTCTTACTGAAATTCTGCATTTGAAGAGCTTCAATGTAAAGGAATTTGAAATATTTGCTTAAAATTCCTCTTTACTGTGAAGTTTTAAATGACTTCCAAGATTAGATCCTTGTGCAGCACTGTAGGAACAAAGTCCACATTCAAAAGGTTTTTCTCCTGTGTGAATTCTTTGGTGGGATTTAAGATTACCACTTGTTGCTGCTCTATAGGAGCAATCCCCACATTTAAAAGGTTTGTCTCCCGTGTGAATTCTTACATGCCTCCGAAGATCAGAACTTCTAGCTGTACTAAATGAACAGTTCACACATTTAAAAGGTTTTTCTCCATTATGGACCCTAAAATGAATTTTGAGAGCAGATTTTTGTGTTGTACTGTAGGAGCAATCTATACATTTAAAAGGTTTTTCTCCAGTGTGAATTCGTAAATGTCTTCGAAGGTCAGAACTTCTCGTTGAACTGAAGGAACAGTCTCCACACTTAAAAGGTCTTTCCCCAGTGTGAATTCTTAAATGTAACTTAAGGCTTTGTTTTACTTTTGATTGGTAAGAGCAAAGAGAACACTTAAATATGTTCTTTCTTATAGCTTTGCTCGTATAATTAACTAGATTACTGAGAAAACTTGTAGCTGATGGTGAGGAATCTCGCGATTCTTTAAGACATTTGTTTTTGTCAGAGATGGATTGTGTATCTGAATTCTGCAAGGAATGTTCCTGAAAATGAAATACAGTACAGAAAACTCATGTTACTGCTGTACTTAAAATACAGAATATAACTAATTATTGTTATACCTGTAACTGCAATAAAATCAATCTCTTCTCCCTTCATTATTGTGTTAATTATAAAAATTTATTTGTGAGGGTGTCATACAAAAACTACAGTACTGCTATAAAAGATTATATATTATATTATCCCTCTTTAAATATTTAGAGATGTATAAATGAAAAGAAAGCATTAGTTTTAGTTGCTCTTATGGTCAGAGTTAAAAAAGTTGAAGCTGATATCTCAAGCCATTCTGAGAATGTTCAGAACTTTTTAAACTAATATACTGAATGAACCATTCAGTTGTGGGTAGGGTGCACACAAAATTGTGATTTATAGGGTACAGTTTCTTAAGGGTGTGTCTCCAAAGTCTTGGTCCAAAGACAGCCTTAAAAATTCAGTCGACCAAAAATGTGGTAACTATTTCCATTTTTATTTAAATGAAAAGGATAAATTTGTGTAGTAAATATTGAACTCTTTGGAGAACTGAAGTTAGCCCGTAATAATATGATCTTTTTTATTTTTTAAAGGCAAATGTATGTATGTGTAACAAATTCAACACAGGTCTTGAATACTTTTTAGAAAATGGATTGTATCTAATGCTATACAATACCCAGGAAATACTATACTGTACTGAAAAACAAAGTTGAAATGTCACAGCTATTTTGATTCACTTGGTGAAAGTATATACAGTAGTACTGGTAATTAAGTTAGTTAACATTTAACAATTTACTTTTTGTCTCATAATTCTTAGAAGGGGAAAAAATAGATGTTATGACATCTATTTATAGATAGGAAAAAAATTTGACTTACCTTATTGTTTGGTTTGTAATCGTTTAACTGTAACTGTTCCTCTTCAGCAATGTCTTCTGTCCGACAAGTCTGAAATTAGTATTTCCCATCAACATATTTAATACTAATAATGCTTAGGGTCATTCAATTTCCTCCATAATAGCAAATATGCAAATATCACATGATGAAGGGAACCTATAAAGCTTTACATGCACCAGCGTAGCAGGGAGAGGGTCACTGGAGCCATGGCTCCCACAATCCCATATAATTTATTATAACTATTCATATATAAATAGAAATGTAAATAATTAGAATAATAATTATTATAAATAAATAAATATAACTAATGCAAAGTGTTTACAAGGTCATAAAATCATAAAAAGTAATAAAAAGTCAAAACTGAAAACTACATGATTGATCCAGGAGAAAAATTATTTTTTGTATATTTTGTCATACTACTTTACTTTTGTGCTCAGTCAATACCTAATCAATTCTTATCTGCATGAATTGTTTCATTTTTCCTTCATAATTCCCTTCATTTACATTATTTAATGTATATTTTTCTATTAATGTTTCATTTCTTATGTTTCTTATTACATACACAGTATATATATATATATTACCAATTGACAAAGGCTCATGAGGAGCTGAAACTGTATTGGTGTTAAGAAATAAAAATTTACGTCTTCCTGAAAAGTGATTTCCTTCTTCATATACTGTATATATGTGAAGGAGGAAATCACTTTTCAGGAAGACTATTTTTTTTTCTCGATTTCCTTCTTCATATATATATATATATATATATATATATATATATATATATATATATATACACACACACACACACACACACACTGGTCTGCAAAAGTATTTACAAATCGTAAGTTGTAATATATTTGGAATAAGAATGTATATACATATACAGGGTGTCCCATAAGTCCGGCATCATAGGAAAAATAATAAAAAAAAAGGCAAAACAAAAGCTTTTATTTACAGAATGTGCTCAATATGTCCACTATTATTTTCAATACACAAATTCAGACATGATACCCAGTCAGCAAGCACATGGTGAATGATGTCAGGAGTAATGGTGTTACATGCCCCAATAATGCGCTGCCGCAAATGTTCAACACTCCTAATTTTCTCTGCGTATACCAGCACTTTCAAGTGGCCCTAGAGATAAAAATCTAGTGGCGTGAGATCCGGGCTTCTAGCTGGCCATTCCACAGGCCCTCGACATCCTATCCAATTACCAGGGAATTGTTGGTACAGGTATTCCCTTACTTGGGTGCTGCAATGTGCAGGAGCGCTGTCTTGCTGGAACCATGTTTGGAAATTTCCTTCTTTGTTCAAGACACTGGGAAAATGCTTCTTCCTTGAGCATACATAGGTAGGTGCCTCCAGTAACATGTTCATCGAAAAAGAGGGGGCCTATGATGCGATCCTTCCAAATGCCACACCATACCATCACCCGAGATGCACCTTGTTCCTTTGAAGAGGTATACCAGTGAGGGTTGTTTTGAGACCAGTAGCGGGTGTTCTGTCGATTTACCTCACCATTTCCACAAAAAACAGCCTTGTCACTGAACAGAATGGTGGATGGGAAATTGGCATCCCAAGCATAAGAAAAATATGAATTTCTCCTATGATGCCGGACTTATGGGAAACCCTGTATAATAAGATATTTAATTGTAATATAATATTTGACAATAAAAAGTTAATAAAAGAAAAATACCATACTTATTTGTAATTTATTTATAAAACTTATAAAAATTAGTATCCTATGTGGCCACCCTTGTTCTTTCTGACTAGTTCAAGATGCTGAGGCATTGAGTCAGCCAACTTCATGCATGATTCAGGACTGATTTTATACCACTCTTCTTGAAGAACTCTCCATAAATCTTATTTATTTTTGCCTTATCTTCTCTTGTTCTTACTTTTCTATCAAGCTCATCCCAAAAATGTTCAATAGGATTTAAACCTGGACTCTGAGAGGGCCATCCTAGCATTTTAAACCCTTCTTCAAGCTTACAGTAGAGCTGTTTTAGTGATTTAGCACTATGCTTAGGATCATTATCCTGTTGAAATATGAAGTTTACACAATCTCCATGAAGTTCTTTAGCAGCTGGGATTGCAATATTAATGAATAGATGTTTGAATACATATTGATCCTTGTGTCCATTTTCATTCAGATCAGTGATCTGGTGTTATTTTCCAACTCCCTTTGATGAGAAGCAGCCCAACACATTGATTCCCCCACCTTCTTCTTTCACTGTCTGAATAAGGCATTCATTCTTATAGTGTTCAACAATTCATCTATTAACAATTTTCCTCCTTTTATCACTACCAAAAATTCCAAATCTGCTTTCATCACTCCATACAATTTTTGACCAGTTCTCAGCAGGGCTGTGGAGTCGGAGTCGGAAGCAATTTTGGTGCTGCTGGAGTCGGAGTCGGAGTCAGTAAAAATGTACCGACTCCGACCTCAATATAAATTTTAATAAAAAATGTTTTTGTGTGTATCACTGGCAGCTATGGTGGTTAAACCACTTAAATAATAAACACAATGTTTTCCATTTCAGACACTAATGCCATTAATTCATTTTAGATAATATTTTTTATTTTTAATACTTATTTAATTTTGAGTTCTTTCTAAATTTCATAAGTTTTTAACTTTCAAGTCTAAAACCCCTTTCACAATGGCAAAGACGCTTCCAACAAAGTCTGCAGTTTTTGAATATTTTACAATAACCACAGATGGGAAACATTTCATGTGTCAGTGTATGATAGATGATGATGATGGTGAAAAATTATGTGAAGCAAAAATCAGTGGTTTTACTGGCTCTGATAAAAATGCACCAACCAGAGCATCAAATTTGAAAAGACATTTGCAGCGTTTCCATCCCAAAATTTTAGAAGTTGTCATTGAGAAAGATAGTAATAAAAACCTTCCAACTACTTCAACGTTAACAAAAGATCAGAAATCTACTGAACGACAAGCACCACTTACAAGATTCTTTACTACAGACAAAGTTACCGTAACAATGACCACAGAAAAGTTCAAGAAGCACATCATCGAACTGGTGGTAAAAAATGGTGTAGCCTTATCTTTATTTTCACAACCAGCCTTTCTAGGCCTAAATGGAGAAATGGCCAAGAAACTTGGAGTTTCTCTGGAAAGACAAAGTATCAGAAAAATTATAGTTGAAGAAGCCACAAATAAAAAGGAAGAACTTCGAAGAACTCTTAAGGGACGCTTCATGTTTATTAAAATGGATGCAGCCACGCGTCATAGAGTTAACTATTTTGCCATCAATGCTAGATTTGTTGATGAAAACAATAAAATGGTAACTCAGACATTGGGAGTAAAGGACACCAAGGCGCATCATGACAGCGACTATCTTCAGAAATTAGTGGAGGAAGTTTTACAAGACTTTGTAATTAAGAAAGAGCAGATTCTATGTATTGTCACAGATAATGCTTCAAACATGCTAAGCATGATAGAAAAGCTGAATAAAGTTGATGAAGAAAAAGTGGCTAATGAAGATGACATTCCTGAAACTGATTCTCAAACAGCACAAATAGAACAGAGCGATGAAATTTTAGATGATATTGTTGAAGAAGCATCTAAGCCCTTTCTAATCCAACATATGCGTTGTGTTGTACATACATTGCAGCTAGCAATAAGAGATGGATTGAAAGATCACCATGCAGCTACTCTGATAGGCAAGTTGAGGCAAGTAGCCACTGCAGCCAGGACCTCTAAAATTGACGCTATTATCCAGAGACATGCAGGAAAGGGAGCTATTTTGGACCAAGCGACACCACGCTGGGGGAGCACATATATGATGATTAAGCATTTGCTTGATCTAAAACCCTTCCTAGAAGACATTGATAATCCCAATGTTTCACTAACTGAAATTCAATAGAGGGAGGTTACACAATTAGAAGCTCTGCTTGCTCACCCTTATACTGTCACCAAAAAGTTGCAAGCAGAGGATTTAACTCCTGGTACATTCCTATGGGAATGGGAAAATTTATTATTTCATCTATCCCAAACTGGAGGATTAATTGCTGATGGAATTGTATCCTCAATGAAGAAAAGAGAGGGTCTGCTACTGGAAAATGAGATCTTATTAGCTGCTGTCTACATAGATCTAATGAACCAAATTTTGTTGACTGAAGAACAAATTGCTAAAGCAAAAGAGGCCCTCTGCGAGGTTGCAATTTGCATAAAAGGGCTATTACCTGAAAATCCTGAACCATAGGATGAAGATATGAGTAATAAGTCCCTCTCATCCTCTTCAAATGATGAAGAATTAGACTTTCAAAAATATTTAGATAAAATTGAACGCTCAAAAGCAAAGCATCGCCGCTTAAACGTGCATAGGCAACCTTTTGATGTTAAACTAATGAAATTTACGCATGATTTTTTTGATGGCCTAAAAGAAGTGGAAAAATATGATCACTCATCTAAACTGACAATACAAGAAGTCATCCCCGCATATCCAGAGATTCAGCTATGATAGTAACAGCCATGCCACCCACTCAGGTCAGTGTGGAGAGTGTGTTTTCCGCACTGAAAATAATTAAATCAGATTTAAGGGCTTCAATGAAAGAGGATCTGGCAGAAACAATTCTGTTCCTAAGAACAAGTTATTCGTAAATTTTAGATTTTCACCCTTGGCCTTAGTTTAATAAATTTTGCAGGAATACTTTTATATTTTTGATTGCATTTAATGAAATTTTTATTGTCATAGTCTTAAATTTAATTTTTTTTTTTTTTATGCTCAATGAATTTTGTTTTTTCATAAATAAAAATAAAAAAGCCATAATGGCATCGCTACAACCATTAGACTCAAACTTTGCAGGTTATGGGTTTAAAAAGTAGCCTGATGATTCACGTGGTGGTGATGAAATGCCTCTTGTGTAATTATCATCATAGCAGATTTAGAATTAATATACCTTCGGAGTTGGAGTCAGATAGACAAAAAAATTGAGGAGTCAGTTTTTTATGTGCCAACTCCACAGCCCTGGTTCTCAGCATCCCAATCTTTGTGTTGAATAGCAAATTCTAATTGTACTATCACATTCTTCTTTGAAAATAAAGGTTTTTTCTTACTCTAGCAAATATTTTATTATCTGTTAACCTTCTCCTTACTGTATCAGCACTAACTTCTGTTTCTCCCCTTTCAATAATTCTTTACTCAAGTCATTTACAGGTACTTCCTTAGTTTAAAATAGGTTTCTTATTGTATCTGACTGTACCTTTCACTTAATCTTCAGCATTTTTGCAATACTTGTATTGGAATAATTACCCATTTTAACAGCAGCAGTCAATTCTCCTAACTCTTGGCTAGATAACTCACGTGTCTTAACCATCCTCTCAAATTGGAAATATACAAGTAAAAATTTTGTTGAACAGCATTAAAATGAACCTTCCCCTATTGAGGCTGACAGCACACTAAACTGTGCATAGTCTGTGCTACTAATTTCAAAATTAGAGGACTTTTAATTTAACAATGCCAAAATATTGAAGAAACTATGGGAATTAATTACAATGACTTTTAAAGTGGCAAAATATTGTAGTTAATCTAATAATTACTGTCCTATACTAATTTATTTGTGTTCTGCATAACAAATTACCATTACAGCACCCAAGTAAGGGAATACCTGTACCAACAATTCCATGGTCATTGGAAAGGACATTGAGGGCCTGTGGAATGGCCAGCTAGAAGGCCAGATCTCACGCCACTAGATTTTTATCTCTGGGCCCACTTGAAAGCACTGGTATACGCAGAGAAAATTAGGAGTGTTGAACATTTGCAGCAGCACATTATTGGGGCATGTAACACCATTACTCCTGACATCATTCACTGTGTGCTTGCTGACTGGGTATCATGTCTGAATTTGTGCATTGAAAACAATGGTGGACATATTGAGCACATTCTGTAAATAAAAGCTTTTGTTTTGCCTTTTTTTATTATTTTTCCTATGATGCCGGACTTATGGGACACCCTCTATATATAGTTTACACACACACACACACTTATAATTATGTATATTGTATGTATTATGTGCGTATGTCATTAATCAATCTTAAATAAAACTTAGTTATTTTAATTGACCCTATATCTGATGGCCCTGGCCCCCTACAATAGAAAATCCTGGCCTGGCTACACTTATGTTTACGTAAGATTCAAATCATCTTATAAAGGTTACTAACATCATCTGAATGCGGAGGATAGTCACCCATCCAACTACTGAACATGATGAATATTGCTTAACCTCCCCAATCTAATGGAAAAAGTGTCGCAATGTGGCCATGACATAGCCAGAAAATATTTAAAAATTTATAACAATGTTTGAAAGGTTTATCATCATCATCTTCCAAAACTGCAACTTCAAAATAAATTATTTAACAAAAAGAATACATAAAAATCCTTTCAATAACAATTGCAAATACTTAAAACACTCTTAATATGAGATAATATGGTTTAATCTCTTCTCTTGTCTTCTTGTAATCCCTTTATTAAAATGAAGATCCAATTATGATTTAGTTACTAAATTTGGTATAAATGTTTCTGAGGCTTCTCTTGTGTTTATGAGGAATTCAATGGCATAAAATTAGCTTCTAATGAATCTATTAATTAAGCAATAAAGAACTGCAAAATATTCCAACTAAATAAGACTCTCTTTGTTAGCAAAAGGTACTGGTATTAAATCAAGTTCTAAAGGATAGCATTAAAAATAAGTAAATAAAAACAAAAAAATGATCATTCAATATGTACTTTTCATTCACCTCCAACTGTTGATGGAAACTATAATGTTCAAATTCTTCATCTTTTGTTTCTATTTCTTCTTTAATTTTGGCTTTTTCAGTTTTATCATCAAAATTTTCTTGTCTGACGTTCAAATCTTTTTCTGCTTTACCAATGTTTAAATTCATGGTAGTACACTTAGTGAAGGGTGGTTAAAAAGTTTTTAAGTTTCTTTATGTACTGGTAGTATTATCTTTTTCAAATAGGGCCTACTTTAAATACTGTATGGAGATTTTTAATAAATATACAAAGAGCTAATGACAGCTTTTAAAATTTTTCAGTAAATTTGGTAAAATCATTACGAGTTATTTCAATTTTCTTAAAATGTAGAGAAGCCTGTAGGTATAATATATGCTAGGAGGAGTTTGCTTTACTTTAGTCTATGAGTTATCACTAATATTACTACTCATTATTCATAAGGTCAGGCAAAGTTCAAATACTGCTATAACCAAAAACACTACAGTTCTATCTAATGGAAGCTTTACTTTAATAATAATGACACACAAATTTAGTAAAAACAAATTTTATACTTCAATATTTAAGTAACAACATAAATGCAGCTCAACAATCCAAATTCTGAGAAATTAAGTGGTAAAAAATAGCTAGGTTCAAAACAAGTACGGATAACCCACAAATCATCACACTCTGAATGGTCAATTGGTCATATATCCACTTCTTTGCATTAACCCCCTCTATATATAACCTCCAAATCATCATATATCACCTCTGCATCATTACACTCACATTTTCCTGCATTTTTGAGATTTTGGATGCTCATTGCGTGTCTGGAGTACAATAATGGCTTGATGTAACTTTATCCTTTCAGTCATAAAGATGAGCCAAACTATGATTTACTAAGCTTGCATTACATACAATCTCATCCAGAATTATGTACATGTTAAATCTTAAGGCAAGTACACTCTACAGTATTTTATATTATATACTATAAGGGACCTCTGCATCATTGCACTTTTCATTTTGTTGTACACCTCAACTGCCCCATTAGTATGATGATTTAAAAGTTGTCTGCAGTTGAATAGTCTGATTGCTGTTCATACTTCTATTAAGTGGATAAACTTCAATCCATCCTGAAAATAAAACCACCTTTGTAACAGCAAAGGTCATATGATAGAGAGGATCTACAACTTTATGCAAGATTTGTACCATCTATGGGGTTGCTACAGCATCTGATTACATCACAATGCAGCCCAATAGGTCCTGCATAATCAATGATTTTAGAACCATTGAGTTTCTGAAACTGGTCTTGATTTCATCATTATCATTTTTATTCAATGTTTACTTGACAACTTTTACAATGTCTAAATCCATCTTCAGCCAACACAAAACCTAAATTGTCAAGCAAACTTTTCATTCATAACATCCTGTGATTACCTGCATGTAATTCATTTAACAATTTGAATTTTCCTTTTGGAAGAACAATCAACCAAAACAGGCATATACCCAGGATTTCAGGGGGGGGGGGGGGGGGGGGGGGGGGGGGCGGCGGCAAGCAAATACAATATGATGCAAAAGCAAAATAGTGTTTTACTATAATATCCATCACACATACAGTAGGTATATACCACATAAGGCTAACAGTCATTTTAGACAAGAGTTACCCATCTATTGTTTTGTGCAAATAATTTAATTACACAAGTAGGATCAATTGGAATATCATGTTGTTTATGTACCAGTGATGCCATTCAACTGACCTTTGCCCATAGTGCTGCGGTTATTTGTGTTGGTCCTCTGCAGTGCTGAGAATAATCATTCAGCTGAGCAGCTTGTCACAGGAAATATTGCCAACAGTTTCAACAAGATAAACACATTTAGAAGCTGCACTGGACAAGCACAAAGAGCCTCCAGGACATTTCCTGGTACTGGATGTTCTTTTATGGTACTCCACTGTGCCTTCCAAATCATCAGTTTGCCTCACAATGCAACAAGTGATTGTGAATCGTATTCATAATGATGAGCAATAGCAATATTTTCTCTATATATCAAGATGCTCAATTCGACTTGGAATCAATGCATACAGAGGAAGTGCTGGATGATCTGGAGAGAATCTGCAAGTGATCTCCCTTTTGACTCCATTTTTTTTATATTCTTTTTAATGGAAATCTCTAAATCAGCATCTCCAAGGAGGGGGTCCCAGGGGGTTCTGAAACCCCCCTTGGGTATGCTAGTGACCCAAAATTTTATTAATAAACAGTTGTTTAATACTAAGAAGTTGATGAATTAATTTTTTTCTTCTCATAACTTTATACTTTCATTTAAACATTTGACTAACCTCCAATCATATTTCAAAATCTTCATTAATCCAGTTCTCATTACTACAAGCCAGGGATGGGACTGGGACTCAAACGTGGCCCTAGACTTTCACCCAGACTGGCCCACACAATACGCGTGTGTGCACCCTCCCCAAAACCACCACCATCCTTAAGGCACAAAATAGTGAAAATACTGCCACTCAAACTCAATTATTGGACATTTATTTTTATTATACTGACACACACACTGTTAACCCATTGATACTGATATACATATTTTTTATCACTCGTGGATCCGAGATGGAGAGAGAGGGGATACTTTTATATTTTTTCAGATATAATTTTATAATTTCGGTCATTTTAGTGGATAAATATTACATATATATTCAGCCGAGGATTTTGCTTGAAAAATTGTCTTGCCATATCATTTACATACTGGCCAATATAATTCAGCATCAAAACAAAATTTCCTGTGTCACTTTTGGACATTTTTGTTGCTAATGCCATTTAAAAAAAATTGCGCATCTTTTGGTATAAATTTCCTCCTTGTAGGATGAACTATAAGGGTGATATTTGCAAAAATTCATATTTTCCTAAGTCAAAAGTAATTTAATTTAGAACCCTTTTTTTCATTTTTCTCAAAACCACAAATAATGGTGGGAAAATATGGTATGACTCTGATGAATTATGCAACTACATCATCACTAATAAATAACTTGAAATACTCACTCACTTTTTCATGATCAAACACAATATCTGGATTTACACTGGAATAAGAGCGGGCCTTTTGTCTTCAAACAAATTTGGAACACGAGTCCAGTTTTTCTCTAATTGAATAGGCTCATTTTCCCATTCACTCTCAACAATGGTATCAATAAAATCACTAAGCCAATCACTATCCTCTTCCTCAGTGGGAATGTAATCAGAATCAGTGTCACTAACATCTATTTCACTCATTATGAATGTTTATAAGTATAAAAAGCAATTATGACAAACACAGGTCATAAATGACGTGATGTTTATAATGTTAGCCTCACCCACAAATTATACTCATTTGTGATTGGTTGAAAGATTTGAGTCAATAAACTTCTACGACTCAGAAATCCCCCAGTAATATTCTCCTAAGAATATTAAAGTGGTAGAAAAATTAAATGCATATGGATAACGCACATTACCCATGGGATATTGGTATGCGTGTCTCATGGATAACACATGCTTTCCATCGGGGCCAGTGGGTTAATATAGTAGGGCTGGTATTATAGACAACACAGCAAAACAGAAAATAGATACCAGAAATTGACATAGTCATACACTATGTCATTAATTACATGGAAAGTAAAAAGCCTATCTACCAAAAAGAAAAATATGTATTACTCTAATATGTCAGCAGTTTTCTCAGCAGCTCACCCCTCTCTGCAACTCTGTCTATCATCACATCTGTACCCAGGGCCATTAAGATGTCTTTCTCAGTTGCCATCAGCATAAATGCTTCTAGGTGCTCCTGAGTTGACTTTTGATGTACTTCAGGGTTGAGAAACTTCTCTCACAGGCCACCTGGGTTATTGAAAGGGTGAGCAGGAACTTGTACCCAAGGCCTATGATGTGGTAAGCATCTGTCAACAAGTTGTACCTCTGGATTATCTGGCAACAACATACTGCACAGTCTTTACAAGAGGAACACCTTTTATTCCTCATCTCCACTTCGTCTTCCTTTCCATCAGCTTCAGGTCCATCTTCAGGTGTCTCACTGACTATTCTGATGGTGTATTCCTCCAGTGTTAATGTTTTCAGCCTCTCCCACTGTACAGCCAGACTCTTCAGCTCACACTGCAAGTTCTCAACTGTTGCCTTGTCGTCAAACTTCAGCAAGCATTTGCTGAGCTCTTGAAGGGCTGACTGGGGTAAACCATTGGCACCAGCCCTTACATGTCGGAAGTTTCTGGGGTCCAGAAGGGCTAAGTCGGCATAAAGAGTGCCATGTGTGAGGAAATGGTGATGGAGGCTCTCAGTGACTGTGTCCATTATTTGATTGTGGACTTCAACTTTGTAGGCCCTCTCTGCATCTGTCAATGTCTCATCATGAGCCATCTCACCAGGCATGATTTTCTTTTTTCTTGACCTTTTCCGTGGCAGGGTGGCCTCCACTTCCAGCTCTGTCTCCTCTTCCTGCTCCTGCAGTTTGTCATTTGCACACTGAACAAATGTGTCTGCAGCTTGCTTGATGACGTCAAAATCTCTTGCCATCCCTTTGAGACTATCTTGTGTTCCAACAACCATTCTGTGGGAAAAGAGAATGTCCATGCCAGTTGTCTGCAAGTATTTGGAGAGTGGAACCGTGTGCTCAAATATGCGAAGAAATATTTGAGCAGTCAGTATGGTCTCATATTTGAGTAGTGCTTCAATGAATGCTCTTGCCTTGACACATACAGTGGTCTTGATATTTGCCTGGCCTTGTATTACAGCCAGTGTAAGCAGTATGTCAATGTACAGAGCATTGTCTGGGTTACCAAAGAATTCAAAGACCTCCTTCAGCGCAGCATCCTTTGCCCACCAGCAGGTTTTTCCAATTGGGGGGAAAGGCATTGGTGGTGAGTGTTGTAGCTCTCCCTTTCCCATACATTCATCCTCTGGTAGGACTCTCGGACGAACACAGCGATGTCATTCAGTAAAGAGAACAGTGAGGCACTTGCTAATGCTATAACCACTCTTGATGTGTCAGCCAACACTAAGTTCAGAACGTGTGTATAACACCATATTTAGCAAATATAGCAGCAAAAATAAACAGTTTGGAAGCCATTAGCATTACCAGGAATATTATACAGATCAAGTATAGTGGATTATAATGGAGAGAGATAGGAAAACTCCAATGAATAGAAATTGGTATATAAAATCATGCTTACTGGTTCAGATGCAAAAATTTTCCTTGCATTAGGCTCGCACTCATCCATGACTCCAGATTTGAAAAAATTTACTGGAGCACAGCTCTGAATTTACTTTTTTTCCCCTTACACCACTATATAGGTTAATGATAGTAAACTCTTGAATTGATGACATACCAATTACAAATTGTTTTAGCTAAACATAATAATACAATAATGTACAGTTTATAACTCACCTTAAGTTTATTTATTCATTGCAGCAGCAATGTATTGATTTACACTTGCTTAAATGGGCTATGGAAATGTCAAATTTGTTGCTTTTTGCTTTATTAGATTTGGATGCAACACTTGAACTTGAAGGCATATTTTGACTTCTCTTTATTAACCACAACAGCTTGGTGAGTTTCTTTTGTTAGGCGCAAAATTGCATTCAATGTCTTCTGGATTTGGGAATTTTCAAATTCCTCTAAAGCAGTTTTGTTAGTCTGATGCGCAGATTCCTCACTTACCTTTTGTTTCTTAGGTGGAGGAGAAGCACTTTCTTCAGTCTGTGAAACATCTAGTGAAAAAGTTTCATTTTCTAGATTAGCAGTTGATGAAGTTGGTTCATTTTTCTGAGGTCTAGCACTAGCACATTTTGTGAACAAACTAAATGACTGCTTTGCCATATCTCTTTGCTGCACTTCATCCTGGTATTTCTTTACTGCAATATCTAAGCTGTGGGCCCAAACTCTGGGACCTCTTGTATTGTAACAAATATTTTTTTTGGAATTAAAATGTTCCTCCCAGTTTTGCTTCTTTGAATATTTGTTCTTGCATTGACCACAAAAGTAACCCCTTTTAACACCCTCACTTTTCTCTCCAACTTCATCAATATTAGGATCCATTATTGATTATTGACTACCTGAAAAAATACAAAATAAGTAAAAGTTAGTAAATATAGTATGGTAAAAGTGAGTAAAAGTAAGTAAATATAGTACAATGAAAGTAAGTAAAAGTAAGTGCTTTAAACTTAGTAAAAGTAAGGAAGAGTAAGTAAAAGTAAGGAAGAGTAAGTAAAAGTAGGTAAGTTAAAGTAAGTAAAAGTAAGTTTAAACTTAACTAAACTTTTCAATTCTAGAGTCATGGTGGATTACTTAAAACCGCACAAGTAATTATCTGGCCAATTTATCAAACCTGGCCGAGATCAATGGAACATAGTCCAATCCTGATAATTTTATATTAAAAAAATATACATTTTAATAAAATTTTAATTATCAAAACATTGAAGCTTAACAAAAAATAAAAATAATGTTAAATATGGAATTACCAACTAAACTTAAAATAACTAAATTTGTAATTTAAAAAAATTGGTTTGTACAAAAACATACGCAAAAAAATTGCATAACATCTAGCGGATGAACAAAACCCAAACCCAAATTTACTTTTTCTCATGGTCAAATTTACTGGAGCAATGCTCCCAAGATCCCAGGAATCTGGAGTCATGCACTCAGCTATGTTGTCCTCTTCCACAATTTCACCTGCATGGGATTCTGCAGGAGCAGCAGCACCTGCAATGACTTTACTTGTGCTACCTAGCTCAGCATGGGCATGGCTGGCAGCACTACTACTACTAAACAAGTCAGTTAATTTTTGACATTTGGCTGCATCAGCTTCAAGATATTTTGCTTTCTTATCTCTTAATTTTTTGCCACCACCTTTGCATTTTTGACTGGGTTGACTTGGCATTTTGAAACTGTCCCTATTCATTGTGATATTTCAGTTATTTCATCGAAAAACACAACACTATTTGGACACTTAAGTTTTATATTAGTGATAAGCTAAATAATATATTGAAGTAAAACTGTAGAAGATACATTAGTTGATAAACATAGCTTGTCAACAGCAATATCTGACTTAACATCTAGGTATAACGGACTGAGCAACACCACCAGTCCACTATTCATAGGGTTGCCAGGTCTAGAAAAAAAATTATCCTAGTATTATGCAGGAATATAACACATAAATACCATTCAGATCATTCTTTTTACCAACTTATTATTTGTTTACATCAATGGGGGGAATGGGCTGCAGCAGCTGTGCTGATGGAGGAATAGGGAGATAGGTCATTTACTTTTCTTTTTTGTCTATATTTTTCGTGTTACCCTCACTGGCCCACTGTGAATTCTCCCAGTGTTCCAGATGGCCAGTCCGCTATTGCTACAAGCAGTTATTGACTCATCTTCAAATATTTCACTATCACTATTAATTCCTCTACTATAACCACATCTTTGTTACTGCTATTTAGGCTAATGGGGAAGATAAGGAAAATAGGGTTCACCTAATGTCAATGTTTTTAGGAATGCAAATATAACATTAAGCAGGAGTTGCTTGTATTTTATAATCAAATTTTGCAAAATATAAATTTTAAGTCTGCTAAATAACACAAAACTCTTTACAGAGCTACCAAAGTAACCTACATAACTTGAAATAAAATATACATTATTTACACCACTTACAAACTGGTAGGAAAGATACTAGAAAGAATTATAAAGAATAGTATTCAAAAGCATTTGGAAAATTTTAATCTTATTTCAAGTTCTCAACATGGATTTAGATCAGGTACGGTAGATGATGTACATGTCCATTTTTGGCAGAAATAATGGAAGGAAAGGAAATACAAGGGGTCCTCATTATCCAAGGATAATAGGGACCAAGAAATCACCACTTAAAGCAGGGACCTAAATCCCATAAGAAATAATGAGAATAAGTTTTAATTGGGACCTTAACACAATAAATGACTCAAAACTATGGTAAAACATTTGTAAAATACACTTTTAAACCACTAGCAGTACACTTTGAAGTCATGACTGCATCAATAGCGCAAAAAATCAACAAAATCAGAACAAAAACACCAGAAAACAACAGTGAGCAAGAGACAGAGTGCACAGCATTGGGGTTGGGGATGGAGCGTGGTGGTGGTGGTGGTGTGTTAGAGGTAGGGGAAAGTGAGCGAGACAGCAAGTCTGAGGGAAATTTAAATGGTTTTCCATTGCACTTCCGCGTTCCACATACATTATCCGCGAAAACCTCTTAAGTGCAGGGAATTTATCTGTATGGTTCTACAATTATTTGGCCACATAAATGCAGGGACTCGGATAATGAATACTCAGATAATGAGGACCCCCTGTACAAGGAAACTGGCTACAGGATGCTAGTCAGGAACATGATCTTAGCATTATAGTTAGCAGTGATCTAAAGTTTTCTATACAGTATTCAGAGGTTAAAAATAAAACTAATAAAATGTTTGGTAGGTATTATTAAGAAGAACGTTAATTACAAGAGTAAGGAAACCATCTGGAGATTATCTTGGGTAAATCTTAAGGAAATGTCATCACCTACAATAACTTGCCTATAATATATTTGCACAAAAAACAGTATAGTACCGTACTCTTGAAAAACGTTTTACAGTATTATGTAGATTATGATCATATATTTATTTTTTCAAAATTCGGGTAATTACATTTCCTTAAGATTTACCCTATATAGATATACTTGAGGGTTTGCAAAATAAGGCAACCAGGCTTATCCCTAGCTTAAGGTTAGAAACAGTGACACATTAAAGGAATTGGTTATGCTTATGCTTAGTTTTGAGTGACATTGTTCGAGGGGAGATACAACACAAATATTTTCAAATTTGGACAATATAGATAGAAAATTAGAAGACTTGTGGACTGGATCTAAGAAAATACTTTATTTACTTTGGTTCTTTTGCATTATCCTCCCAACGCTAATTTTTTTATATAATGTTGGTTTGGTTTTGGTTATGGTACTTTATTTTCCTTCCATTATAAAAAAATTAGTGTTGGGATTAGGTTAGGTTAGGTTAAAAACAGCCCCCCGCAGGCATTAGCCGGTTAGCTGGCTTCAAGTTAGGTTAGGTTAGGTATATTTATTCATATAACTAATCGGTAATTATTCGTTTTTTGACCCAGTCTCTTTTTATAATGAGAGCAAACGTTTCTGGTCAATTTGGAGGTGCTCTGCACGAATCTGCCATCCGTTTCCTGTGCAAATGCGTAGTTTTCGAGATATTGTCATCTCGAAAACTACGCATTTGCACAGGAAACGGATGGCAGATTAGTGCAAAACACCTCAAAATCGACCAGAAAAGTTTGCATTCGTGCTAAACACAACCTAACTTAGCCTAGCCACCTAACCTAACCAGTCACCTTATTTTGGAGGATATAGTTCTGCAATTGCAGTAAGGAAGTGATGCAGAACTGTAGAATCGTCAGGATGTTCTGCCAGTAATGAGGACATCTATTCCCAGCACGTAAAACCCACGATTTCACATCCTTCCATTTTTTTTACGGCACCTAAACACCTTTGAGTCTTGTCTTAAAATACAGGCAGTATTACATTTAGGGCAAATCACGGATGTCAGAATTATGCCGTGATTGGAAAAAACATCTAAACTTTTATTTTCATCGAGGCCAACAAGGCGGATTAGGTCCTCGAAATCAAGTTCACAAGATTCACACGTCATACCAGTAGAACGAAAACCACCACACTGACCAGAAACAGAAAGAAGTAGCCAAAGCAAGAAAAAGTAGCCAAAAAAGCCAAGTAGCCAAAAAAAGCCAAGAAAAATCTCCAAAAAAGGTAGCCCAAATAAACAAACCAACCGAAATTTATATACATACATATTAGAAAGTAGAAGATATTTTTTTAAAAAAAGTACATTTTATACAAATTTGCACAATATATATTTTCTTATTCAGCTTCGATTGGTTATTCAATATATATTGCTGTTATAGCTGGGTGTGACTGGGTCAAAAAACGAATATTAACCAACTAATCTTTCATGCCCTTTCACGATTAAAAATTAAAAGTATTTTGCTAACATACTTTATTTTCCTTCCATTATAAAAAAAAATTAGTGTTGGGAGGATAATGCAAAAGTACCTTTACTTTTCTTTTGAATGACTTGCCATATGATGTGGTAAATATTAACGCCTTAATTTGCTTTTAGAAAAAATTAGACACTTTCATGAATGAAATAGAGTTTATAAATAGTATAAATAATGTATATTTTAGCTCAAGCAAGTAAGCTACTTCAGAGTTAATATGCAGTAAATGCCATGACAGTATGACCTACATTTTTAACCCTCTAACGCCAACTGGGTTGAATACATACCATTTCAAATACATGCATTTAGACTTAACCCTACAAAAACGTTGTGTTAAAGGGTTAACCTAACCTAAACTAACCCTAACCTGTAGGTCATGACATTTACTGCATATTAGTCCTACTAAAGTAGTAGCTTTGTAAATAGTTTAAGGATAATTAACTGACCTGAAATTGATATTTTGCAAAAAACTGGATAATAAAATATAACTTTAGATCATATGTTAATTAGCTGACTTGTGGATTGACGTTTTGCAAGATTTCATTATTATTATAAAATATAGGCCTAGTTCATGACTTGGATAACCTCAATAGGCCACAGTGACTTCATATTTTCCAACTGTAATATTATTCATCTGACTTAGATAACTTAGACAGGTCTGAGTAATTCCATGTTTTCCAAATGTAGGTTAATGTAACGTAATATGAAAAATTCTTGGGCATAATATTTCAGTCTTGTGCTAATGCAGTGGCAAAACTTTACTATCCAGACACACCGAAGACGTCCATAACAACTTACTAAAATGTTAAATTAGGCTAGGTTACTTATTAGAATCGTATGGGTACGGTCTGAACCATGTCTGGTTAGCAAAGTTTTACCAAGGCGCTTTAGAAAAAAAAAATCTCTCATTAATTTCAGTCAAAACTTTAACTTTACTTTAAACTTGTCCTACATGGCGAGCTTGAAGTTGAGTACAGTGCTAACTCTCCCCTAAAACTACACGAGTAATGCCGAAACTCTCGCGCGACGTCGTCCGAAAACTACTCGTAGACTTGATTGCATTGATAAGTCTTCTAGAAGACAACTGAATAAATATTATCATTTAATGTGCAATGTCAAAAAGGTAGCGTCTCCTATAATAACAGATCTTAGTTGTTTGGTATAATATCAGTAGTTTGTGTAATAATTTGTAAGGTAATTCTCTATGAGGAAGAATTTCAACATTGGCCTGTTAGCTCAGTTGGTTAGAGCGCCGTGCTAATAACGCGGAGGTCTTGGGTTCGATCCCCACACGGGCCAAGCTTTTAGTTCTTTACAATCTAATTCTGGTCGTCGATTATACAAGAATTTACTCGAAAGTTCATTTTTTTAAATGGTCAAGGATCACACAAGAGATTTCACTATTCAATTCGTCACCCTGATTTGGAAGATTTAATTTATTTTGATTAAATATTTTATGCAGTTTTACTTTTCCTAAACTAAACCTAATCTAACCTAACAAGAACTTTTTCCGTTTAATGGCCCCCATTTTTAGGTTAGGTTCGGTTAGGTTTACTTTAGTTTAGTAAAAGTAAAACTATATAAAATATTTAATCAAAATAAATAAACACTGTACCATGTATATTCATACTAATATAAATGGTAAATGTACAGTATTACACCCGTCTCCCTTTCGAGGTGAAATTTATTTTTTTCTATGGTTTTTGTTTGATGTGTTTTGAACGAATCTGACCTTCAAAACCGTCGGAAATGACTAGTTTTTGAGATAACCCCCCTCCCCCCAGCCGGCAATCGAAAACGAGTCATTTCCGACGGTTTTGAAGGTCAGATTCGTTTAAAACATCAAAAACCATAGGAAAAACAAATTTCACCTTCAAAATTGACCTAACCTAACCTATCCTAACCTAAATCACTTATAGTCTTGTAGGCAGCCCAGGAATCACTATAAATCACAGAGCCAGGCCTAATGTACTTCTGAATGAGTGTTCCATTCCGGTAGGAAAGTAATTCAAATTCGAAATGGATGGAGCGCAGTGATTGGGCAGACATGTAACGAATACACAAACGAACGTACGAACACACAAACGAACGTACAAACACACAAACGAACGTACGAACACACACTAGATACACACAAAAAAATGTTTATATCTCGAAAACGAAGCATTTGCGACGGAAACGCTATAGAAGGAAAGTGTCTTAGAATTAAAAAATTTACTTAATGAACATATAATAATTGCTGGACGTTAGACGGGTGTAATAGTAGAATAATACCATATAAATTATATTAGACTATGGTGAATACCCTATACCGAAAGCCGTGCACAGTAGGGTGTATCATGCTCATTGAAGCGCTAATTTCTAGATTGGAAGTATGTATTCCTGTGTAAAATTAAATTTTAGGAGGGGTTTGTTTTGTTGAACGTTTGCTAAAAATCACGTTTAAGTATTCAAATTTCCACTTTTTCGTTTTCTGGTTATGTACAGAACAGCTGTGCAGGACATACACTGTAGTACAAATGTAACAGACCGGTTTCTTACGAAACAAAACCATTGTAACAGCTGTTATAGACTACTAGAGTTTCACTGTGATAATTCTCTATGTTTCAGATACAAAGCTTGGTGAAGATTGTGTAGCCACCATGGCTAAACAAGGACGAAAGACCAGAAAAAGTTCTGGTTCAAAGCTGAGTGACCTGGTAGGTCCAGGCAAGCAGTTATTTCCCACAGAAGTTCCAACCTAGAGAGCTGTGTTTCAGAGAGGAATCCTCCTCCAAGAAGAGAAGCTGCTTCTGGATGATATGAAGAGAGCTCAGTACCCTCTGCAAGATTTGGCTAAGGACTTGGCATCACTGGTACTGGCACAGTGGTGCAAAAGCAATGCCAAGTTCACTCCTGTGATCATTCAAGAGAGATCCATTGCCAGGAAGATTCTTGTCAGGTGGAATGAAATGATTTACCTAGTGAATGGCAGAGTGAAGGCTGCAAAGAGAGAGAAGAGAATATCTGAACGTGATACATTGTTTGACATAACAACCTGCAGACATGATATCACTCTCTGTGGAACTGAAGCATTTGGCTGCTCTGGCTGTGCTGCTAAAGTTCATGTCAACTGTGACTGTCCTCTGCCTCAGAAGACTCCAAAGCTAGAGCTAGAGTGGCTCCATTACCAGAGGATCAAAACCTCAGAAGTTTCTGGCTTCCAGATGGCATCTGTTGATGTGAAGGAAACAGTGAAGCAGGTGAAGGCTGCTAAGAGGAAGGAGGAAGAACAGAAGGCAGCTGAGAAGAGAAACAGAAAAGAGGAAGAAGAAAAGGAGCTACTGCTTAGAGCTGATGATGG
This sequence comes from Bathynomus jamesi, assembly GCA_023014485.1. Lineage (NCBI taxonomy): Eukaryota > Metazoa > Arthropoda > Malacostraca > Isopoda > Cirolanidae > Bathynomus > Bathynomus jamesi. Next base: position 361,523 of record JAJOZX010004618.1, on the reverse strand, counting down.
TGATGATGATGAAGATGAGGTGACTTCCTTGCAAGAGTCTTCAAGCAGAGCAGCTCCTACTGCTGACACAGATTTTTCCAGTACTGCACCAGGCACAAGCTCCAGTGTCAACACTGGCAAAGTCTCCACCTCTGCCAGAAGGAACTACATGGATATCTCAAGCATTGCTGCGGCTGCAGTCAGTTCAAGATGGCAAACACTCCTGCAGCAGCCATTGCAACTGGTTTCTTGCAAGATCTCATCAAAGCTGGCCATTTATCTGCTGATAAGGCATATCTAGCTGTTGACAGGATGAAGATGTAGAGGGGCAAGGAGTCTGTAATAGGTGCCTCGGTGGAGGCCCTGGAGAAAAGGACAGAGGGAGAGGAGATCAAGGGAATTTTCTTTGATGGAAAACAAGATAAGAAGACAAAGATCATGAGGTACAATGAAGAAACTGGCTGCTTCCATCCTGAGATTACAACTAAAGAGCACTCTATAGTGTTACCTGGGAACCTGAGGGGAAGTATCTCTTCCATTGTACACCAGAAGAACCTGAAGGAAATGAGAAACCTGCACTGAAGATAGCTCAGGCTCTGTTTGAGTGGATTAGTGCTCATGGTGCTAAAGATACTATTGTGGTCCTTGGTGGTGATTCCCCCAACACAAACACAGGACCTGATGGAGAGCCATCACTCACTTGGAGACTGCTAGGTCACAAGTGTCACTGGCTGATATGCCAGTTGCATATTAATGAACTCAGCCTCAGGCACATGATCATCAAGCTTGATGGTCCCTACACGCACAAGTCTGGGTTCAGTGGCCCAATAGGAAAACTTTTGGAGAAGATCAATGACCAGAGCTGGGCAATAAATACATTGAATGTATTTAAATACTAAATACTAAATACATGGGAGAAATGTATTTAAATACTAAATACTAAATACATTTTACGAATGTATTTAGATACTAAATACAAAATACATCAATTGTATTTAAATACATTTGTAAATACATTTTAAATACATACAAATTTTAACATATGCATTCACTAATACATGAGTAACAACAATATAAAATGAATAGATGAGTAGATGAGACATAAACGTAAACATAAGACGTAAACATAAACATAAGGCACCTTACGAATTCTCTTTTATTTCACGGTTGCTGCGGATCAAAACCAATCTTTCAAAAGTTTTGTCTGAAAGAGAGTTTCTTTTGGGAGTCAAAGTGATTCCCGCGAATGAGAATATTCGCTCTACTACGGTGCCGAAGATGGTAATGTCGTGTTATAGCGGAGGAACAGTCTTTTATGAGAGGATGTTTTCCCAAACTGTTGATGGTCCGATCGGAATCTTGTAGAAATGCCAATACATTCATGTCTGCAGATGGTGCAATAGAGGACCTCGAAGACGAAGAGTTGTACTGTGCTAGTACAGAACGTGTATTAAACCAGTAAAAGTATTTACATTTTTATATTTTGAGTATTTAAATACATTGTATTTAAATACTCATTAAAGTATTTAAATACTATATTTAAATACATGAAAAACAATGTATTTATAAATACAGTTCTAAATACACAAATGTATTTAAATACGTATTTAAATACAAATGTATTTAAATACTGCCCAGCTCTGTCAATGACATACCTGTTAACTTTAGCTTCAAGGCTCTGCCAGGAGAAGAAGATATAATTGAACTACCAGAAGACATTGTACAGAACCTTAGCACTGACCAGAAGAACTGCTACCTACTGATCAAAGCTCTCAAGACAGGAGATTTGAGCAAGGAAGTTGCTGGTCTGAAGTGTGGCCCATTGAATCAGTCACGCTGGCTGACTACAGGCGAGGCTCTGTTGATGCTGTGGATGAGGCAGCATGGTCTGAAGGGGGAGGTGTTGAAGAAGCTGGAGGTGCTGCTGAAGTTCTGCCTGGACTTCTACTTCAAGATGTATTTTGAGAGCAAGGTGAAGCACCACATGAGGTATGGACCTCACCATATTGCGACCGCTCTGGGACTGCTGAGAAGCCAGACCTCTGAAGTCAGGAACATAATCACTCATGTGATAGTTCGTGGAGCATATCATGCTCACAGTGAGAACCTCATTGCCTCTCTCCTGTACAGTGATGATGATGAGGAGAAGGCATGGGGGGTTGAGATGATCAAGAAGATCAGAGGTAAGTCTGCGTATGGAGACATGAGTCTGAGAACTCATAGAAACCCTAAACTGAATTTTGATGCCACTTCTCCAATTACTCTGATTAATTGGGATAAGGAGAAACTGTATGAGCCACTCTTCACTTGTAAGATGTCAAGAGGAGAAGTTGGGGAGCTTCTCAGGTCTCCACTTGAAGTTGAGAACTTCTCAGTTCACATTCAAAGCTGTGAAAGAGCAGTCCAGGAAGTTTCAGCTGCAGCTCATGCAGTGTATGGGCAAGAGAGAAGAGATGATTTTGTTCGTGCTAGGATTGATCACAGAGAATTGTTGCCAGTTTCAAGTCAAAGCAAGACATTATGAACATGTTTTAGATCTCTACAAGACCTGCTAGACAAATCAAGATGCTTTCAGAAAAAAAATCTCAAAACATTCAGTTGACCAGCATATTATTACAAGCTGGGGTGGAGGAAGGACTTATACAAATATTAAAGAAGAATTGCAATTGCAAAAAAAGGTTGAACGCTACAGCAGCTTGCGGAAAGGTGGAGCCAGCTGCCATCATATTCAGTGAAGCCGAAAAGAAAATAAATAAAAATTGGTGGAGGCGTTTCTAAAAAAAAGAAAATGCAAGACCAAGAAAGAAGAACAAAAAGATTCTGCCTGATAAAGAGAACAGCTGCGAAATGTGGTGTATAGGAGACAGTAGGGCTGGGCATCCAGGATCCCGGGATCCCTGAGGTAAAGTAGACAGCTCATTTCCCGGGATAACTGTCATCGAGCACGGGATTTCCCGCTATTCTATTTTCAGGGGAGACTTTCAAACACAGTTTTATTATGAGGTATATTTATTTCATGCAAAGGCTTTTCACAATTGAAGTTTTCGTTCACCCGTTCTTCCGATTGCCGGTCAGATATGATAACCATTACACCACGGGCCTCACTCGAACAAATGCCGTAATTCTTCTACATACGCGCAGAAACCAATGCCCCAAGGGGGCACCTCCCGCATGCCGTAACATTATATACATTTTAACTGCAAACACGCAGTATAATTAACGTAAAGAACGACGCTTGTATAGTAGAATATTCCGCGCAAGATGAGGAGAGAGAACGAAACACCTACAGGTCGCTACAATTGGTGTAGAACAATGCGGTTTTCACCATTCGATGCGTCTTTTTATTGTGCAGTGCCCATGCTAAAAAAAAAATTCCCTAACATAATTCCTTCCCCCCTTTTAGAGGTACAGTTCTTCCCATGCCTGTACACGCATTTTTTTAATTTTTCATTTTTAATCATAATTTTGGCACAAAATAAGTCAATATTTACTAAACATTTAATATCATTCGATTCACAAAAGATTTATTTATCGATTCAATTTAAAAAAGTATATATTTTTAAAATTCATAAAGAACTTTTTGCAAAAAACTAAAAACAAACATGCATTTTTAAAATTCAATGATTTTTATACAAAATATTTTGATATTTGTTATAATTTTAACATTTTTCGATTCACAAAAGATTTCTTTATCGATTCAATACAAAAAATTACATAATTAAAACGGGCAATTTAAATAAACACGAGTTTCAAGTTAAACGAGCCACACTCGAAATTATTTACCGTGACTTTTGTGCGTTTTATTACTGTGGCTTTTGTACAAATAATTTTACGTATACACAAACAATTTGATAGGATATTGATTTATCATTCTATTTTTTAGTTGTCATAGAAATACGTTGATTAAGTTATCTGATTAGATGCGCTTTTATAGTTGAAGACCATTTTTAGAAAAGTATTTATTTTCCCCACTTTAAAATATTACAAAATTTCTATTAGGTATCCTAATATCATTATACCTGTCGCTGTAAGTAAGAAAATAGCAATTATTTTCCATTTTATGAAAATTTCGGACCCCCTAGGCCTACAAAACCAATTTTCCCCTTTTCTTTATCAAAAATTGTTGATTTTCGGAAGTCTTTCGGTTATAAATTTGTACCAGTCTATTGTTTATCTATAATAATAATAATAATAATAATAATAAAAAGACGTGTGTGTGTGTGTGTGTTCCAGCCATCAGCCATAACTCCAAAATGGAAGCAGTTACAAACATGAAACTTCACACACATATTGATTAGGTCCCGAGGTTGTGCACGTGGGTGTTAATAAATTAAATAATTAATTTTAAAACATTAAATGACGTCATCAAGATCATTACGAAACCTATGGTAAAATTATTGAATACCCGGTTAGGTTCATTGAATGCCAGGTTAGGTCATCTGTACGCCCTTGACGATTGGTTAGGTCAAGTCGTGATATTTTCGTTGGCTTTAACGAAAATATCATGACTTAACCTAACCAATCGTCAAGGGTGTACAATTAACCTAACCGGGCATTCAATTAACGTACCCGGGCATTCAATTAATCTAATCGGGCATTCAGTTTACCTAACCGGGCATATATATATATATATATTATATATATATATATATATATATATATATATATATATATATATATATATATATATATAGCGTCCAACATCCACCCCGGCAACGCCGGGTCGCTCTGCTAGTTTTACTTCTATTTAAAAAAAAATTATGATATATAATAGCATTTAATTCAATTTGTCTTAATTTTTCACTGCCTTCTAAATCAACATTGCAAACAACTGCCAAAGAGTTGTTTGCCAGGCTTTTCATGGTCAGACAATACCTGTCAATGACATGTAAATACTTAAGTCATGTAATTACTCACGAGCTGCGAGATGAACTTGATATTGAGAGGTAACGTAAAAAGCTGTATGTACAGGGTAACATGCTGGTAAAGAAATTTGGTATGTGTTCCGAATCAGTTAAAACTTATCGTTTTAGAACTTACTGTAGGCTACTGCATTGTATACATCCCATCGGTGGTGGAACTATACACAAAACTGCTATGAATAAACTCTCTGTTGCTTATAATAATATTTTTCGTATGCTATGTAGGGAACCAAAATGGTGCAGTGCTAGTTTTATGTTTACTACGCCTAACCGGATCACCTGAAGATCCGTCACCCCAGCCTTTTTCAGTTAGCTTTATAAAACTTACTAACGAAAATATCACGACCTAACCTAACCACTCGTTAGGTCAACTGTACGCCCTTGACGATTGGTTAGGTTAGGTCGTGATATTTTCGTTAGTTAGCCTTATAAAGCTAACTAAAAAATGCTGGGGTGACGGATCTTCAGGCGATCCGGTAACCTACCTACCAGCCAAATGTTAATCCGGAAGAATATATATAATTTCATTACTAGGGTCCAAAACAGCTCTGTGTCATTATGCAATGTCCTGTCTTCAGATACTGTGTACCTCTCACCTATATGGCAGTCTTGGTTCAGACAACTGCTGGTTTACAATATCTTATTTTTGTAATGTAGCAAAGATTATATATGCATATTGTATGTTGGCTTAAATGGCTATGCTGGCCTTATTTTTGTACTCGTATGTTAAGTTAAGTGGCTATGTTGGCCTTATTTTTGTATTACGTTCAGTATATAATACGTAAGAGTGTACTTGTATGTTAGGTTAAATGGCTATGGATTGTGAATGATTCGCAACAAAGAGGTTTTGTTTGTTTATAATTAATAATTTGAAATATAGTTTCCACAAAATCATATCCGGACTCAGCTTCCCATAATTCATCAGCATTTTTATTAAACTCTTTTTATTTTCATAATTTCTCTGATTTCTTCATTAAGCTACAATTATTTTCTCCTACGTATACAAATGATCTTTTTGAGTTAATGATGTCTCGTGTAATAACAATATATATATAAAATTGCCAGATAATTAATCAAACCATGCCAGTATGCTAGGTTAAGTGGCTATGTTGGCCCTATTTTTGTATTAACTTCAGTGTATAATACGTAAGATTTACTTGTATGTTAGGTTAAGTGGCTATGAATTGTGAATGATCTGCAACAAAGATGTTTTGTTTGTTTTCAGAAAAAGTGAGAAGGACGTAGTGGCAGAAGGTACTCACGTAAATGAACCCCAACAGTTTTTTGATACACCACTAGAACTCGTGGTCTTTTCCTCTAACTCATCTTCAAATCAAAGGTCCTTGGAAGAAAAATTGGATGCAATTGTGCAGAAAGAAATGGGAACCACAGATCAACAAGATTTGCGCCTGAGATACGACTTAAAGAACATTATAAAAGAAATGAGTGTTTATGAAGCCGCTAGTAATAAAACAGAAAATTTAAACCTCTTATTTAATGCTCTGGCGACAATTCCTCGAACTTCAATAGTCTGAAAGAGCATTTTCTGTTGTAGGATTATTCATCATAAAACTCCGAACATCTTTAAGTGATAATAGTATTGATCATCTGTTTTTTTAAAAAGCATTATTTTAAGTTATAATTCAAATAAATCAATAATTTCAATTTTATTAGTCTCCAGAAAAGTTTTTATCAAAGCATGTGTTTGTTCAATAAAAGGAAATTTTCTGTTTAGTTATTTAATTTATTCCAGTACTTCAACCTTATTTAATTTTTTTAATCCCGGGATTGCAAGTTTTTGAATCCCGTTTCCCAGGATTAAGAAAAGAGCAGGAAATGCTCAGCCCTAGTGAACAGAATACAGTAATTTAACATGAACAAGGTTTTCCGAAACCATTAACGAAAAAGTGTCTGTTAATTCCGTTGGAAATTTTCGACGCATCGCTTGTTCGAGAGGCAATCACTATACAGGGTGTCCCATAAGTCCGGCATCATAGGAAAAATTATAAAAAAAGGCAAAACAAAAGCTTTTATTTACAGAACGTGCTCAATATGTATTGTTCCGTAGCCCATTCACAAAATTCCATCCGCCGGTCGGGATCATCTTCGCTTAATTTCTGTAGGATCTGAAGTTTATATGGATGCCATTTGTGAGCCTGAAGAATGCGATGGATGCTACTTTTCGACACTCCTGTCTCGGCGGACAATCGCCGAAGAGACTTATTGGGACTTCTGTTAAAATGAGCCAGGATAGCAGTCGCTGTATCATCGTCAGTGGACCTCCTTGAAGGTCCACTGCGTGGTTTATCTTCTATGGATCCTGTTTCCTTAAACTTTGCAACAAGTCTGCTAACACAACTCTGTGTTATTGGCTCGCGGTCTGGGTGCAGTCTGTTAAATTCAGCAGCGGCCTCTCTTTGACTCCGACTTCCTATGAGTAGAATTATCTGGATTCGTTCTTCCTTGCTCACAGACATTATGGCCTGTAGAAAGAGAAAAATATGAATTATGGATTGTAGAAATAGAAAAATATGAATTTCTCCTATGATGCCGGACTTATGGGACACCCTGTAGACTGATAAGTCTTTTCACATGAACTATAATGCAGTGAATTATGGGCCTATTAGTTTAACATGTTATGTAGGGGCTGCATTCAGTAGATGTTTCTTGACTCTCTTCCTTTAATCAAAATCCTCTAAGATTTAAGTTTTTATACCTGGGTGGGCAGTTTTAACATGTTATGTAGGGGCTGCATTCAGTAGATGTTTCTTGACTCTCTTCCTTTAATCAAAATCCTCTAAGATTTAAGTTTTTATACCTGGGTGGGCAGTTGCCTACGTACAAAAAGATTTCACCCACCTACTAAAATAAAGTAAGAGCATATATATGAGCATATGAGTATATATGTATCAACATACATTTGATTTGTGTTATTTGTGATCAAATACAAAAAAAAAAAAGCTATTTTAACCCACCCACTAAAATTGTCTTTGAAATAGCCCTGTAATACAGACAAATACTGAAACACCTGTATCAAGACTGCGTAGTTATCAGTGATAACTATGCAATCTTGATACAGATGTTTCAGTATTTGGCTGTATTATGTATATAATTGATATATGTACTCATGGCCGTAACTACCTATGAGGTCACCGAGGTCCGGATCTCGGTAATTATTTCCTAAAAAAAAAAAAGAGAGACTGGATACTGAACCGTTCTCCGTGTATGAAACGCATATTACCGCTTTTCTTTTGAAAAGAGGGAGCGTCGAGCGTTTTGTGTTTTGTGTTTAGTGTATAGCTTGGGTTGTGTTTGTAGATGTCATTTTGGTCTGAATTTTGCTCGTCCCGCCGCGCTCGAAAAAAATCTGGACCTCACTAATTTCTAAACCCTAGTTACGGCCCTGTATGTACTCGTATACCCTTCTTTGGAAGAAAAAGGCAGCTATGATAACTTATTATAGTTATTACGTTTGGTTTTTGTTATCCTAGGTGAATATTCATTTCCCGAATAGGCTATGCATTCGGTTTTAGGTATAAGTTGTAAAATAATTGCTGCGAGAATGAAGACGAACAGTGTGAGGATGATGAGTTTGAAGCTTTCCTGGATAAGCAAGAATGAAGGAAAACCATCAGTGACATTAGCAGTGGCAAATTGAGAAACTCATTAAGCTGAACTTCAAATTGACTTCGATCAAGTATGTTTGGCCATGGAAAACTTGGGAAGATTGAAAGTTGTCAGCGTATTTGACGCAATTCCACATTTCCCTGATATTAGATAGGAAGCCTTGTACACCGTGTCAGCGTTGCCCCTGTACTCGGGTATCTGTTGAACGGCTCTTCTCGGCTCTGAAATTCATTCTCCGGGAGAGACGGTCAAACATGAAGAATGACTTCTTGGAGTCAATCCTATTCCTACGCCTATTCCTACCAGCATGCAAGGCATTGCCAGAAACGGTCTACATCAACATCCACCACTGTACAGAAGGTTACCACACGTAAAGTGCGCCCAGTTCACTTGGCCGCAAGATGTCAAAGGGAACTAATGTGTGCCATTGCATACATGGACAATCAGGAGGAGCTAGAATGGCATCATAAAGATGATGTTGAGACAGAGGGGTTGTCTGCACTCTGCACCACCACCTACCTGTGTTGAAGTTGGACAACTGTAATTTCAGTAACAGCACGTGCCCCTGCGTGGGGGGAAGTATGGACTACATGTGTATACTGTATGTAAAGTATACATATTATGTCTAGATTGTTCAGTATAGTAATACATGCACATGTGATATGTTTCTGATTAAACTGCATGAGCATATCAAAGAGTTTTATTTCCATTAAAATTGTTGATTATGTTACATAACACTCAGCTATACCCCCTCCCCTCCCTCTATGATAACAAAGAGTAACACATCCCATGACACCCCCTGCCTGCCCCACTCGAGTGTTACGTAATAAATGAATGGTTCCTTTCGTGGGCATCAGATGTATGGCAAAGTTGGAAAAGTTTGAAACTCCGCCCATTTCGTACATCAAGTCTGGGTGAATTTTATGCTCGAGTTAAGTGTACACTAGCTTAGGTGGTCGTTCTTGGTTGGTTAGTTGTTTCCTACATGTCACCAACATTCGGCCAATCAACGGTCACAGGGCTTAGCAAAAAAATAGGTGGCCATAAAACTACAGTACACACGAGTGTTTATGTTAAATTTGGATACATTTCTGAAGAGAAGGAAAATATATTCTGTTAATTACAATCTTCAAAACTTTCGCTTTGTCAACTAACGAAATACATAAATTTGTACTTTAGATTACCTTTTTATATAGTGTTTAAAATTTATTAGCTTTATATGACATTTTTATTCTTTGTTTCGCGTTTAGTCAACATCCATAAATACAAAATTTCAGTATGATCCTATTCAACGTTGTTCCCATTTGATTCCAATCTCATGAATGAGAAATCCGCGAGTGAGAATTTCAAAGAAGGCAGTTCTTAAGTTAATTTGTTCCCATGAAAAATTTTACTATCCAGATAGGAGTCAGAGACAGTCGGTGATGCTCTGCCTACGTTCATGATGTAACTGATGTAATGACATCATAGATATTTCTTTCAGTTACAAAGCTGTGCACACAGGGTTGCCAGATAAATTTCATAAAAAGTAACATAAAATTTCGAAAAAGTAGCCAATTTTGTCAGAAAGTAGCCCAATCTAGAAATTTATTTATAAAATGTCAACAAATACAGATAATGCGACTATTATGGATTTAATTTACTAACTTTTATATTCATAGGGTTTCTTTACTTTTTGAAATTAAAATTCCAAAGTGCTGAGTATTTCTTCGTCCTCTTCACTATGTTCTTTTTCATATATGCTTGAAGTATAGTGCAGCATGGCTTCAGTAGGAGTAAAATTGAAGCAGTAAATATTTTGTTCCTCTAGTGTCATTTTGAGTCTTAGAATTGAAGAAAGGAGATTCAGCCCCATCCGATTTCGTAGTTTAGTTTTGGTTGATGTTACCCTTGAGAACACCCTTTCAACTGTGGCATTACTTATCGGCAGTGATGGGCAGTATCTAGATACATGTATCGCCGATACGTATCGATCGATACTTTTGTATCGATATCGGTATCGCTTTAGCTACTTGACAAAAGTATCGATTTATCGGTATCGCTTTAGCTACTTGACAAAAGTATCGATTTATCGGTATCGCTAAGGTCAATTTTCTTAAATGTATCGAAAAAAATCGATACTTCGATACATCGATACATTAATAAGAATTTTTAAATATTTAAATAGATGTTATAATATGACACTACTGAGTTATATTTATGAATATACATAAATAATAATATTTAAATATTTATTTAACGACAGTACTACTCTACTGGTCACGTCACACAGTACGGCGCAACGTTTAAACGTTTTAAATAAATATTTAATAATATTATTATTTATGTATATTCATAAATATAACTCAGTAGTGTCATATTATAACATCTATTTAAATATTTAAAAATTCTTATTAACGTATCGATGTATCGAAGTATCGATTTTTTTCGATACATTTAAGAAATTGACCTTAGCGATACCGATAAATCGATACTTTTGTCAAGTAGCTAAAGCGATACCGATATCGATACAAAAGTATCGATCGATACGTATCGGCGATACATGTATCTAGATACTGCCCATCACTGCCGATAAGTAATGCCACAGTTGAAAGGGTGTTCTCAAGGGTAACATCAACCAAAACTAAACTACGAAATCGGATGGGGCTGAATCTCCTTTCTTCAATTCTAAGACTCAAAATGACACTCAAGGAACAAAATATTCATACCAACACTGTATTATTCCTGACATATGGAAACAAGGTAAAATTATTACACTACTCAAACCAAACAAAAATCCAACAGAACCAGCTTCCTATAGACCCATTACTTTACTATGCCCACCTTCCAAAGTAACAGAAAGACTAATCTTACAAATTACCAACCCACACATTCCACTATCGCTTACTCAACATGGATTCAGACCTCACCACTCAACCACGACATTACTCACTAACCTCACGCAGCACATCATGGATGGCATCAACTCCAGACGACCAGCTCAACGTACACTATTAGCAACAATAGACATTAGTAAAGCATTTGATGCTATCCCACGCTTCCCTCTCATAAACAAAATACTCAACACAAACATGCACAATAACACCAAAAGGTGGCTGAGCAACTATCTCTCAGGAAGATACTCACATGTCACATTTAATGGCAAGTCATCCAAAAACAAGCTTTTTCCGAACGTGGTCCCTCAAGGCTCTGTTCTCTCACCAACACTCTTCAACTTATACATGCATGACATTCCAACACCCATAGATAACAAGCTTACCTTATCATCATATGCAGATGATATCACTCTAACATCCACCCACAACAACATCGACACCGCTACAAATAACCTACAAACATACATAAACAGTATACAAGACTGGCTCACACACAATAGACTCAAATTAGCGCCCACAAAATCAACCATCACCTTACTTACAAGCAACACAAAAGAACACCAGGTAATTCCACAGCTTACACTAAACAACATCAACATTCCACACACTCACAGAACCAAAATACTTGGTGTCACATATAACACATCATTATCTTTTGCAAACCACATTCAGGACATTAAAAACAAGTGTACGTCAAGACTTAACACGCTTAGGGTACTAACAGGCACAAACTTTGGACACCAGCAGGAAACAACATCACTCATATACAAACAATATATTCGCTCAGTTATGGACTATGCTAGCCCATGCTGGGCACCCATTATCTTAAACACACACATAAACACCTTACAAACAATACAAAACAACGCACTTCGTATCATTACAGGATGCACTCAAACAACACCAATAGAACACCTGCACACAGAAACAAAAATACTAAAAGTTAGGGAACATTTAGACATGAGGGGAACACAATTCATGGCAGCAGCGACAACTAACCCACAACACCCTTGCCACTACATGTACAATCATGCACCAACACCTCGCACCATTAAGGTAACACCAGAGAGACATTATAACCAAATACTCCATTCCATACCACGCCCCACAGACATCACACAGTACAGAAAACACATACACACACACCTAACCCACAAAGCACTGACACGACTCGGTCCGAATGCGGTCCTAGGTGCGAAGCCGCCACCCATTAACAGGTCAGAGATCAGCCTGAGCAGATCGGATCAAGTTAACTTAGCACGATTCCGATGTGGACATCACCCCAACTTACGGACATATAAACACAGACTAGACAACTCCATAGACGACACCTGCCACCTGTGCCAGGACACACCACAAACAATTGAACACATTATGACAGACTGTACCGCTCTAGCACAACAACGAACACAACACAACATCACTAGTGCGCTGAACCTCTGGTCCACTCCGGAGAGGGCGATCGGTTACCTGCGTGCCGCCGGCTTGCTCGATCAGGGTGGGCTGATCGGCTAAACAACAACAACAACAACAACGTTTAAACACGTTTGTACTTGTGTTATTGAGATTAATTAACCATAATATAGAAACGCTCATAATATAGAAACGTGTAATATTTTCAGTCATTCATGTATCCTACAAAATTAAAACATACTTTCATTAAATAAAGCAATTGTTTTTATTTACATCTATAAAACCCATTAAAATGTCGTTGATTTTACTTACAGTGCGTACAAATTACTAGTATAAACAATAATATCTAATACCTACATATTAAATGAATAATTATAAAAATGTACCGGCGATGCATGTATCGGTATCGCTTAAGACATCTAGAAAGTATCGGCGTATCGGTATCACCTAAGACGTTCTTCATGTATCGATGTATCGGTATCGCTTTAGCGATTTTCATGTATCGATGCCCATCACTGCTTATCGGTAAGCTATAGGCAGTTAATGCAAACTTTGACAATTCCGGTAGTACCAGTTCACCTGCTGCATTTTTTATTGTCGCTGCCTTGCTCCAAAATATAAACTCATCAGTAGGGATTTCTCTGGAAAAAATGACTGCCCAATCAAGCGTTAATAGTTTGCGCCACTGGTTTTCTATTTCTCCGATCTGAGATTGATCAGCGAAAGCTAATGGAAGAGCCGAAAAAGATGGGCGAGCATGACTTAAGCAAATGTTTGGGGAAATATTTTTAATTTTTTTAAGGGTTTCAATGTTTCCGGGGATACGAGCCAAAAGTTCTTTGCATGCTCTTTTTAAAAAATTTAGACACCGATTTTGTACTGTGGTAGCTTGTTCTTGAGAAATTTCTTTTAATGCCAGCTTACTCTTCAAAAGGGTAGAAAATTCATATCCAAACTCAAGTTGTTCGCACGGCAAGTACTGCGACTCAATTCCTAAGTTTACTTCAAGATTCACGTAGTTAGAATGCAATATTCTTCTAAGCATCGACAGTGTAAAACTGCATAATTCATCGAGGATACTACAATGATCTGCCGTTTCTTTCTGAAAAAGTAAATTTAATCTTTCGAACTCACTTAACACAGGTCTCATGAATGTAAGATAGAGTTCATTAGTAGCATCTGAGTACATTGCTGATAATTCTCTTGCGTAATATTTATCACAACTTGAAGAAGCCATCATAGATTGACAAACAAACAATAACTGATAAAGTCTGTATATTAAAAAATACGCCAGCAAAAATGGCCATTTAGGTGAAACACTGCTGGCTATATTACTTACTAGCTCGAAGCGATCTGTATAATACAAGTGTAATAAAATTACTAAAATAATCTTGCAATTTGTTAATCTTGAGAAGTAATATAAGAAACAGGTATAGAAAGCATTTCCCTAAGTGAGATTTGTCTGAAAATATATTATTATCTCAAATCAAAAACTTCCGCCTGAAAATAGAAAAGTAGCAGATAATCATAATACAGTAGGTAGTCCAAAAAGTAGCAAGTAGCCCAAATTACAAAAAAGTCGCCAATACCTTTCAGAACTAGCCCAATCTGGCAACCCTGTGTGCACACACGTCGTTCAGTTATGTATAGGCTGTTCCTGTATCCCATAATTTCAGACAGAATTAATCTGAGTGTTCTCATGTGGAGATGTTTCACTCAACGTTAAATGAATCGTATAAATTCTTGGAGGACGAGTATGAACTGCTGCGTATTTACAATTTAAGAACAGTGAAGAGTGATGATTTAAATTGTGGGAAGTGTTAAAGTAACTGTAAAATATCATATATAAAACTGGTGAAAATATGTTTTTTGAGCTATTCGGAGTGATAGTTGTAGTCCTATAATTAGGACACCCTATCGCAGTATAGGCCTAGGCGCCCAATTAGTGAAAGGCCTACAGGATTATTTAGGTCTTAATAATATATTAAATATTAAAATAATCTTATTAATAGTTTGGTAAAAACTAGACAAAAATGAATAGTAATGTGAAGTATTATGTACAGTGCATAAAAGCTAGCTTGTAGGCCTAGGTAGGCTTTTTGACTACTTGGGTATCTAGGCCTACACTATATTAGGTTGGCCTAAGTATATAATTATATAAGTTTGAAGCACTACATATAGGGCTATACAAGCCAGGAATAATGTTAAGATAGGCTGCAGCGAAACGCCTGTGGGAGGGTACCAGGGAAAATACTTTGATATCAGTTCCTGGAGTAAAGAGGTTAATTAAAGAGTTAAAGACTGGTTTTGCGTCAGGGGTAGATGACCTCTCGAATGAGTATTTAAAATTTGCCAATGACGTCATGTGTCTGCATATCTCATTGCTCTTCTCAGCAATGCGTACTCATAGAGTAGTTACGTTACTGCCGAGTTCATGAGGGTATACTGTATATCTTGCAACTTGTCAAAAATACGTTTGGGGACATTCTATTCAGCAATAATTATAGGCCTATTGTTGTTGTCTCCTGCTTCTTGAACCTACTAGAGAAACTCTTGTTATACATATCAAATGATTACTTATCGACATCTAATCAGTTTGGTTTTAAAAGGTCTCACTCAACTGATCTATGTATCTATTTATTGAAGGAAATTATATTTAAATACACTGACAGTAACTCAACTATTTAAGGGGACTAATATGTTTCATGGACTGCTCTCGATTTTCCTACGAAATTGCAAACAAGGGCAGTCGATGACTCTGATTTTGTTTCTGCAATCGGTTTTCTTGAGAAATGATAAAGAAAAATGTTATTGGATATTGAATAAATTTATTTACTGAAACGACGCAATACACTCCAACATTTACTAATCAACATTTACATCCCACCAGATAGTTCACCTCAGGAGGTGCCAACCAATTACAATCCACAGTTACACAATCTGGCCTCTCTCACCAATGTCATCTTAGGAGGAGACTTCAACGCTAAAGACACTAGTTGGTACCTGCACAACCAAAGCAACACCAGAGGCGCCAACATAGCCACACAACTAACAGCCTCTTCATTCTTAACAATACAGAAGAACATACACGCATACCACATGAAGCAGGATCTCAAACTCCTCCCCAGACATAACATTCTGTTCCCCCTCACTAGCAACACATACACAATGGAGAACAGAAACACAACTGTCATCAGACCACCTGCCCATCATCATTACAACACATTCTACACTCTGCCCCAACAGCCTTAGGCACACTTACAGAAATTACAAGAAAGCTGACTGGGAACAGTTCAAAATACAGACTGAGGAACAATTCACCACATTAAACAGCACACCCATCATAAACATCAATACAACACTCAAGACATTTAATCAGATCATCAATAATGCAAACAAATACATACCCAAGGGCAACATTAGGAAATACAACCCAAATTACACTAGAGAAATAGCCCACCTCATAAGGCAACGTAACAACCTCAAATATAACACACAAACACCACACACAGAAGCCATAAAACAGCAGATACAACAGCTCAACACAGAAATAAACAACAAACTCAAAGAAAAACAAACAGAAACATTCAGGGAATTCATAACACTAAACCACTCCACAGATACATCCAGGCTATACAAGACTATAAACAACATTACCCGCTCTAACAGCGGCATTCACACCTCACACGCGGCTATCTGTCGCAGCCAAAATAATATCCCAACATACACACAACAAGGTAACATTCTAGTTAATCACTACGCAAAGATAAGTCACTTAAACAGAGACAACAACCAGAAACACGCAGACAGACAAACAGCCAGACACAAGAAAACCTACAGACTCGACACGACCATTACACCCTTCAATACAGACCAGACCACCAAGATCATCAAAAACATTAAGAATTCGAAGGCTACTGGACCAGACATCATATCTAACATACGCCTTAAACACTTGGGCCCACAAGGAATACTAGCTCTCACAAATATCAGCACATATTCATACCAACACTGTATTATTCCTGACATATGGAAACAAGGTAAAATTATTACATTACTCAAACCAAACAAAAAAAATCCAACAGAACCAGCTTCTTATAGACCCATTACTTTACTATGCACACCTTCCAAAGTAACAGAAAGACTACTCTTACAAATCACTAACCCACACATTCCACTATCGCCTACTCAACATGGATTCAGACCTCACCACTCAACCACGACATTACTCACTAACCTCACGCAGCACATCATAGATGACATCAACTCCAGACGACCAGCTCAACGTACACTATTAGCAACAATAGACATTAGTAAAGCATTTGATGCTATCCCACGCTTCCCTCTCATAAACAAAATACTCAACACAAACATGCACAATAACACCAAAAGGTGGCTGAGCAACTATCTTTCAGGAAGATACTCACATGTCACATTTAATGGCAAGTCATCCAAAAACAAGCTTTTTCCGAACGGGGTCCCTCGAGGCTCTGTTCTCTCACCAACACTCTTCAACTTATACATGCATGACATTCCAACACCCATAGATAACAAGCTTACCCTATCATCATATGCAGATGACATCACTCTAACATCCACCCACAACAACATCGACACTGCTACAAATAACCTACAAACATACATAAACAGTATACAAGACTGGCTCACACACAATAGACTCAAAGTAGCGCCCACAAAATCAACCATCACCTTACTTACAAGCAACACAAAAGAACACCAGGTAATTCCACAGCTTACACTAAACAACATCAATATTCCACACACTCACAGGACCAAAATACTTGGGGTCACATACAACACCTCATTATCTTTTGCAAACCACATTCAGGACATTAAAAACAAATGTACGTCAAGACTTAACACGCTTAAGGTACTAACAGGCACAAACTTTGGACATCAGCAGGAAACAACATCACTCATATACACACAATATATTCGCTCAGTTATGGACTATGCTAGCCCATACTGGGCACCCATTATCTCAAACACACACATAAACACCTTACAGACAATACAAAACAACGCACTTCGTATCATTACAGGATGCACTCAAACAACACCAATAGAACACCTGCACACAGAAACAAAAATACCGAAAGTTAGGGAACATTTAGACATGAGGGGAACACAATTCATGGCAGCAGCGACAACTAACCCACAACACCCTTGCCACTACATGTACAATCATGCACCAACACCTCGCACCATTAAGGTAACACCAGAGAGACATTATAACCAAATACTCCATTCCATACCACGCCCCACAGACATCACACAGTACAGAAAACACATACACACACACACACACACCTAACCCACAAAGCACTGACACGACTCGGTCCGAATGCGGTCCTAGGTGCGAAGCCGCCACCCATTAACAGATCAGAGATCAGCCTGAGCAGATCGGATCGAGTTAACTTAGCACGATTCCGATGTGGACATCACCCCAACTTAAGGACATATAAACATAGACTAGACAACTCCATAGACGACACCTGCCACCTGTGCCAGGACACACCACAAACAATTGAACACATTATGACAAACTGTACCGCTCTAGCACAACAACGAACACACACAACATCACTAGTGCGCTGAACCTCTGGTCCACTCCGGAGAGGGCGATCGGTTACCTGCGTGCCGCCGGCTTGCTCGATCAGGGTGGGCTGATCGGCTAAACAACAACAACAACAACATCTTTTTGAATAAGTCCGAGCTGGTGTGGCGTTTACGCCATACAAATTCACAAAAAACAAGAATTAGTGCGATATTTTGCAAAAAACAATAGTATAAGTGTGATAGCGTGGGGTAGACACCCCAGTTAGGTTACTTAGGTTCTAGCAAACACTCAAAGGCACTTACCGGTGCGTTGAATTAGATATTCCTTTGGGAGCCTACCATTAGATTCCTGTGTCCCACAAACAGCCTACCTAACTCTCTCTTACATTACCAATTTAGAAGCTACAGACATTACCCCTAACTATACTTAAGTACAGACAACTTCCTACCCCATTTGTCACCTTAGAAACACCATCTAATTACACTCAGCACCAACGATTAGGTGAGATATGAAAAAACATCTCTAGGCTAGCCCAAAACAATACGAACAGCCCCGTTAGTTCGTGTATGCCTCCCTGTTGCCATTCAGCTTAGATTTAGTGATATTTCCCCTTTAGTGACTTTTAGACTATATACATATATATACACACGTCACCTCAATAAGAAACTCGATTAGGTCAGGTTAGGTTTCTCAAGAAAACCGATTGCAGAAACAAAATCAGGGTCATCGACTGCCCTTGTTTGCAATTTTGTAGGAAAATCGGGAGCAGTCCATGAAACATACTAGGTCCATTTATAGCTGTTTCCTAGATATAAGAAAGCATATGATAGAGTGAACCACAAGATTATATTTAAAAAACTAGAAGACAGGAAAGGTTCCATGTACACATTAAATTTAGTAAATTTTGGTATTCCCATCAATCTTTTACAGTTAGGTGAGGCAATGTACTATCCGAATGTAAATTTCAGGGTTGCCAGATGTAGGAGAATTCTCCAAAAATAGGAAAATGGAATGTGCTGCGGAGTAAAAATTCTCCTAAAATTAAGTAGGAGAAATTTTTGGAGAATGAAAAATAATTTTAGGAGAATGCTGGAATTAAAAAAAAGTCATAATGTTTTGCCTATAAATTTTTTTATTTTTATAATTTGACTATTTAAAGTTATCAAATGGCAATACCGCACATTTTGGTAAAAAATGCTGGTTAGTGAATAACAGCACTGCCGCGCTTTGGCTTCATATTGCTAATTATATGGGTCAACGTACTTGGGCCTACTTTTTGTCATAGATAAGTTTTGATTTCTGAGATGGCCAAAAATCAAAATTATTGTAAATTTTGGGAAAACTTGCCACAATTTAAAGGTAAGAAAACTAATTATGAAAGTCCATCTGACTTTCAACAATCTGATAATTAATTTAAGGAAGAAAACAATTCTATAACCTTTAGACTAGGCCAAATAAAATCAATAGGTCCATACCGTATGTTTGTTGATTGACTCACTTAGCCCATACACCAGCTTATGTACTGCATGCATTTAGATTTAGTCTATTTGGTCTGTAATATATTGCTATTGTTTTGTCCCTGTATATAATAATAGGAACATTTTTATAGTTATAGCTTGAAGCTCTCTGATTGGTGTGAGGCCCTGAGCTCAGTAGGCCTAAACTGTTTCCTTAATAATGAAAATTTTTATTATTTAATTAATCCGGCTCAGGTTGAATATATTTGGTATGCCTGCTTACAGGTTGGCTTTCTGAAGTTCCTGGGGATGCTTTGCATGCTTACTGCAAGTGGTGTGATAAGAAACTGAATGCGCACACGAGAACTGCTTGACCATAGCAAATCTCGTCAGCATCTGCACGCTAGCAACAGTCATCCAGGTGTTAGCAATACAACATAACTTTTTTACGCATGCTGCTGGCTATACTATTACTTAGGTTGTCTTTTTGTCTTGATTTAGTACCATATATATATATATATATATATATATATATATATATATATATATATATATATTATCTCCGCAAGGGGGTTCTAAGCTCGTGCTCTTGAGTGCTCTATGTGCTCGTTTGTACGTGCTTGTTCCTGGAGGTTTCACGTGCACCCTCCCGGCCCTAGCACCCAAGGATGATGGGGCTCGACCTTGCAGTCCTTGTCATCCTTGGTCTTTTTCCACTTCGACTGTCCCCTCCACCTTTTCTTTTTCCTCTGTCTTTCCTCTCACTTTTTCTTTGTTTTAACGCCGAGATATGCCCTTTTAAATAGAGGCGAATCAGTTCTTCCTGAACTTAAAAAAAAAAAAAAAAAATATATATATATATATATATATATATATAATATATATATAAACTGTTGTGGAAATAAGCTCTGTCTATTAGAGTGGGGGTTAATATTCATTTTAATGCTTTGTTCGTTTTCGATAGAAGGAGACATTCTATGACAATTTAACATATAAATTCGTATTCAGGACACCTTGAAACATCAGGGAAACTGATAAAAATCAAGGAAATGTAATAATTATTTTTTATGGGAAAAAAAAAAATTTAGACGTAAAAAGCAGCCATTATAGGCCATTGACCAAGTATTTAGCTCTTAACGCTGTTAAAATTTTAACGAACCTCGCCGTCTCCAGTTTTATGGGGAGACATCTCGTGGCAAAATTAGGAAACATAGGTCAAATCAGCCAATTAAATCTGGTTTTTGTTTCACGTGAACTTATCCGACCAATCAGAGACGTACATTTTGAATCTCTCATAATGCATACTCATTCAAGAATGCTTTTTCAGTCTGGTTTTCATTATGGTTTGCGGAGGTTGTGATTGCCTGGTTTTTTGGTACCTTGGAACGCAGTTCCAAAAAACTACTGTTGTTTGCGGTTCCTCAGAGAGACGCAACAACTCTTGTTCGCCTGATCCAGCAACATATTAGGCCTGGGACTACAATCTATTCCGACGAGTGGCGTGCGTATTCTCAACTCAGAAATCTAGGCTACATTCACCGGACAGTCAACCATTCACAGCGGTTCGTGGAAGACACCGTTCACATTCAAAATATTGAGCGTTGTTGGAAAGACGTGAAGAGCTGGATATTACGGTCTGGCAACAAAACCCAATCCTATTCAAAGTATCTTGCATGGTACTTGTTTAACCGTGAATATCCCTCTCAACAACGTCTCCACAAATTCATGTTGGTCGCCGCGGATTTGTATAAACACCCCAACGGTGCTATTTAAGGTAAGAAATTGCGAAAAAACGCGGGTTAGGTTAGGTTAGGTCAGGTTAGGTTAGGTTAGGTTAGGTTAGGTCAGGTCTGAACCAAAACACATTTTTCTGGTGTTTTTTGGTGTGATTTGCTCAAATCTGAACTTCGTTTCTTTGGGAAATGAGCCGTTTTTGAGAAATTTTCAATTTTAAAATTTCTCAAAAACGGCTCATTTCCCAAAGAAACGAAGTTCAGATTTGAACAAATCACACCAAAAAACACCAGAAAAATGTGTTTTGGTTCAGAAAGGAGAAAAAGCACTAAAACGAATAATTACCAGAGTGGGTTTTATTTTCATATTTTGACCTTCACGAAGAAAAAAGTGAATTTTTTTTTGCATCTGCGAGTTATATTCGCTGAAACATGATATTATTTTCAATTTCAATGCTACAAAAACTGAGATTATGCAATTCCACCCTAAAAGTTCTAATCAGCCAGCTGATATTGGTTTCAAAATGAGAGGTGAAACAATAAAGGATGTACAAGAATTTAAGTATCAAATCATCACCAGCTCCTTGAGTGATGACTCAAATATAAGAAAACAATATTGAAGCCTCTGTGCTGAAGCGAATATGACTATAAGGAACTTCCGGTTCTGTACAAGTGAAGCTAAAGACACTTTCTTTCGTATTTATTGTGGTAATATATACAGACAGCAACTCTGGGTGAATTATAAAAAAAGTTCTGGCAGAACCCTAAATTTGCTATACAACAGATCTTTTAGACTCCTGCATAAATTATCCGCGAGATGCTCAGCTTCGCAAATGTTTGCGACCCACAATGTCCCGATCTTCTGGGAGGTAACAAGACGTGCTCAATATAGGCTAATGAAGAGAATTAAAAAATCAACCAACCCAGTTATCCAAGATATTCATCAGTCCTGCCGTATGCCTTCTAAGGTATGGAATTCATGGTATGAAAACGTCTGTTTGTAGCTCCACTTAACTATGACATTACTGTACTATTTCTCAGTAATTGTATTTCTATCCTAAGCATTTGAATTGTCATTGTATCCTATTGTCAGTTCATATTATTAATATTTGTCATATGGACTATGGTCTGCCAACAAATTTTTTAATTTTCATATATATATATATATATATATATATATATATATATATATATATATATTGGTGAAGGCCGCTTCTGGCAAGCTTCAATTTCAATTTAAGCAGAAAGCCACAGACAAGAAGAAAAGAAACATCCATCAAGTTGGAAAGGGACTATATTTTGTATATTGCAACGTTTCAAGCACAAACTATGTTCATCCTCAGGCAAAAATTCTAAAAAGTTAAAAACATAATATTAAATTATGTTTTTAACTTTTTAGAATTTTTGCCTGAGGATGAGCATAGTTTGTGCTTGAAACGTTGCAATATACAAAATATAGTCCCTTTCCAACTTGATGGATGTTTCTTTTCTTCTTGTCTGTGGCTTTCTGCTTAAATATATATATATATATATATATATCCCCGCAAGGGGGTTCTAAGCTCGTGCTCTTGAGTGCTCTTTGTGCTCGTTTGTACGTGCTTGTTCGTGGAGGTTTCACGTGCGCCCTCCTGGTCCTAGCACCCAAGGATGATGGGGCTCGACCCTGCAGTCCTTGTCATCTTTGGTCTTTTTCCACTTTGACTGTCCCCTCCACCCTTTCTTCTTCCTCTGGCTTTCCTCACTTTTTCTTTGTTTTAACGCCGAGATATGCCCTTTTAAATAGAGGCGAATCGGTTCTTCCCGAACTTAATAATATATATATATATATATATATATATATATATATATATATATATATATATGGACGAATTTCACACTTCAACACGTGAAATAAATAAATGATACAAACTCACAAGGGAAAAAACACGAGTCCAAGGTCTTTCGTGTATTCAATGGTACACCTCGTCGGGGAAAGGCCTTGGAATATTTTTTATTTTGCTTCTGGTTTGCATTATATATATATATATCTAATTATCTATATATGGGGCGTCGCGAGAACGAGGGGCGTCGCGAGAACGAGGGGCGAACTCGCCAAATGGAAGTTTTGAGAAAATCTCATTTATTTTTTATTGATTTTTAGAAAAAATAGATATACAAACTTTCTTTTGAAAGTCAAAGAAAGTATTTTACATTTCTATAAGACTTGTCTGTTATTGTGCAATACATTGGCTGAAAATGAGGGTATAAATTCGCCTCTTGTACTCGGAATGCTATTTTGCATCGCGCAAATACACGCATTGAAAATAACTACATTCTGAGCGCACGAGGGGCTGTATTTGGCTATACCAAGTTGTCTGTGAATGAAGGGAGGGTTGAACTATTCATTCGTGGAACATCGCAAAATCGCTAATGTGGCGAGTTTGCCCCTCGTACTTGCGACGCCTGAATTTTACACACACACACACACACACACACACACACACACATATATATATATATATATATATATGATGCAAATCCACAAGGAAAAAGAAAATGATTCCAAGGCTTTTCGTGTATTTAGAAGTACACCTCATCAGGGAATTCCCTGACGAGGTGTACTTCTGAATACATGAAAGGCCTTGGAATCATTTTTCTTTTTCCTTGTTGGTTTGCATCATTCATTCATTTCACGTGTTTAATTGTGAAATTCATCCCATATCTCTCTCTCTCTCTCTATATATATATATATATATATATATGCACACAGGGTGGTGCAAAAGTCTGGACCCATAGGCAATTCACTATATAAAAAATATCTTTCGATTTTTATAATCAGTGGTTTACGTTAACAAACCAAGAACAATACAAGCGCTAAAGGATAACACCACAACAGAAATTGAAGCCATAAGAACGAATATTACTATGCTTACAAATGTGCAAAGGTCTTGTGTCAACCCAATAGAAAAGTGTTTGGAAGAAGATGGACATCAATTCGAACACTTATTGTAAATTCTGAACTAGAACGTTAAATTTAACATAATTTAGTCACTGGTGTATGGTTAATTAAATTTCATTTCATAATAAACTTCCTGCAGGCCACACTTTTTTTCCATATAAACCGACTATGGGTCCAGACTTTTGCACCACCCGTATATATACACACACCAGGTGAAAGAAATAAGGTTTGAGTAGAATTTTAATCAGATACAGCTCCGAGACAGCACGTAAGTCACGCTCAGTCGCGCACATTTTTAGATCAGCGAAGGTCATATTGACGTAATGACCTTAGTGATGTGTTATGATGTCCACTGATCCGAAAATGTGAGTTTGGCTTACGAGCTTCGGGAGCGCTGTCTGGATTGTAAAGTTTTGCCAAAATCTACACGGGGGTCTTATCATAAAATTTCATTCAAATGGTAAGTGTTCATACAAAAATTGACTCGCAGCCCGCTGAAGTGATGTATATAAAATGCAAATCCCATTGACGATTTTTCTGGTCATGTCTGCGTCATGTAGTTCGTTTCGGGGGGGGTGGGGCTCTGAAATGGCTCTTAATTTTGTCTCCTAAGTTTGACCTCACGTTTTCCAAATGAAATGTAAATGTAAATAAAGTCCCAATAAAAGGAAATCCGGATAATATGCTTTGATTCCCACAAGATAAATCTTTGGTAGGAAGGAAATAGCTGCAGGAAGTTGTAGTAGTCGTAGATTTCATTTTGTAACATCTCATGAATAAGGTGACCAGATTTTCTGGAGTTAAAAGGGATATCTCTTGAATAATGAATAGAAAATAGTGCGCTCGCTTACATTCAATAGCCTACTGGTATAAAATAGGTCGTAACATAAAATTATATTTACTGAATGCACAAAAATAACCTGTTTACCTTTTAATTAATTATCGTACTTTTCACATGTATTTGCTTTACGGTAGCAAAAGTTCCTCAAAGTCATTGTGTTTATGGGTAATAATTTTGATAAGCAGGAAATTTAAGTTCATTATCTCCCAAAGTGGGACATTTCAGCTTCCCTTAAAGTTTCTAGGGGACAGCGGGACATATAGCTCGAGAACGGGACAGTCCCGCTGAAATCGGGACATCTGGTCAGCTTAGTTATGAACGACATGATAAGACTCAGTAGTAGGCTTTGGTTTAATCCAGACCGTGAACGGGAATGAGAGTGATAATGAGTTGGAAGTAATCTCAAAATTGGTTATCTCAAAATTTATACAGTGTATATAATTATTTCAAACTCCTTCCAATTTACTCTGTCCATCATAGTAAGAGGACAGCTATAAAGTTTCTGTATATCCTTATCCAAAGACAGCGGTGGACTGGCCATTGTACCTTGGGACAAAGGCCCCCTCCCTTTCTCCTCCATGGGTCCCCTTAGTGACAATTTTTTTTTTAAAAATTGTGTTGCCTTTCAACCATTTTTTAACAAAAACAAAAATTTTGTTTTGCCTACGGCGCATGTAGCATTATTTATCAATTTATTCACCTAAACCGCATATCTTTAGCTTATCAACCTTTTTTATCAGACAGCGTTTCTTAGCTTTCTTATCAGCCAAAGTTTAATTAAGTTCCAATAGCGAGTCTGCCCTATATACGTCCGGGTTCTTACTCCTATGTTGTAAGCACTTTCATTATTATCCTTTTAGTACCTCCGAGATAAAGTCTTTACAGCAATATGAAAAGTCGCTTGAAACGCATTTCATCGCTGCACACTTTACCATGGAAAGAAATATTCCGTTTATATATGTACTGTTGGTGGAAAGCATGTTCATATTTATACTGCTGAATGAATAAGTCTTTCCCGCCAAACACTTCATGCTTCAAACGTTAATTATATAATGTTAGTTTAGTTTTGCAATTCTTTTCTTTCTGTTATTAACAATTGGTTGGTTCGTTTTAGCTTTTAGCAAAATAAAATAAGATGAAGTTAAAATCTGGGCACGAGGTAGTTGACCTCCCCAAAGATGAGGAAGAAGAACAACGACAGTTATTTAAAGGTTATTCGTTTGGTATGATAAGACTTGAACCAGGCAACTGGTTCTTTACGAAACCATTTGCGGATTTTGCTGATAAGATCTACGATTTTAAGGTAAGTAACTCTCTCTCTCTCTCTCTCTCTCTGTTTCGAAATCAGGGGTTCTTAAAGTTTCACTCGTTAAGGGCCATTTCGAAATTATTTAATTTAAAAAGAAACAAGTTTACATTTTCTACAAATTACTTCATCTTTCACCAATCATTTAAGTACAAATAAGTGTATTATAATTCCACTCTGATTTTGCATAAAGTCGACAGTGTTAGGTCGCAGGACACACGGAGTTGGCTCGAGGGACGCATTTCGCCAGCGGGACACACTTTGGGAACCTAAACTCTGAATGTTTAAGGACGATGAATTCAATTAAAATTTAAAATTATAATTATTTTTATATATTTTAATAAAGTGAGATTCATTTGTAGATAATATTAAATTAAGTATTTTTTTATTTTAGTTCAAACCTACTGACACAGTGCTCATGACTTTCCCCAAGTGTGGAACAACTTGGGTTGAGGAAATTATCTGGAACATGAAACACACTTCCAATTTAGACAATCCGTTACAAGGTGTCTCTATGGATATTAAATGCCCATTCTTGGAGTAAGTACAGAAACTTTTTATACCAATTTAAAAGATACACGATTCAAACGCTTCTAATCTTCTTTATTATGTATAGCGACTACGTACAACTCTTATAAATATTGATATACCATAATACAAGTTACAGTACATACACCTTCAATACGAACAAAACCAAGTTATGTTTACGCAACGGTGTTTACCTCTTTGATCTTTATTAACAAGAAATTAATTTGTTTTATGAATACTTTGGAAAGCATTCGTGAAGAAACGAAATTTCTGAGAACCGCAGAAAGTCGCTAGTTAATGATTGAGATTTGTTGTCGAAATTTTATTATTGACACCAAAAATAAATAAAATATCGAAGGAAAAAACATAATATTACCAATTATTAGGTTTTTATTTAGAAAATTAGTTTGTAGATGAAATTTTTTTCGGAAACTGTCCTTATGACTCCAATTATGTCTGGTTTTGTTAATAATTTAAGATAAATTTGCATCCAAAATCACCGATTTTGTGAAATTTCACGTTGCCATTCACAATGATACTGGGTAAACGTAAACAGGAAATAGTTGTTATATGTTTAACAATTTGAAAATTATGATTGGTGAAAACTATGAAATAACTAAATAACTGACGAAGAATGAACATCGAGGAAAGCTTGTCTTTATAAAATATTACACTTGAATAAGGAAATGTTACGAGTCCAATACACAGAGGGAATGTGCTTAGAGAAATAAGATGCCTGAACTGCATGATAAAGATGGGCAAGTAAATGACAGAGAACGTCGCTCGTAACCATATACCCATATAAATACAGTATATGTAGTCACAAACCACAATTTCAATGTACGTTATTGAGAAGTAAAACATTCAATCAGTGTGTTCTGCGACAGTTCGAGTACATAAAGTTTTTAGATTTTTGTCTCACTATACAGGGTGTACATAAAGTCAGGATCTATTTTTGTGAAGCACTTGGAAATTATATGGAATTCAATCATAAAATGATAAAGTGGTAACATTTATTAAATAATTAAGAGTAGGATTCGACGTGACGCCCATCAGTATCCCTGCACAGCTCAAATCGTTCCGCAGCATTTCTAAACACATTCTGGAGCATTTGCGGGGTTATGTTATCTGCAGCAGTTCGTATACGTGTACGTAAGTTTTCAAGACTCGTAATCTTCGTCTGATAGACGTGCTATTTGATAAAGCCCCATGCAAAGAAATCTAAAGGGGTTAAATCTGGTGATCTCGCTGGCCAAGGTCTTTTGTTGCTTCCGCGTCCGATCCAGCGATTTGGAAAACGTCCATTTAGATAATCCTGAACAATTTTGGCATAGTGACAAGGAGCACCATCATGTTGATAGACGACGGGGATAGGATTGTTAGTACCGTCGTCTATCAACATGATGGTGCTCCTTGTCACTATGCCAAAATTGTTCAGGATTATCTAAATGGACGTTTTCCAAATCGCTGGATCGGACGCGGAAGCAACAGACTTGGCCAGCGAGATCACCAGATTTAACCCCTTTAGATTTCTTTGCATGGGGCTTTATCGAATCGCACGTCTATCAGACGAAGATTACGAGTCTTGAAAATTTACGTACACGTATACGAACTGCTGCAGATAACATAACCCCACAAATGCTCCAGAATGTGTTTAGAAATGCTGCGGAACGATTTGAGCTGTGCAGGGATACTGATGGGCGTCACGTCGAATCCTACTCTTAATTATAATTATTTAATAAATGTTACCACTTTATCATTTTATGATTGAATTCCATATAATTTCCAAGTGCTTCACAAAAATAGATCCTGACTTTATGTACACCCTGTATCATGTATTTGATTCAGTATTTCATATGTATAATTCCATCGTATCTTTCAGTAGGCTTCAGATATTATGATTAAGACAGTACACCATGAAGCAGTTTAACTTATCGATCATACGGTGTACATTATATTCTATAAGAATTTGTATCTTTCTTTTTGA
This sequence comes from Bathynomus jamesi, assembly GCA_023014485.1. Lineage (NCBI taxonomy): Eukaryota > Metazoa > Arthropoda > Malacostraca > Isopoda > Cirolanidae > Bathynomus > Bathynomus jamesi. Next base: position 332,335 of record JAJOZX010004618.1, on the reverse strand, counting down.
TAAATTAAAAATCCATTACAATTTTTCAGGTTCGACTTCATTTTGAGATCTCCATATAATCCTCCACTGACCCCAGACAGTGATGCGGTTCAGTATTTCAACAAATACTGCCCAGGAAAGGACCCGAATGATGGCGTTGTGTTTCAGTTGGCAAAAATAGCCCAGATCCAAGAATAATTAAGACCCATTTGTCGTTTTCTTTACTGACACCAGATCTGTTGGACACTTGTAAAGTAAGACCATTGAAATATCTATCTGTCCGTGTGTGTGTGTATATAATATATATATATATATATATATATATATATATATATATATAATATATATAAAACACAGACCGTGCATGGAACAAGGAACTCTTCTGGGGAAATTAAATCCACTATAGTCCGAATAAGTAATGGACTATAGTGGATTTAATTTTCCCAGAAGAGTTCCTTGTTCCATGCACGGTCTGTGTTTAACATATAAATTTCTCGGGGGACCATTCTGAGTTTGTGTGTGTATATATATATATATATATATATATATATATAACCTTTGGTTAGCTTCCGCCCGAATTGTTCATTCTGACGAAGGTCAAGCGTTTCACTCCACCTTAGCCCTACAGTTTAACGTGGAATCCGAACCACGCCCCATCAGCAGCCCAGCGTCTTAACCACTAGGCCACCTAAGGTACCCATTTATCTACCAACCACTTTCTTTATTGGGTGGAAGGATGAACAGCTGGGTTTTGCTGCGCTGCCGTCTGAGGTCAACAGATCTTTCGATCAAATAATAAATGTTATTAATGATAGAGATTAATTGAGTGAGTTTTCTGCCTTTAATAAGAAGAGGCAATGAATGATAGTCACAAATAAAGGTTACAACTAAGCGAAAAGAGGTATACAAAACAAATGAGTTTTTATTGAAATAAATGATTAATTATATTGTGCTTCAACTTATTATTTGAATTACATGGATGGCAATGGTAGATTAAATGATTAGCGAAAGTAGATTGCGTGATTGAATTTAGTGGTGTCAATTAACCCATTACTGCCCAAAAGGACAAATTTCTGACCTTTCAAATACACGCATTCATTACTTAACCCTACAAAATATTTAGGCAGTAAATGGTACTCACTCCACATGACGTGGAAAAACTCGAGCAAGTTGGTGAGACACGACAGAGAGAGAGAGAGAGAGAGAGAGAGAGAGAGAGAGAGAGAGAGAGAGAGAGAGAGAGAGAGAGAGAGAGAGAGAGGCTAAAAAAGACCCTAATACCCAGTGTATTGTAGCCTAAGAATAAAATAATTAAATGAAAATAAAGAATAATGAAAATTTTCATACCATACTTAATACTTATCCTTATAAAATGTGTAAATCCAACAGCTGCTACTGACAGAAAATTATTGTGAAAGAAGATTTATAGGAAAGTAAGAAAAGGTATAATGAAAAGAAGAGCTTCAGATTTCATTCACATCATGACAATTATTCCTTGTGCCCAGTTACTCGTTAGAGGACAGTGGAAAATGAGGGTATCATGAACCATTAGACTTTCTAATCAAATTTACACCATGCATATTTTAAAATATTTTTCATTTATTTATTATATACAAACAGTGCTGTGACTTAACTAGTTACTCAGTAATCGTTACTTTTTCGAGGAACTGTAACCATAACTAGTTACATTTTCCGGCCGAGTAATTGTAATTGTAACTAGTTACAAAAAAATTCATGAATATTCGTAACTTTTACCAGTTACTTTTTTCTGTGAGAGCGAAAAGTTAGTAGCTACTTTTTATCACAAGCCTTCTTCGATGTACATATTGTGCACAGTGTAAGTTTATTGACAACATATATCTCATACTTATCTGATAACATCTTTATTTGTTAAATCCCAATCAATTTGAAACAAATGAACAATCTTGGCAAGTATCACTTGTGAGAGAAAATACTTTTATCAGGATCAGAAGCTCGCTAAAATCAGAAAAAATGTCAAACGTAACATTTGAAGTAACTAGTTACTTTTTTGAAACAGGAACTGGTAAGTAGTTATTTTTTGAAACAGCAACTAGTAACTAGTTACTTTTTTGAAACGGCAACTTGAGCTAGTTACTTTTTAGAAACAGCAACTTATAACTCGTTACTTTTTTGAAACAGCAACCTGTAACTATAGTAGTTACTTTTCTCGGATCACTTTAACATATTGCTTCCCAAAGCATTCGGGAAGCAATATGTTAAAGTGATCCCTCCTGGGAAGCAATATGTTAGTGATTGACACTAGGAAGCAATATGTTAAAGAGAGGTTCCTGAGAAGCAATATATTAAGGTGATCCCTTTTTTCAAACAGCAATTAGTAACTAGCTATTTCTTTAGACAGTAATTAGTAACTGTAATTAGTTAAAAAAAAGTAAGTTACAAACAGGAGCGCAGCCAGGATTTTGTAAAGGATGGGCCCAAGTCAGCGATTGTTACCAACAGCACTGATCCACACACACACACACACAGGTATATGTGTGCTTGCTTGCGCTACTGGTCACAACGGTATATACAAGAAGTCATCACTTCATCGCCGCATCATTTCTTCCATGAATGCCAAAGACCACCGTGCTGAGAAACTGACATTTTAAAATTATTTACGTTACCATCCTTCCGACTGGAGGAAATTAGATGAGGGAGCACTCATCCAAAGGCATCTCCAGCCGGTCAGTACAACTCAATTTAATTATTTCCACGAAAGTGCACATCGTAAATGTGGTTTTCCACTTAATTTTTAAAGTTTTATCATGACGTAATTTACAGTAAATGGCATCTTTCGCGTAAGAATTACTCAGCTGAGGAAACGCTGATCGAGAGGCACCTCCAGCTGACCTGCATCCTGCATCACCCCATTTTAATAATTCCCCCAACAGTGCATGCATGGTTTTTTCTACGTTTTACGAAATTTTGCTGCACATTTTTAAAACTATAAAATTCTTTTGTAGCTAAGTAACATCTCTGAAGTTGCATATGTCTATTCGAAGGCTTTGGCTACCGAGAGTTCCCATCAAGCTCCCTTTACCAAATAAAATAACATCCCAAATACAAATTTATTATACTAAAAAACTTCTCTAACGTATTCTTAAACGTATTTATGGAAATGGTGGCCACTAGTCCCGCGGAAAGGCTATTCCACCTCTCTACCTTCTTATAAATGAAATCGCAACGTTTTTCTCAAAGATTTTGCCTAATATTTTAACCCTCGAGCTGTCGCGCTGTTGCATAGAATGCGACATTTTTAGTAATTAAAGTGTGGCAACACTGTTACATACCTGACATCTATTATCCTTTCTATAAAATTGAAGTGGTGCATTGAATGCGCCACGCGCTCGCTGAAGTAAAATGTTAAGGCGCGCCCTGACTCATACATGACAGGCAAAACTGCACAGCATGTTCTAAATAGGGCCTACCAAGAGGCTTATATAATTGCAAAACAGTATCTTTAGATTTATGTTCAAAATTATGTGAAATGAAACCCAATATTTTATTAGCTTTACTATTCGCGACTGACATTGTTCTAAGAACTTTAAATCCTTTGTAACAATGATACCTCAACCTTTTTCCTCCGAGGATTCGCTTAACACACTATTTCCTATAATGTACTGTAACTAAATTTATTTCTATGGTCCAATATGCATAGCTTTACACTCACGTACGTTAAATTTCATTTGTCACCTATAAGATTGCTCTACTGAAGTATTAAAATCCCCTTCAAATTATCTCTATCGAGTAAACTAATTGTTTTACCCACAATTCATTGGCTGAATAACGAATAAGAAGCAGAATTTGTGTAGTTTTTTATTCAGTTTACGTTCGAATTATTTCCACCAAAGAAATGAGTATTTTCTTTACCTAATTTTAAATGCTGTAGTACTTCCCCACCTCCATTTAGAGTGAGGTTTTTTTTTTTTTTATTTTTTTTAAAAATTTTATAATTTTTGTGCTTACGAGCTTTTTAATACAGGTTGTTTTCGTTGTAAGAAACCCGAAGGATGTGTGCGTTTCCTATTACCACCAAACTCGTCGTTTGAAGGCACAAGGTTATACAGGGAATTTCGAAAAAATTTTTGAGCCCTTTGTGAATGACAAAGGTAATTGAAATTTATTATATTAAACCTAGTTATGTAATGAGCACACCAGACAATTACAAGGATTTGATCTGGCTGTACTTTTTTGCAACTAGCATAATTCTATCGCTACACATATATCATAGTAAAGGTTACTCGGTTTGAGGAAACGCAGGATTGTAGTGTTTGCGCGTCATTGAACAGTACGTATTAGAGAACTTATGCACGTACCCATGCCAAAGTGGGTTTAGTGACTCTTAAACTTTTCCTTACCAAAGGAAGAAGGGATACAATAACTGGTATTTTGGAATTAAAAGTAGAATAAATAAATAGTCTTTGACTCATAGTCATAGTCATGAAACCTTAAGTGTATGAAGTATGATCTTTCTGGATATCGCAGTGTGTAGCTGCATTGTTTTAAATGAAAGCTTTTTCGTAACAAATGATGGTAACATATGTAACAAACCATTAAATTTATTGAAAATGCTAAGTTTATCTTCATTTTTTTAAGTTCTATACGGACCATACTGGCAGTTTCTCCGAGAAGGATGGGACCGAAAAGACCACCCCAATTTCCACTTAGTTCATTTCGAAGACTTGAAAGCTGATCCGATTAAAGAAATCACTTCCCTAAATGATTTTCTCGGCACTCGACTTTCTGAACATTTAATTAAAAGAGTAAGATTTTAATCAGAAGCAAATGGCGATTCTTACATACAACTGAATGAGAGAATCTCATGGATCTCAGCGTGATTTCAGACATAGTCTGAGGGGAAACTTGTGAATGCCTGGAATTCTTTCTAAGGTTGGAATCACAGAATACTGTACAGTATGTGTTGTTTGGGGTGGTTTGGATCTAATTTTTAATGGATAACCTAGAAAGGTCGTGGTGACATTGAATTAGCCTTATGCTTCTTAAGTTCTGATTTTATATTGAATCTAAATATACATGAATTCACTTTTCACTTGAATTCGTTATCGTTAGTCTTTTGTTTTAATAATATAACTATAATATTGTGCAAAGTGTGTTATAAGAGAATTTTCAATTCTTATGAAGACGTAGACTGTAAGAAAAATTATTTTTTTATCCACTTATTTTGTAACGTGTGGAACCTGTATTTGGGAAAGTGTTGGGAGTGAACTTGGAAACTCATCTGATCCCGGGCAATCACAAAATAAGTTTAGGAGATAACCTACTGTGGGGACAGTGAAAGTCAAACGTAGGGTCTTACAGTCTGAGTCCAGTCTCCAACCAATCGAACTGAACCACGGGAACTTTCATTTAGTTTGTAATTATGTAAATATCACTCATTGAAATCGGGTGGTAATCAAATGAAATTATTCAACGAGCTTAAACTGACCGATCTGCGTTTACAAGTTCTGCTCCGATAAACTGTAAATGTGTGTATTTCAAACTAAGAATAATTTAAAACTAAATAAATAATCCGATAATGAATATATAAACAAAAGAATACTGAAAATGGAGATAAAGAGATATTATAAAAAAAGAAAATGAAAATAGCACAGCAACTTCCGTAGACTATAAAGGCTTACATTATAAGACTTTTTGTTATGATATTAAGACTTTAGCTTTATCATTTTACCCGAATTATGTAATATTATTATTGTTTATAGGTTGCTGAGGAAACTACTTTCAAGAAAATGAAGGAAAGAGATTCATATTCGGGTTGTCCTGATAAAACGCATCCTTTCTTTGAGCAAAACAAAGGATCTTTCTTCAGGAGCGGTACGAGATATAATGATTTAAAGAAGAAGAGGCTGTTCACTTTTCATAGATATTAATCTTCAATATTTTGAAAACTAATGTATCTTTTAGATTTGTTATTAAATCGTAAACAATTACAAAACATATTTATCACGAATAATCCACTTATTTGTTCTCATTACAGTAAGTGTTTGTGAAGAGTGAGGGAGTGATAAGGAAAGATTGTTTATAAAATCACTCTCGCTCTGACTGGTTCTTATCCTTAGCATTGTCATTGTTGTAGATTTTTAAAGAACTAATAACGTGGCTGCATGCTTTCAAGTAGGATTCAAACTATGAGTTCTGTTAGGTAAATTTGATTGCAAGAAACGACTGTTTTTGTATGAAACCTAAGTTGAATTCTTATCCATTAAATTGTAGTGCTGACAAAGATATTATTCACTGAACAAACTGTACTTTACGGGAATTATCAGTGATTACGGACAGGTTACTTTCCAGTCAGGGGACTGTCCACGAAACTATTTTAGGCACGTCTAAATTATAGACACCAGTGAAGGGCAGTCTAAATTATGAATAATATAAGGGATGAAAGCCATAATAAACTATACTCATTATTGGTTCAAGTAAAGTGTATATAGTCCAACTACTCCCAAAATTTAATAATTATCTCCTTCATTTTCAGGGACAGTAGGAAATTGGAAAAGTGAGTTAACGCAGGAACAACGTCAAACATTGGATGAATGGATAAAAAAGAACTCTGAAAACGGAAAGAATTTTACTCTGAAATATTCTATCTAACCCCTTTTGTTCAAGAGCAAACCAGAATCGAGTTTCAGATAATTTCTTTTCATATTCATGTCAGGTATTTAATTATACTGTAATGTAGCATTTATCAAACTTTATTATTCAACGCTCGCTTTCAAATGAAGTCAGTCCTTCACGGACTCTTCTTTTGAATTATAAATGACATTTATTGGTATCATATAATAAGCGGGAGGTAGCCTTAAATTAAAGGTTTCATTTATTAATGTATTGTATATAATAGACATGTAAACTGAAAGAGTTTTACGGATCACACTGTACAGAGGATGGTTAAAGCGAATAAAATCTCTGAAAATATCCACATTTTTACGTTTTGATTATTCCCAGTGATATATGCAGGAAACTTTTAATCTACACGATGCTGCCCATTTCATGAACTGGGCAAACAAGTCGCCCAGTTCATGAACTGGGCAATTTCACAAACGGGGCTTAACATATATATATATATATATATATATATATTCCAATTTTTGCCAATTTGCAATAATTTTAATATAGAATAAACAATTATTAAGTGGTCTCTTTTTAATTAATTTAGCCCTTAAACTTTGGGCTTTACTGGGCTCTCGAATTAATTAATACATAAATTAATTCGAGAGCCCAGTAAAGCCCAAAGTTTAAGGGCTAAATTAATTAAAAAGAGACCACTTAATAATTGTTTATTCTATATTAAAATTATTGCAAATTGGCAAAAATTGGAATATATATATATATATGTTAAGCCCCGTTTGTGAAATTGCCCAGTTCATGAACTGGGCGACTAGTTTGCCCAGTTCATGAAATGGGCAGCATCGTGTAGGAGATTAAAAGTTTCCTGCATATATCACATTTGTGCCATTTGCATATTTGTATTCACCTGACCTGACTTGAATTTGTGTTGACCTGACCTGAAATGACTTGACTTTATCTTTGGAGACGAATGTGAGTTCAAAGCGGACTATAAAAGGGGGAATCATTCAGACAAATATTAGTTCAGTTACATTAAAACGAAAAATTTAAAGGACAAATAAAACAAACAATTCATTCTATGAGATATAATGCCCGGTCAGGTTAACTGTATGGTAGGCTAAGTTGTGATGTTTTCGTTAGTTTTAACGAAAATTTCTACATAAGCGCTATGTGTAGCATAAAATAACAAAGGTTAGAGTATGAGTAGTATGAGTAACATATTAAAACCTTTTTAATATAAAAAACATTACAATTTACAAAACTGAGATAAAATTTTGCTACAACATTTCTAAATGACAAGCAAAACTACGGCATTGTAGTTGATATAGAATTCAGTAAGTCATCAACTTAAGCTTTAATTATTAACTACAAGTATAGTAGCAAGTAATTAATTCAACTCAAGAAGTAAAAAGAAAAAGGAATGTCAGGAAAAATCTGCCCTGAAAATTTCAGTATTTGCCCTGAAAATGCTCAATATTTGTCATGAAAATGCTCAATTCCCTAGTCCTGGGCGGGGGGCTCCTGCTCCTCAGACCCCCCGCCTTATACGCCTATATATACACACATACATACATACATACATATATATATATATATATATATATATATATTATATATATATATACAGTATATGCGCCTCGGTGGTATAGTAATTGAATGGCCCCTTTCGTGGGCATCAGATGTATGGCAAAGTTGGAAAAATTTGAAACTCCGCCCATTTCATACATCAAGTGTGGGTGAATTTTATGCTCGAGTTAAGTGTACACTAGCTTAGGTGATCGTTCTTCGTTGGTTAGTTGTTTCCCACATGTCACCAACATTCGGCCAATCAACGGTCACAGGGCTTAGCAAAAAAATAGGTGGCCATAAAACTACAGTACACACGAGTATTTACGTTAAATTTTGATACATTTCTGAAGAGAAGGAAAATATATTCTGTTAATTGCAATGTTTAAAACTTTCGCTTTGTCAACTAACGAAATACATAAATTTGTACTTTAGATTACATTTTTTTATAGTGTTTCAAATTTACTAGCTTTATATGACACATTTATTCATTGTTTCGCGTTTAGTCAACATCCATAAATACAAAATTTCAGTATGATCCTATTCAACGTGGTTCCCATTTGATTCCAATCTCATGGGTGAGAAATTCGCGAGTGGGAATTTCAAAGGAGGCAGTTCCTAAGTCAATTTGTTCCCATTAAAAAACTTTACCATCCAGATAGGAGTCAGAGACAGTCGGTGATACTCTGCCAACGCTCATGATGTAACTGATATAATGACATCATAGATATTTCTTCCCGTTACAAAGCTGCGCACACACGTCGTTCAGTTATGTATAGGCTGTTCCTGTATCCCATAATTTCAGCCAGACTTAATCTGAGTGCGCTCGTGTGAAGATGTTTCTCTCAACATTAAATGAATCGTATAAATTCTTGGACGACGAGTATGAACTGCTGCGTATTTACAACTTAAGAACAGTGAAGTGATTTAAATTGTGGGCAGTGTTAAAATAACTGTAAAATATCATATATAAAACTGGTGAAAATATGTTTTTTGGGCTATTCGGAGTGATAGTTGTAGTCCTATAATTGGGATACCCTAACGCAGTATAGGCCTAGGCACCCAATTAGTTAAAGGTCTACAGGATTATTTAGTTCGGTAAATCTCTAGGAGCGCTCCATTTTTCAATATTAAACATACACTCATAAAACATATACCATTTGAAAGCTCACAAGCTCACAAATAGTCACTTTTTAAAAGTATCAATAGCAAATAAGAAAACCTAACCAACCAAACCTAACCTAAACTAACCTATTTTGGTACTAATTAACCTAACCTTACCTAACCTAAAACCCAACCTAACCTTACCGCAAAACATTAGGACCGATCAATTTGTGATGCGTGATCTTTACGGGGCTCCGCCCCCGTACCCCCGAGACCTAAATTATACAAATGATTATTATTAAGTTCCCGAACATAAAAATACCGTCATTGTAAAGCATTTGAACTGCTTTACAGGTATATCTGACTAAAAATATTAAGTTTGAATGGGCGTTAAAATGAGAGAATAACGCCGTAATTGATAAATCATCCAATCCTTTGTCTTCATCTAGGACACATGACGAATCAAGTTCTCACAGTGAAAATTACATGAATGGCAGGTCATAATTCTATCACAAACACCACTGAACTGAATCCAATTTGAAAAAAAAAAAATAGCCAGAACAAAACCCAACCAACTAATTAAGTCGCAGAGTAGCGAAAAACTAGCCCAATCAGGAAAAAAATGTCATAATATAAAAATCTTCATAATGTAGTTAATGACGTCACGCGTCAAACAATTAAACCTAGTCACTTTTTATTTGCTAGTGATACTTTTGGATTACTACATTTTTAGACAGAAAAATGTGAGCTTTCAAATGGTATATGTTTTATGAGTGTATGTTTAATATTGAAAAATGGAGCGCTCCTAGAGATTATCCTTTAGGTCTTAATAATATATTAAATATTAAAATAATCTTAATAATTTGGTAAAAACTAGACAAAAATGAATAGTAATGTGAAGCATTATGTACAGTGCATAAAAGCTAGTTGGTAGGCCTAGGTAGGCTTTTTGAGTACTTGGGTATCTAGGCCTACACTATATTAGGTTGTCCAAAGTATATAACTGTATAAGTTTGAAGCACTATATATAGGCCTATACAAGCCAGGAATAATGTTAAGATAGGCTGCAACGAAACGCCTGTGGGCGTTAAAGACTGGTTTTGCGTCAGGGGTAGATGACCTATCGAATGAGCATTTAAAATATGCTGATGACGTCATGTGTTTGCATATCTCATTGCTCTTCTCAGCGATGCGTGCTCATACAGTAGTTACGTTACTGCAGAGTTGTTGCCTCCTGCTTCTTGAACCTACTAGAGAAACTCTTGTTACACATATCAAATGATTACTTATCGACATCTAATCAGTTTGGTTTTAAAAGGTCTCACTCAACTGATCTATGTATCTATTTATTGAAGGAAATTATATTGGTGCTGGTTAAGTGTGCGGTCTACCTAGCTTTTAGTTAGCCTTATAAGGCTAACTAACGAAAATATCACGACTTAACCTAACCAATCGTTAGGTCAACTGTACGCCCTTGACGATTGGTTAGGTTAAGTCGTGATAGTTTCATTAGTTAGCCTTATAAGGCTAACTAAAAGCTAGGTAGACCGCACACTTAACCAGCACCATTATATTTAAATACACTGAGAGTAATTGAACTATTTATAGCTGTTTCCTAGATATAAGAAAGCATATGATAGAGTGAACCACAAGATTATATTTAAAAAACGAGAAGACAGGAAAGGTTCCATGTACACATTAAATTTAGTAAATTTTGGTATTCCCATCAATCTTTTACAGTTAGGTGAGGGCCTGAGGCAGTGTACTGTCCGAATGTTTTAGTTCCTTTTGCGGGATGAGTGAGGCAAGATTCCTTGCTCTCTCCTCTGCTGTTTAATGTACATATTGAAGGATTAATTGCTTCAGTTAATGAGGCAACAGTTGGATATTGTTGTATAGATAACGCAAAGATAAATAACTTAGTCTATGCCGATTATGGTGTTTATAAATCCTTCTGTTAAAGGTCTGGATTGTCTGCTAAAAGTCTGCAAGTTATGAAAATAAAACCCCACTCTAATAGACAGAGTTTATTTCCACAACAGTTTCGATGCAAACTGGCATCCTCCTCGGGTGGATACAGAAAAACGAAAACGAAAAAACGAAAACGAAAAACCATTCGTTTTTCTGTATCCACCCGAGGAAGATGCCAGTGCGCATCGAAACTGTTGTGGAAATAAATTCTGTCTATTAGAGTGGGTTTTTATTTTCATATTTTGACCTTCACGTAGAAAAAAGTTATTTTTTTTTTGCATCTGCGAGTTATATTCGCTGAAACATGATATTCTTTTCAATGTTACAAAAACAGATTGTGCAATTCCACCCTAAAAGCTCGAATCAGCCAGCTGATATTGGTTTCAAAATGAGAGATGAAACAATAGACTTGAATAGAGGATGTACAAGAATTTAAGTATCAAATCATCACCAGCTCCTTGAGTGATGACTCAAATATAAGAAAACAATATCGAAGCCTCTGTGCTGAAGCGAATATGACTATAAGGAACTTCCGGTTCCGTACAAGTGAAGCTAAACACACTTTCTTTCGTATTTACTGTAGTAATATATACAGACAGCAACTCTGGGTGAATTATAAAAAAAGTTCTGGCAGAACCCTAAATTTGCTATACAACAGATCTTTTAGACTACTGCATAAATTACCCGCGAGATGCTCAGCTTCGCAAATGTTTGCGACCCACAATGTCCGGATCTTCTGGGAGGTAACAAGACGTGCTCAATACAGGCTAATGAAAAGAATTAAAAAATCAACCAACCAATTATCCAAGCTATTCATCAGTCCTGCCGTATGCCTTCTAAGCTATGGAATTCATGGTATGAAAACGTCTGTTTGTAGCTCCACTTAACTATGACATTACTGTACTATTTCTCAGTAATTGTATTTCTATCCTAAGCATTTGAATTGTCATTGTATCCTATTGTCAGTTCATATTATTAATATTTGTCATATGGACTATGGTCTGCCAACAAATTTTTTAATTTTCATTTTCATATATATATATATATATATATATATATGTGGACGAATTTCGCACTTAAACACGTGAAATGAATAAATGATGCAAACTCACAAGGGAAAAAAAACATGAGTCCAAGGTCTTTCGTGTATTCAATGGTACACCTCGTCGGGGAAGGGCCTTGGAATAATTTTTATTTTGCTTCTGGTTTGCATTATATATATATATATATATATCTATATATGGGGCGTCGCGAGAACGACGGATGAACTCGCCAAATGGAAGTTTTGAGAAAATCACATTTTTTTTTATTGATTTTTAGAAAAAATAGAAATACAAACTTTCTTTTGAATGTCAAAGAAAGTATTTTACATTTCTATAAGACTTGTATTATTGTGTAATACATTGGCTGAAAATGAGGGTATAAATTCGCCTCTTGTACTCGGAATGCTACCTCGCATCGCGCAAATACACGCATTGAAAATAATTACATTCTGAGCGCACGAGGGGCTGTATTTGGTTATACCAAGCTGTCTGTGAATGAAGGGAGGGTTGAACTATTCATTCGTGGAACATCGCAAAATCGCTAATGTGGCGAGTTTGTCCATCGTACTTGCGACGCCTGAATATATATATATATATACACACAGTGCCGTGCAAAAGTATGAGACAACTGTCAATCTGATAACTATTAGATAATCTGTCGTATAAAAATTGGTTTTGATACTGAAATACACATTAACTAGAACCTCTGGTTCATATTAACGTATAAGTAAGTTATTACTTAAGTGTATAAAGTTGTATAAGCTGGATGACCCTCCAGTTTGCATAAATTGGACTTGAGGGTTGATTTATTATATTGCTTATAACGCATGTGTTTAAAGATCTAGCGAACTATTGATGATGGATCTGCAGTAAATGCTCCTAAGCTATTGTTATATCAGTATTTACAATTAAAAATATTGACATATTCACTTAAATTCTGAAAAACAAATTTATCCAAAACGTTTCTCATTATAATCCTAATTCATGTTTTTTTTCTTTCACAGGCTAAAGAAATGACATGTACAATTTCTGATGAGATTAGATATAAAATACTACATATGCATGGTGAGGGACTGAGTCAAAGAAAAATAAGTGAATCTACAGGTGTTTCCAAAACTGGTGTAAAAATAATCTTGGCTCGTCAGAGATGAAATGGGACCCCCAGTTGGTCGTCCTCGATTAGGGGGTCTTCTAAGCTTTCTCCATCTGATCTACAATATCTAAAGATTACTTCGAGACAAACGCAAATCCAGCACTTCACTTGCAGCAGATCTCTAAAAAACAACAGGTGTCTCAGTTGATCCTCTACTTTACGAAGGAAGGTTAACTCAGTAGGTCATAAAGGATGTGTTGTAGCAAAAAAGCCACTTTTAAGGAATGGAAATAAAGAGTAGAGAAGAAAATATGCTTTGGAACACAAGTATTGGACATCTGAGACCTACCGAGTTAAGCTTCCTTCGTAAAGTAGAGGGATCAACTGAGATACCTGTTGTTTTTTAGAGATCTGCTGCAAGTGAAGTGCTGGATTTGCGTCTGTCTCGAAGGGAAGTAATTTTTAGATATTGTAGATCAGATGGAGAAAGCTTAGAAGACCTTTCAAATCTAGACGACCAACTGGAGGTCCCATTTGATCTCTGACGAGCCAAGATTGTTTTTACACCAGTTTTGAAAACACCTGTAGATTCACTTATTTTTCTTTGACTCAGTCCCTCACCATGCATATGTACTATTTTATATCTAATTTCATCAGAAATTGTAATTTTCGTCATTTCTTAAGCCTGTGAAAGAAAAACAACAACATGAATTAGGATTATAATAAGAAACGTTTTGGATAAATTTGTTTCTCAGAATTTAAGTGAATATGTCAATATTTTTAATTGTAAATACTGATATACCAATAGCTTAGGAGCATTTACTGTAAATCCCTCATCAATAGTTCGCTAGATCTTTAAACACATGCGTTATAAGTAATATAATAAATCAACCCTCGAGTCCAATTTATGCAGACTAGAGGGTCATCCAGCTTATACAACTTTATACACTTAAATAAGAACTTAGTTATACGTTAATATGAACCAGAGGTTCTAGTTCAGTGGTTCTTAAACTTTTTGACCCCGTTACCCCTTTTCCTGATCTCAACTAATCTCATTACCCTATACAAACTTGCAATGCTGAAGTTGTAAAGAAAGTGCAAAAATTAATTACTGAAAATAACTGAAATTACCTTTAATGTGATGGGTGCAACTGTTTTTTAGCTACAGGTTGTATTTTTACCATATTAAGAATTGCTCCATTACTCCCGGAAATAACCAAATTACTCCCAGTTTCAGAACCTCTGTTTTAGTTAATGTGTATTTTAGTATGAAAACCAATTTTCATACGACGAATTATCTAATAGTTATAACATTGACAGTGGACTCATACTTTTGCACGGGACTGTATATATATATATATATATATATATATATATATATATAAATAATTCAAACCCAGAAGGAAAAAGAAAAATGATTCCAAGGCTTTTTGTGTATTTAGAAGTACACCTTATCAGGGAATTCCATGACGAGGTGTAGTTCTGAATACATGAAAGGCCTTGGTATAATTTTTCTTTTTCCTTGTTGGTTTGCATCATTCATTCATTTCACGTGTTTAATTGTGAAATTCATCCCATATATATATATATATACCAGGTCAAAGAAATAAGGTTTGAGTAGAATTTTAATCCAGATACAGCTCCGAGACAGCACGTAAGTCACGCTCAGTCGCGCACATTTTTAGATCAGCGAAGGTCATATTGACGTAATGACGCCTTAGTGATGTGTTATGATGTCCACTGATCCGGAAATGTGAGTTTGGCTTACGAGCTTCTGGGAGCGCTGTCTGGATTGTAAAGTTTTGCCAAAACCTACACGGATGTCTTATCATCAAATTTCATTTAATTGGTAAGTGTTCATACAAAAATTGACTCGCAGCGCCCGCTGAAGTGATGTATACAAAATGCAAATCCCATTGACGATTTTTCTGGTCATGTCTGCGTCATGTAGTTCGTTTCGGGTGGGGGTGGGGGCTCTGAAATGGCTCTTAATTTTGTCTCCTAAGTTTGACCTCACGTTTTCCAAATGAAATGTAAATGTAAATAAAGGGAGCTATTGAAGAATAGGGACCCCAGCCTTTTTTAGTTAGCTTTATAAGGCTAACTAACGAAAATATCATGACCTAACCTAACCATCGTCAAGGGCGTACAGTTAACCTAACGACTGGTTAGGTTAGGTCGTGATATTTTCGTTAGTTAGCCTTATAAGCCTAACTAAAGAAGGCTGGGGTCGCTATTCTTCAATAGCTCCAAATAAAGTCCCAATAAAAGGAAATCCGGATAATATGACTTTCCATTGATTCCCACAAGATAAACCTTTGGTAAGAAGGAAATAGCTGCAGGAAGTTGTAGTGAGTCGTAGATTTCATTTTGTAACATCTCATGAATAAGGTGACCAGATTTTCTGGAGTTAAAAGCGGGACATCTCTTGAATAATGACTAGAAAATAGTGCGCTCGCTTACATCCAATAGCCTACTCAGGCCCTACTGGTATAAAATTGGTCGTAACATAAAATTATATTTACTGAATGCACAAAAATCACCTGTTTACCTTTTAATTAATTATCGTACTTTTCACATGTATTTGCTTTACGGCAGCAAAAGTTCCTCAAAGTCATATTGTTTACGGTAATAATTTTGATAAAGCAGGAAATTTAAGTTCATCATCTCCCAAAGTGGGACATTTCAGCGTCCCCTAAAGTTTCTAGGGGACAGCGGGACATATCGCTCGAAAACGGGACAATCCCGCCGAAATCGGGACAGTCCAACCAAAATCGGGACATCTGGTCAGCTTACTTATGAATGACATGATAAGACTCTGTAGTAGGCTTTGGTTTAATCCAGACCGTGAACGGGAATGGGAGTGATAATGAGTGAAAAGTAATCTCAAAATTGGTTATCTCTCAAAATTTATACAGTATATTAAATTATTTCAAACTCCGTCCATTTTACTCTGTCCATCATAGTAAGAGGACAGCTATAAAGTTTCTGTATATCCTTATCCAAAGACAGCGGTGGAATGGCCATTGTGCCCCGGGACAAAGGCCCCCTCCTTTCTCCCTCCATGGGTCCCCTTAGCGACAAAAAATTTGAAAAAAATTGCCTTGCCTTTCAACCATTTTTTGTTAACAAAAACACAAAAAATTTGTTTTGCCTACGGCGCAAGTAGCATTGCTTATCAATTTACCCAACCAAACCGTAGATCTTTAGCTTATCAACCTTTCTCAGACAGCCTTTCTTAGCTTTCTTATCAGCCAAAGTTTAATTAAGTTCCTAATAGCGAGTCTGCCCTCTATACGTCCGTGTTCTTACTCCTATGTTGTAAGCACTTTCATTATTATCCTTTTTAATACCTCCGAGATAAAGTCTTTACACCAATATGAAAAGTCGCTTAAAACGCATTTCATCGCTGCACACTTAAAGATGGAAAGAAAAATTTTGTTTATATATGTACTGTTGGTGGAAAGCATATTCATATTTATAATGAATGAATAAGTCTTTCGCGCCAAACACTTCATGCTTCAACGTTAATTATATAATGTTAGTTTAGTTTTGCAATTCTTTCTGTTATTAACAGTTGGTTGGTTCGTTTTAGCTTTTAGCAAAATAAAATAAGATGAAGTTAAAATCTGGGCACGAGGTAGTTGACCTCCCCAAAGATGAAGAAGAAGAACAACGACAGTTATTTGAAGGTTATTCGCTTGGTATGATAAGACTTGAACCTGGCAACTGGTTCTTTACGAAACCATTTGCGGATTTTGCTGATAAGATCTACGATTTTAAGGTAAGTAAGACACACTCTTTCTCTCTCTCTCTTTATGTCTACGAAATCAGGGGTTCTTAAAGTTTCATTCGTGAAGGGCTATTTCACAATTATTTAATTTAAAAAGAAACAAGTTTACATTTTCTACAAATTACTTCATTTTTCACCAATCCTTTAAGTACAAATAAGTATATTATAATTCCACTCTGATTTTGCATAAAGTCTATTAGGTCGCGGGACACACGGAGTCGGCTCAAGAGACGCATTTCACCAGCGGGACACACTTTGGGAACCTAAACTCTAAATGTTTAAGAGACGATGAATTCTGTTAAAATTTAAAATTATAATTATTTCTATATATTTTAATAAAGTGAGATTCATTTGTACATAATATTAAATTAAGTATTTTTTAATTTCAGTTCAAACCCACTGACACAGTGATCATGACTTTCCCCAAGTGTGGAACAACTTGGCAGTGTTGCCAGATGGAATTTTTAAAAATCTGATAAATCTGATTAAAAAATCTGTAGAAATCTGTAGATTTATAATATTTATCTAAATAATAATTTTGACATATTTTTATTTAATTTACTGTCTTAAGGTATTATCAATGATAAAATCTTGTATAATATTTTCTTTATTTTTATAAACTTATATAAATATGGCACTTTAACATAAAAAAAAGTAAAGTAAATGAAAGTAAACAAATTGAATTCCGTTACTTTGTGACAAAGGAAATACCTTTTGGTTATTGCTGTAATAACTATAAGAACACCGGAATACTTCTTTAATTCATACACATAAATGAAACAAAAAAAAT
This sequence comes from Bathynomus jamesi, assembly GCA_023014485.1. Taxonomy (NCBI): domain Eukaryota; kingdom Metazoa; phylum Arthropoda; class Malacostraca; order Isopoda; family Cirolanidae; genus Bathynomus; species Bathynomus jamesi. The sequence goes on along the minus strand of JAJOZX010004618.1, from coordinate 314,393 downwards.
CCTTTTTAGATTTAAATAGATAAATATCATTTTTTTCAACAAAAACAAAAACATTCCATGCTACCATGACGTAGAGGGAATATCAACCAATCAGCGCCGATTAAATGATTTAATCGGCATGTATATCGTAGTCAGAAGCGAGTCGACTCGACTTCTGAAACTGAATACCGAGAACATTTGTGTCCTATTGATTGAGACTGTAGGCCTAATATTTCCTTGTTGTAAATTTTGGAAGTAAATAATAATGATTGCTTGCTGGATTAAAAATCTGTAGATTATGCATAAATTATTGAAAAAATCTGAAAATCTGAATTGCTTCATAAAATCTGTAGATCTACGATATATCTGTAGATCTGGCAACACTGCAACTTGGGTTGAGGAAATTATCTGGAACATGAAACACACTTCCAATTTAGACAATCCGTTACAAGGTGTCTCTATGGATATTAAATGCCCATTCTTGGAGTAAGTACAGAAACTGTTTATACCAATTTAAAAGATACACGATTCAAACGCTTCTTATTATGTATAGCGACTGCGTAGAACTCTTATAAATATTGATATACCATAATACGAGTACATACACCTTCAATACGAACAAAACCAAGTTATATTTACGCAACGGTGTTTATCTCTTTGATCTCGATTAACAAGAAATTAATTTGTTTTATGAATACTTTCGAAAGCATTCGCGAAGAAACGAAATTTCTGGGAACCGCAGAAAGTCGCTAATTAATGATTGAGATTTGTTGTCGAAATTTTATTATTGACACCAAAAATAAAAAAATATCGAAGGAAAAACATAATATTACCAATTATTAGGTTTTTATTTAGAAAATTTGTTTGTAGATGAACTTTTTTTCGGAAACTGTCCTTATGACTCCAATTATGTCTGGTTTTGTTAATAATTTAAGATAAATTTGCATCCCATCCAAAATCACCGATTTTGTGAAATTTCACAGTTGCCATTCACAATGATACTGGGTAAACGCAAACAGGAAATAGTTGTTATATGTTTAACAATTTGAAAAGTATGATTGGTGAAAATTATGAAATAACTAAATAACTGACGAACAATGAACATCGAAGAAAGCTTGTCTTTATAAAATATTACACTTGAATAAACAGAACTGTTACGAGTCCAATACACAGAGGGAATGTGCTTAGAGAAATAAGATGCCTGAACTGCATGATAAAGATGGGACAAGTAAATGACAGATCAACGTCGCTCGTAACCATATACCCATATAAATACAGTATATGTAGTCACAAACCACAATTTCAATGTAAGTTATTGAGAAGTAAAACATTCAATCAGTGTGTTCTGCGACAGTTCAAGTAGATAAAGTTTTTAGATTTTTCTCGCACTATATCATGTATTTGATTTAGTATTTCATGTGTATAATTCCATCGTATCTTTCAGTAGGCTTCAGATATTATGATTAAGACACTACACCATGAAGCAGTTTAACTTATCGATCATACGGTGTACATTATATTCTATAAGAATTTGTATCTTTCTTTTTGATAAGTTAAAAATCCATTACAATTTTTCAGATTCGACTTCATGTTGAGATCTCCATATAATCCTCCACTGACCCCAGACAGTGATGCGGTTCAGTATTTCAACAAATACTGCCCAGGAAAGGACCCAAATGATGGCGTTGTGTTTCAGTTGGCAAAAAATAGCCCAGATCCAAGAATACTGAAGACCCACTTGTCGTTTTCTTTACTGACACCAGATCTGTTGGACACTTGTAAAGTAAGACCATCGAAATATCTATCTGTCCGTGTACATTGTATATATATGTAATCAAATTAATTAAATGAATGTCTGAGGTCAACAGATCTTTCGATCAAATAATAAATGTTATTAATGATAGAGATTAATAGTGAGGTGTTTGCCTTTAATGAAAAGAGGCAATGAATGATAGTTACAAATAAAGGTTACAACTGAGCGAAAAGAGGTACACAAAACAAATGAGTTTTCATTGAAATAAATGATTAATTATAGTGTGCGTCAACTTATTATTTGAATTACATGGATGGCAATGGTAGATTAAATGATTAAGGAAAGTAGATTGCGTGATTGAATTTAGTGGTCAATTAAGTTAATGAATGACACCAGGCCAAAGAACGCCTTGTTACGATGTTCGTCACATGATGGATGTTACTCGGGTACGCAAGTTGAGCTGCGAAGCCTGCGATGCTTTGAGGGTATACCGTGACGAAGTCGTCATGGAAACGATTCGTGTCTGGTGCTTTCCTCGACTGTCCAGTGAATGCCTCCAGGATGTTTTCTTGTGAGAGTCGTATCACTATATATATATACACGTTTGAAATCCAACTTCCAACCATTGTTGTGAGTTGAGTTATTATTTAAACTAAACATGCTTCTAAAATCGACATCGTCGAACCCATGTAAGGGCTTGAAAACCTCGATGAGTTGACCGCGCAGCCTCCGAGTTTCCAGCGAAAACAAATTCAGGGCGTGTAAGCGTCGATTGTAGCCCATATGCCTACCGGAAGAGATTAACTTTGTGGCCATCACTTGGACTCGCTTCAGCCTGTCAATATCTTTCCTGAGGGTGGGCGACCAGGACTGCACAGCATACTCCAGGTGCCGCCGAACCAGGGAATTATACAGAGAGAGCACAATCTCCTTGTTCTGAAATCGAAATTGCCTCCTTATATAACCCAACAGCTTCTGGGCTTTCTTTTCCACCTCTACGCACTGTTTGGTAAACTTAAGGTCGCTGCTAATTAGCACACCCAAGTCCTTTTCCAAATCAGTGGCCTCGATATTACTCCCCAACATTGGGTAGTCCGACTTGTGATTGACGTAGCCAATGTGCATGACCTTGCATTTACCCAAGTCAAACGGCATTTGCCATTTTCGGACCACTCTCGTATCCTACGTAGGTCCGCACGCAGTTGCTCGATCGCTTCGGGCGTCCCAACATTGGCCCCAAGCTTGGTGTCATCAGCGAATTTAGCGATCCTACTGACGATGCCAACGTCGATATCATTTATGTAAATGATAAACAACAGTGGCTCCAAAACGGAACCCTGAGGAACCCCGTTAGTGACGAATGCCCAACCCGAGCGAGCCCCTTTAATTACAACCCTCTGCCGCCTATTCTTCAGCCAGTTTCCAATCCAGCTAGTTATTTCCCCACCGATACCCAGCGCCTGGATTTTGGCCATTAGCCAGCGGTGAGGTACCTTATCAAAGGCTTTCTGAAAGTCGAGATGAAGTATATCAGTCGCCCTACTCTTATCGTACTCACTCCACATGACGTGGAAAAAATCGAGCAAGAGAGTTACAAGGAGTTACAAGGAAAAGAAGTACCTCAAAAGGCCTTGCGGCCCATACCGAGGAGGTACCAATGGCAACGGGTGCCAGGGAAAATTTTGTAAAAGTTTATTTTTCTTTCAACTATCCTAGCAGTAGTAGAAAACTGGATAGAAAAGTAGAAGGCTCTCTCCCACCCTCCGCTCCCTCCCTGCCAGAGGCAGGTACGGAAAAAGGTTGAAGAAAATACCTTGACCCTGAAAAGTAGCCAAGGAAATTTTACAGGAAAGTGGAGAATATATAAATAGCTCTATATTTAGCTTGCTCACAGAGACACCGAGCAAGCGAACTCCTGCAGAGTTTCCTGAGGTTTTTATCTTAAACTATGAGTGTGTTCAGTACTTTGTCTAGCCTATTTTTAAACAGATTTACACTTTGACTGGAAACAACCTATGAGGGAAGTTGGTTCCAGATATTAACTATTTTATAGGAAAAGAAATTTCCGCAGACTGAGGTCCTAAATGTCTTTACACACTCAAATAGTGTGCAAGATTTCGTCTACCCTTTTCTTGAACTGATCCACAGAGGAACTGTTCACAACTTCCGAAGGTAACCTGTTCCATGTGTCACAGATCTTATACGTAAAGTAATTCCCACACACACTAGTCCTAAACCGTTTCAAATCCAACTTCCAACCATTGTTGCGAGTTGGGTTATCATTTAAACTAAACATACTTGTAAAATCGACATCGTTGAACCCGCGTAAGAGCTTGAAAACCTCGATCAGTTGACCGCGCAGCCTCCGAGTTTCAAGCGAAAACAAGTTCAGTGCGCGTAACCGTCGATTGTAGCCCATATGCCTAACGGAAGGGATCAACTTTGTGGCCCTCGCCTGCACTCGCTCCAGCCTCACAATATCTTTCCTGAGGGTGGGCGACCAGAACTGCACAGCATACTCCAGGTGCGGCCGAACAAGGGAATTGTACAGTGAGAGCACAATCTCCTTGTTCCGAAACTGAAATTGCCTCCTGATATAACCCAATAGTTTCTGGGCTTTCTTTTCCACCTCTACACACTGTTTCGTAAACTTAAGGTCGCTGCTAATTAGCACACCCAAGTCCTTTTCTAAATCAGTCACCTCGATATTACTACCCAACATCGAGTAGTCCGACTTGGGATTGGCGTAGCCAATGTGCATCACTTTGCATTTACCCAAGTTAAACGGCATTTGCCATTTTTCGGACCACTCTCCTATCCTACCTAGGTCCGCACGCAGTTCCTCGATCGCTTCGGGCGTCCCAACATTGGCCCCAAGCTTGGTGTCATCAGCGAATTTGGCGATCCGACTGACGATGCCACCGTCGATATCATTTATGTAAATGATAAACAACAGCGGCCCCAAAACGGAACCCTGAGGAACCCCACTAGTGACCGAGGCCCAACCCGAACTAGCACCTTTAATTACAACCCTCTGCCGCCTATTCTTCAGCCAGTTTTCAAGCCACCTACCTATTTCCCCACCGATACCCAGCGCGCGCACTTTCGCCATTAGCCGGCGGTGAGGTACCTTATCAAAGGCTTTCTGAAAGTCGAGATAAAGTATATCAATCGCCCTACTCTTATCGTACTCACCCAACATGACATGAAAAAACTCGAGCAAGTTGGTGAGACACGACCTATGCCGTCTAAACCCATGTTGGGAGTCCCCAAGCAGCTTGTAGGAATCCAAATGGTCAACGATCCTATCCGCTATTATCCCCTCTAATAATTTACCTACAACTGAAGTGAGACTAATGGGACGATAGTTCCCTGGACTTTCGTGATCCCCTTTCTTAAAGATAGGGGTCACGTTGGCTTCCCTCCAGTCACCAGGCACCTGGCCCGTCTCCAACGATTTGTTGAAGACTGTAGCCAGGTGGGGAGCCACCTGGTCGCGCACCTCCCGCAACACTCTGGGGAGAAACTGGTCTGGCCCAGGAGCCTTAAACGCGCTCAGTTTGTCTATTCTATCGGCAACGACTGTCGCGGTACATCGAACATTATCCAGGCCAGCACCTTCGTGCCTCACACCTGGCTCGGGGATGATGCGGGTGTCCTCCCTGGTGAACACTCCCGCAAAGTACTCATTAAGCACATTGGCAATGTCCGCGTCCGAGGTCCGCAGAACGCCGCTTCCGTCCTTTAACGGACCTATCATGCTTCTAATGGGCTTTCTACTATTAACATAACTGAAGAACTCCTTAGGGTTCCCCTTGCAGAGGCTTGCCACCCGTAGTTCTTCGTTACGTTTCGCTAGCCTAACCTTCGCCTTCACTTCCCTACACAGGCGGACATACGCTAAAGTGTTCTCATAGGAACGATTGGCCTTCGCCCTCCTATACGCTACTTTCCTATTTCGGATAGCCGAAGCAATGTCACGATTGAACCACTTAGGCTCCAGAGAGAGAGAGAGAGAGAGAGAGAGAGAGTTACAAGGAGTTACAAGGAAAAGAAGTACCTCAAAAGGCCTTGCGGCCCATACCGAGGAGGTACCAATGGCAACGGGTGCCAGGGAAAATTTTGTCTTTCAAACTATGCTAGCAGTAGTAGAAAACTGGATAGAAAAGTAGAAGGCTCTCTCCCCACCCTCCGCTCCCTCCCTGCCAGAGGCAGGTACGGAAAAAGGTTGAAGAAAATACCTTGACCCTGGAAAAGTAGCCAAGGAAATTTTACAGGAAAGTGGAGAATATATAAATAGCTCTATATTTAGCTTGCTCACAGAGACACCGAGCAAGCGAACTCCTGCAGAGTTTTCTGAGGTTTTAATCTTAAACTATGAGTGTGTTCTGTACTTTGTCTAGCCTATTTTTAAATAGATTTACACTTTGACTGGAAACATCCTCTGAGGGAAGTTGGTTCCAGATATCAACTATTTTACAGGAAAAGAAATTTCCGCAGACTGAGGTCCTAAATGTCTTTACACACTCAAATAGTGTGCAAGATTTCGTCTAACCTTTTCTTGAACTGATCCACAGAGGAACTGTTCACAACTTCCGAAGGTAACCTGTTCCATGTGTCACAGATCTTATACGTAACGTAATTCCCACACACACTAGTCCTAAACCGTTTCAAATCCAACTTCCAACCATTGTTGCGAGTTGGGTTATCATTTAAACTAAACATACTTCTAAAATCGACATCGTTGAACCCTCGTAAGAGCTTGAAAACCTCGATCAGTTGACCGCGCAGCCTCCGAGTTTCAAGCGAAAACAAGTTCAGGGCGCGTAACCGTCGATTGTAGCCCATATGCCTAACGGAAGGGATTAACTTTGTGGCCCTCGCCTGCACTCGCTCCAGCCTCTCAATATCTTTCCTGAGGGTGGGCGACCAGAACTGCACAGCATACTCCAGGTACGGCCGAACAAGGGAATTGTACAGTGAGAGCACAATCTCCTTGTTCCGAAACTGAAATTGCCTCCTGATATAACCCAATAGTTTCTGGGCTTTCTTTTCCATCTCTACACACTGTTTCGTAAACTTAAGGTCGCTGCTAATTAGCACACCCAAGTCCTTTTCTAAATCAGTCACCTCGATATTACTGCCCAACATCGAGTAGTCCGACTTGGGATTGGCGTAGCCAATGTGCATCACTTTGCATTTACCCAAGTTAAACGGCATTTGCCATTTTTCGGACCACTCTCCTATCCTACCTAGGTCCGCACGCAGTTCCTCGATCGCTTCGGGCGTCCCAACATTGGCCCCAAGCTTGGTGTCATCAGCGAATTTGGCGATCCGACTGACGATGCCACCGTCGATATCATTTATGTAAATGGTAAACAACAGTGGCCCCAAAACGGAACCCTGAGGAACCCCACTAGTGACCGAGGCCCAACCCGAACTAGCCCCTTTAATTACCACCCTCTGCCGCCTATTCCTTAGCCAGTTTTCAATCCACCTACCTATTTCCCCACCGATACCCAGCGCGCGCACTTTCGCCATTAGCCGGCGGTGAGGTACCTTATCAAAGGCTTTCTGAAAGTCGAGATAAAGTATATCAATCGCCCTACTCTTATCGTACTCACTCAACATGACGTGGAAAAACTCGAGCAAGTTGGTGAGACACGACCTATGCCGTCTAAACCCATGTTGGGAGTCCCCAAGCAGCTTGTAGGAATCCAAATGGTCAACGATTCTATCAGCTATTATCCTTTCTAATAATTTACCTACAACTGAAGTGAGACTAATAGGACGATAGTTCCCTGGACTTTCGTGATCCCCTTTCTTAAAGATAGGGGTCACGTTGGCCTCCCTCCAGTCACCAGGCACCTGCCCATCTCCAACGATTTGTTGAAGACTGTAGCCAGGTGGGGAGCCACCTGGTCGCGCACTTCTCGCAAAACACTGGGGAGAAACTGGTCTGGCCCAGGAGCCTTAAACGCGCTCAGTTTGTCTATTCTATGAGCAACGACTGTCGCGGTACATCTAACACTATCCAGGTCAGCACCTTCGTGCCTCACAGCTGGCTCGGGGATGACGCGGGTATCCTCCCTGGTGAACACTCCCGCAAAGTACTCATTAAGCACATTAGCGATGTCCGCGTCGGAGGTCCGCAGAACGCCGCTTCCGTCCTTTAAAGGACCTATCATGCTTCTAATAGGCTTTCTACTTTTAACATAACTGAAGAACTCCTTAGGGTTCCTCTTGCAGAGGCTTGCCACCCGTAGTTCTTCGTTACGTTTCGCTAGCCTAACCTTCGCCTTCACTTCCCTACACAGGCGGACATACGCTTCAGTGTTCTCGTGGGAACGATTGGCCTTCGCCCTCCTATACACTACTTTCCTATTTCGGATAGCCGAAGCGATGCCACGATTGAACCACTTAGGCTGCGTTGAAGCAGGGGTGACCAGTTTTGAGGGTATGGCAGCAGACTGCAGCACCATAAACTCATCCCGGAATGCACTCCACACTCCCTCAACATCGCCGCCAACCTCTAACCCCATCTCTGCTACGCTATCCCTGAGGCTAACAAAGTTCGCCCGCCGGAGATCGAGCTTACTGCCTCTCGAGTTACTACGCTTCACCCGAGGGACGCACACACGGAACCTAATAATACCGTGATCACTCCCGCCCAACGATTCGTCAACGGTGAGGCCAGTGACGAGGTTGTCTTCGGTCGTGAATACTAAGTCTAGAACGCTTTCGCCTCGTGTAGGCTCGTTGACCCACTGAGTGAGGAAGTTCTCATCAGCAAAGTCAACTAGCCTCTCCCTTCAGCATCGGCAGTCCTCTTTTCCCACTTTATGCCGCGACAGTTGAAGTCTCCTAAAACTACACACACCCTATCCCCTAGCAGGCTACTGAGTTCGGTGTACAGGGCTGTATCCTCCTCGAGGAGGAGATGCGGAGGTCTGTACACCAAGATTAACCTATAGTTCGTCCCTCCCACGTTCAGATCGACGCCAAGCAGCTCCCGTTCCGACCGGAACTGGCAGTCAACCGGACTCAACGTGTGTCTGACGTATATTAGTACCCCACCCCCTCCCCACGGGTGCGGTCTTTGCGAAACATTCTATACCCGGGAATTTCGAACTCCCCAACGTAGTCCCTACGATCAGTATGAATCCAGGACTCGGTGATAGCAACGATATCCTGGTATTCTGATGCTAAGAGCGCCCGTAGCTCGCAAAACTTGTTCCTAATTGACCTAGCATTAAAAAGCATTGCACGGAGGGAGCCTTCCCTATTCTGACCGCCCCCTAGCACGACCCGTTTCCCGAACAGCCAGGGCTGTCGGGAGTTGAAGAGCCCCTCACTAACGAGGGGGCAACTTCCGCAGGAGACTGAGCCCCCTCCAACGTAGGAGGAGGGTCACCCACCTGTACTTCGACGCACCCTTCAGTTGAAGGTACGTCTGCCACCGGCTCATCCTCGTCTCTCCCCGGTGGGGGCCCATCATCTCTCCCAGGACTCGACCTCACCATTCTGTATAGGTGCCGGTCGAGCAGCGCGCCTAGCACACCTTTACCCTTGTCATTGAGGTGGACACCATCCCTCTGGTAAAGGTCCCACCTACCCGAAAATGCATCGAAGGGGTCAATAAACTTCACGCCCAGCGGAACGCACAAGTCTTGTACCCTCTCGTTGATGCCAATGACCTTACTGAGCGCGTGGTCACTGGCATTCATTCGCGGTAAAATACCCATTAACATTCCCTGTCTGTCTTCAGTTTTAGATCATCCGCAAGAGACATGATCTCAGTGATGATCCCTTCTGTAAGACCTACCCCACCGCCTTTGAGGAACAGGTCATTGCCACCAGCGTGGACAACGATCGCAGTCCTCCGACTAGCCACGCGCACCTTCTCTACCTCCTTCCTTAAGTGCGCCGTTCCCCGCCCAGGTAAGCACCTTACCTTCCTCCCATCCCGGTTTGCAGAAGCAAAGTACTTCTCCTCCCCTGATCTGCGAGTCCCAATCAAAACGGTGTCTTCCTCCTTCGAGCACATGAGACTAAAGCGGTTAGAGGTCTTGACAGGGCAACTGGGGTCTCAGGCTTCGGCTTCGCAGCCTTCTTGCCCGAGACCTTTCGAAACCCGTCGCCACCCATACACGCAGTTACACCACCCGACCCACCCCGACAGGTAGCTACATCCTTCGGTTTCTTTGGGCCATCAGCAGGCCCCTTCCCACCCTTCTCTATCGATCCCTTCCCACCCTTCTCTATCAGCCCCTCTTTGAGCCCTCCCTTTGTTCTTGATACTTAATCTTACAGTTTGAATCTGCTGGTGTGTTTTTAATTTGATCTTGTCCACTGGTTGGATTTCCAGTGCTACGACCCTAGCTTCAAGCTTTTTTACTAATTCCTTTAGCTCTTTAACTTCCTTTTCGTGGTTGTCTCTAAGTTTACAAAACAAACATACACTAAGGATGTGATATCGCTGATACTACCCTCTGGGAAGTCTACGCACCAATGATTAACTTTACATTTAAAGCATTCTGCTTTCAATTTAGCTGGCCCTGCCATATTTTCTCTTTTTTTTGTTTTTTCTGAATACTCTGAATAAGATAAAGCGTTCTAGCAATGAAAACTATCCAAAAACGTTATGACCAGTATATAAAAAGGGGGGGGGGGGTGAATTAATCCCGCGCGTAGCCGCACCCGCCTTTTTGCAAGTGACGTTCATTCCTTCCAGAAGACTACACCTCTCCTGCTGCCGCACCGACCAAAGGTCTCCCCAGGGCCGGACCGTCCCAAACGTGTCGCAGCTACCAACTGACAAACACTCGCGACGCAAGCGTCACGGATTTTCCGCCAGGAGCGACAGCGAGATGCAGCCCCTTACTAAGTCTTACTAGTCACTCACAAGTGGGCCAGACTCTTAGAATCCAGTGTTCAAGGGATATCCCACCAGACCCAGAGGCCACGCCCGAGACTTTACGCTGGCCTGGCAGCCAGCTGGGCAGTAAAGCCCTCTCACCTCAGAGCAGTACAGCCAAACACCATCAATTGGTCACCAAAGAACGGTCGCAGGGGGCTGGTCAAGCCATTACGCGTTAGGAATGGGCTTAACGGGGCACTAGCCACACTCCATTCATCGCGCCCCTACGCCTGGGACCCCTCCATCCCAGTCTCTCACAACCTACGAGCGTTAAATGGTGTTATTTATAGAGGTTCCAAAGCCTCTCTTCCCACGCATGAGGTAGCAGTAGGGTCCTAATAGTAAAAGAAGAGAAAAAGACTTAATACTAAAAGAAAAGGTTTTTTTTTTTTTTTTTTTTTTTTTTTGCAGTGAGAGGAGAACAACCTTAACGTAATCTAAAAGGACAGAGTAGGGATGGGATGGGGTCCTAGTAACCCACGGGACGGGATTGTGCAAAATACTTTACCCGCCCTCCCGAAAGAGAGAGAGAACCTAAAGGAGCTGGCAGCCAGTTCCTCTAGAATCCCACGACTCGGGACCGGAGGGCTGTCACACCCCAAGTATAAAGTTTACTACATCCAGAAGAAATGTGCATAACCTTTATACCCCCTGCGAGAGAGAGAGAGAGAGAGAGAGGAGAGAGAGAGAGAGAGAGAGAGAGAGAGAGAGAGAGAGAGAGAGTTACAAGGAAAAGAAGAACCTCAAAAGGCCCATACCGAGGAGGTACCAATGGCAACGGGTACCAGGGAAAATTTTCTACACACTCAAATAGTGTGCAAGATTTGGTCTAACCTTTTCCACAGAGGAACTGTTCACAACTTCTGAAGGTAAACTGTTCCACGTGTCACAGATCTTATACGTAAAGTAATTCCCACACACACTAGTCCTAAACCGTTTGAAATCCAACTTCCAACCATTGTTGTGAGTTGGGTTATCATTTAAACTAAACATGCTTCTAAAATCGACATCGTTGAGAGAGAGAGAGAGAGTTACAAGGAGTTGCAAGGACAAGAGGAAGCCTCAAAGACCTTTTGGTCCACTCTGGGAGGTTCCTGTTATTAAAAGTTTATTTTTCTTTCAACTATCCTAGCAGTAGTAGAAAACTGGATAGAAAAGTAGAAGGCTCTCTCCCCACCCTCTCCCTCCCTGCCTCCCTGCCAGAGGCAGGTACGGAAAAAGGTTGAAGAAAATACCTTGACCCTGGAAAAGTAGCCAAGGAAATTTTACAGGAAAGTGGAGAATATATAAATAGCTCTATATTTAGCTTGCTCACAGAGACACCGTGCAAGCGAACTCATGCAGAGTTTTCTTATGTTTTAATCTTAAACTATGAGAGTATTCAGTACTTTGTCTAGCCTATTTTTAAACACATTTACACTTTGACTAGAAACAACCTCTGAGGGAAGTTGGTTCCAGATATTAACTATTTTATACGAAAAGAAATTTCCGCAGACAGAGGTCCTAAATGTCTTTAATTCCAGTTTAAACCCATTATTTCTTGTCGGATTGGCATTAAGTGAGAATAAGTTTCTGTAATCTACCCTGTCTATTCCTTTGAGCATCTTGAAGACTTGAATAAGCTGACCCCGCAACCTCCTCGTCTCTAAGCTAAACAGATTTAGGCGCTCCAATCTCCGTTGGTAGCTTTGCATTCTCATTGAAGGGATCAATTTTGTAGCCCTTGCTTGTACTCTTTCTAACCTTTCTATATCCTTCCTGAGGGATGGAGACCAAAACTGCGCACAGTATTCCAGTTGCGGTCTGACTAGAGAATTATAGAGAGACATTACAGTCTCCTTGTTCCGAAACTGGAACTGTCTTTTAATATAACCTAATAATTTTAAGGCCCTCTTTTCGACTTCTGCACAGTGCTTCGACGGTTTCAGATCGTTGCTGATATAGACTCCCAAGTCTTTCTCTAGATCGGTCTCAGTCAAGTTCCTTCCCAAGAGAGAGTAATCGGTCTTCGGGTTTTTATAACCTATGTGCATTACCTTACATTTGTCCAAGTTGAATGGCATCTGCCAAGTAGCAGACCATTCGCCCAACCTGTCAAGATCGTTCTGAAGCATTCTTACGCCCTCCTCAGTACCTACACTACTTCCTAATTTCGTATCGTCTGCAAATTTGGAGATTGCACTTAGAAGCCGACGTCTATATCGTTAATATAGATGATAAAAAGTAAAGGACCCACGGAACCCTGTGGGACACCACTGGTGACGGGCGCCCACTCCGAAGCCACTCCATTTATTACCACTCTCTGCTTTCTATCTTTTAACCAATCCTCAATCCAGTTGGAAACGAGCCCGGTGATTCCTAGTCCTTTGACTTTAGCTACCAATCTAGCGTGAGGGACTTTGTCAAAGGCTTTTTGAAAGTCGAGATACACTATATCTATTGCCCTACTTGCATCGTACAGTGTATGCATATTATGGAAAAACTCTAACAGGTTTGTCAGACAGGATCTATGTCGCCTAAATCCATGTTGAGAATAAAAAATTAGATTGTTAGATTCAAGGTGATACACAATACGTTTTGTAATGATGGATTCCAACAGTTTGCCGACAACTGATGTTAAACTGATTGGGCGATAATTACAAGGATTTTCCCTATCACCCTTTTTAAAGATAGGTGTTACATTTGCTAACTTCCAGTCGGTTGGAACTTTCCCTAACTCGATTGATTGTTTGAATATGGTTACTAAGTCGTCAACAACATTGTGGCTAACCTCTTTTAATACCCTTGGAAGAAATAAGTCGGGACCAGGTGATTTGTATTTATTCATCTTATCAATTAATTGCTGTACCTCATTTCTCGTAAAACTTATGGTCTCTACGGGATTGTCACCATCATATGTAATCCGAGGACTTGGCACTTCTATTGTGTCTTCCTCCGTGAAGACTGTAACGAAGAACTCGTTTAACGTATTAGCTATATCTTTATCACCGAATTTCAGTACGCCATTTCTATCTTTTAAGGGGCCTACAGAATTTTTAATTGGCTTTCTGCTATTAACATGGGCAAAAAATTCTTTAGGGTTAACTTTACAGAGTGAGGCAACTCTAGCTTCTTCATCACGTTTGCTGATCTAATTAAGGACTTAACCCTCCTACGTAGGGTTATATAGTTTTCTGAATTAGTGTGGTTGAAATGCGACTTTAGTAGTTTGTAGGCTCTATTTCTTCCCGTAATAGCCTCCTAATTTCGTTGTTAAACCATTTCGGTGACTTTGTTGACAAGGAAACCATTTTAGTGGGTATAAAAGTGTTCTGTAATATTCTAAATTGATCCCTATATGAGCTCCAGGTGACATTGACATCCTCACTTATTAGAACTTCAAGTGTGTCTAAACTACTTCGGAAGCTTTCAAAATTTGCTCTCGAGAAATCCAGTCTTTCACGAGTCTTTTCGCGTGTATTAACTGGAACCCTGAGGTCAAACCTAATCAAATTATGATCGCTGTTACTTAAATTTTCACCAATAGTCAGGTTAGAGACTAGGTCATCTTCGTTCGTGAATATGAGGTCTAGTTTATTATTACCCCTAGTAGGCCCGTCAACCCATTGACTTAATAAGTTATCATCGGCAAATTCCAACAGTCTTGAGCCCTCAGCATCAGCTGTTTTGTTTTCCCAATTTACATTACCACAATTAAAATCACCAAAAATCACACTGATCTTATTATTCACTATTCTGCTTAATTTGTTATACAAGTTTATATCCTTATCCGGGGTAGTGAGGTGGTCTATATACTAGAAGTAGCTGCACTACTTTATTATTTAGGTTTAGATCAATTCCCAACATTTCATGAGCAGATACGATATTACTGTTTACCGGGTGCAGGGAGTCCCGAGCATACAAAAGTACACCGCCGCCTTCCCTTCCGTTCCTATCTTTGTGAAACATTTTGTAACCTACCATTTCAAATTCTCCTACAAAATCCCTTGATTCAGAATGAATCCAGGATTCCGTTATTCCGATGATATCAAAGTTCTCAGTTTTGACAGCGCTATAAATTCCATTAGTTTGTTTCTAATTGACCTAGCATTGAAGAGCACAGTTTTGAGTGATTTTAAGTTGTGGTTTTTCCTAACTGGCCTGAGTCGTTTCCCGACGCAGTTGAACTAACTACTGGGGGAGTGGACTGCTGTTGAGAGAGAGAGAGAGAGAGAGAGAGAGAGAGAGAGAGAGAGAGAGAGAGTTACAAGGAGTTACAAGGAAAAGAAGTACCTCAAAAGGCCTTGCGGCCCATACCGAGGAGGTACCAATGGCAACGGGTGCCAGGGAAAATTTTGTCTTTCAACTATCCTAGCAGTAGTAGAAAACTGGATAGAAAAGTAGAAGGCTCTCTCCCCACCCTCCGCTCCCTCCCTGCCAGAGGCAGGTACGGAAAAAGGTTGAAGAAAATACCTTGACCCTGGAAAAGTAGCCAAGGAAATTTTACAGGAAAGTGGAGAATATATAAATAGCTCTATATTTAGCTTGCTCACAGAGACACCGAGCAAGCGAACTCCTGCAGAGTTTTCTGAGTTTTAATCTTAAACTATGAGTGTGTTCAGTACTTTGTCTAGCCTATTTTTAAACAGATTTACACTTTGACTGGAAACAACCTCTGAGGGAAGTTGGTTCCAGATATTAACTATTTTATAGGAAAAGAAATTTCCGCAGACTGAGGTCCTAAATGTCTTTACACACTCAAATAGTGTGCAAGATTTCGTCTAACCTTTTCTTGAACTGATCCACAGAGGAACTGTTCACAACTTCCGAAGGTAACCTGTTCCATGTGTCACAGATCTTATACGTAAAGTAATTCCCACACACACTAGTCCTAAACCGTTTCAAATCCAACTTCCAACCATTGTTGCGAGTTGGGTTATCATTTAAACTAAACATACTTCTAAAATCGACATCGTTGAACCCTCGTAAGAGCTTGAAAACCTCGATCAGTTGACCGCGCAGCCTCCGAGTTTCAAGCGAAAACAAGTTCAGGGCGCGTAACCGTCGATTGTAGCCCATATGCCTAACGGAAGGGATTAACTTTGTGGCCCTCGCCTGCACTCGCTCCAGCCTCTCAATATCTTTCCTGAGGGTGGGCGACCAGAACTGCACAGCATACTCCAGGTACGGCCGAACAAGGGAATTGTACAGTGAGAGCACAATCTCCTTGTTCCGAAACTGAAATTGCCTCCTGATATAACCCAATAGTTTCTGGGCTTTCTTTCCCACCTCTACACACTGTTTCGTAAACTTAAGGTCGCTGCTAATTAGCACACCCAAGTCCTTTTCTAAATCAGTCACCTCGATATTACTGCCCAACATCGAGTAGTCCGACTTGGGATTGGCGTAGCCAATGTGCATCACTTTGCATTTACCCAAGTTAAACGGCATTTGCCATTTTTCGGACCACTCTCCTATCCTACCTAGGTCCGCACGCAGTTCCTCGATCGCTTCGGGCGTCCCAACATTGGCCCCAAGCTTGGTGTCATCAGCGAATTTGGCGATCCGACTGACGATGCCACCGTCGATATCATTTATGTAAATGGTAAACAACAGTGGCCCCAAAACGGAACCCTGAGGAACCCCACTAGTGACCGAGGCCCAACCCGAACTAGCCCCTTTAATTACCACCCTCTGCCGCCTATTCCTCAGCCAGTTTTCAATCCACCTACCTATTTCCCCACCGATACCCAGCGCGCGCACTTTCGCCATTAGCCGGCGGTGAGGTACCTTATCAAAGGCTTTCTGAAAGTCGAGATAAAGTATATCAATCGCCCTACTCTTATCGTACTCACTCAACATGACGTGGAAAAACTCGAGCAAGTTGGTGAGACACGACCTATGCCGTCTAAACCCATGTTGGGAGTCCCCAAGCAGCTTGTAGGAATCCAAATGGTCAACGATTCTATCAGCTATTATCCTTTCTAATAATTTACCTACAACTGAAGTGAGACTAATAGGACGATAGTTCCCTGGACTTTCGTGATCCCCTTTCTTAAAGATAGGGGTCACGTTGGCCTCCCTCCAGTCACCAGGCACCTGGCCCATCACCAACGATTTGTTGAAGACTGTAGCCAGGTGGGGAGCCACCTGGTCGCGCACTTCTCGCAAAACACTGGGGAGAAACTGGTCTGGCCCAGGAGCCTTAAACGCGCTCAGTTTGTCTATTCTATCGGCAACGACTGTCGCGTACATCTAACACTATCCAGGCCAGCACCTTCGTGCCTCACGCCTGGCTCGGGGATGACGCGGGTATCCTCCCTGGTGAACACTCCCGCAAAGTACTCATTAAGCACATTAGCGATGTCCGCGTCGGAGGTCCGCAGAACGCCGCTTCCGTAATGGGCTTCTAATGGGCTTTCTACTATTAACATAACTGAAGAACTCCTTAGGGTTCCCCTTGCAGAGGCTTGCCACCGTAGTTCTTCGTTACGTTTCGCTAGCCTAACCTTCGCCTTCACTTCCCTACACAGGCGGACATACGCTTCAGTGTTCTCGTGGGAACGATTGGCCTTCGCCCTCCTATACGCTACTTTCCTATTTCGGATAGCCGAAGCGATGTCACGATTGAACCACTTAGGCTGCGTTGAAGCAGGGTGACCGGTTTTGAGGGTATGGCAGCAGACTGCAGCACCATAAACTCGTCCCGGAATGCACTCCACACTCCCTCAACATCGCCGCCAACCTCTAACCCCATCTCTCCTACGCTATCCCTGAGGCTAACAAAGTTCGCCCGCCGGAGATCGAGCTTACTGCCTCTCGAGTTACTACGCTTCACCCGAGGGACGCACACGGAACCTAATAAGACCGTGATCACTCCCGCCAACGATTCGTCAACGGTGAGGCCAGTGACGAGGTTTGTCTTCGGTCGTGAATACTAAGTCTAGAACGCTTTCGCCTCGTGTAGGCTCGTTGACCCACTGAGTGAGGAAGTTCTCATCAGCAAAGTCAACTAGCCTCCTCCCTTCAGCATCGGCAGTCCTGTTTTCCCACTTTATGCCGCGACAGTTGAAGTCTCCTAAAACTACACACACCCTATCCCCTAGCAGGCTACTGAGTTCGGTGTACAGGGCTGTATCCTCCTCGAGGAGGAGATGCGGAGGTCTGTACACCAAGATTAACCTATAGTTCGTCCCCCCACGTTCAGATCGACGCCAAGCAGCTCCCGTTCCGATCGGAACTGGCAGTCAACCGGACTCAACGTGTCTCTGACGTATATTAGTACCCCACCCCCCTCCCCACGGGTGCGGTCTTTGCGAAACATTCTATACCCGGGAATTTCGAACTCCCCAACGTAGTCCCTACGATCAATATGAATCCAGGACTCGGTGATAGCAACGATATCCTGGTATTCTGATGCTAAGAGCGCCCGTAGCTCGCAAAACTTGTTCCTAATTGACCTAGCATTAAAAAGCATTGCACGGAGGGAGCCTTCCCTATTCTGACCGCCCCTAGCACGACCCGTTTCCCGAACAGCCAGGGCTGTCGGGAGTTGAAGAGCCCCTCACTAACGAGGAGGCAACTTCCGCAGGAGACTGAGCCCCCTCCAACGTAGGAGGAGGGTCACCCACCTGTACTTCGAGAGAGAGAGAGGAGAGAGAGAGAGAGAGAGAGAGAGTTACAAGGAGTTACAAGGAAAAGAAGTACCTCAAAAGGCCTTGCGGCCCATACCGAGGAGGTACCAATGGCAACGGGTGCCAGGGAAAATTTTGTCTTTCAACTATGCTAGCAGTAGTAGAAAACTGGATAGAAATAGAAGGCTCTCTCCCCACCCTCCGCTCCCTCCCTGCCAGAGGCAGGTACGGAAAAAGGTTGAAGAAAATACCTTGACCCTGGAAAAGTAGCCAAGGAAATTTTACAGGAAAGTGGAGAATATATAAATAGCTCTATATTTAGCTTGCTCACAGAGACCGAGCAAGCGAACTCCTGCAGTTGGTTCCAGATATTAACTATTTTATAGGAAAAGAAATTTCCGCAGACTGAGGTCCTAAATGTCTTTACACACTCAAATAGTGTGCAAGATTTCGTCTAACCTTTTCTTGAACTGATCCACAGAGGAACTGTTCACAACTTCCGAAGGTAACCTGTTCCATGTGTCACAGATCTTATACGTAACGTAATTCCCACACACACTAGTCCTAAACCGTTTCAAATCCAACTTCCAACCATTGTTGCGAGTTGGGTTATCATTTAAACTAAACATACTTCTAAAATCGACATCGTTGAACCCTCGTAAGAGCTTGAAACCTCGATCAGTTGACCGCGCAGCCTCCGAGTTTTCAAGCGAAAACAATTCGTGCGCGTAAACGTCGATTGTAGCCCATATACCTAACGCAAGGATTAACTTTGTGCCCTCGCCTGCACTCGCTCCACCTCTCAATATCTTTCCTGAGGGTGGGCGACCAGAACTGCACAGCATCTCCAGGTACGGCCGAACAAGGAATTGTACAGTGAGCACAATCTCCTTGTTCCGAAACTGAAATTGCCTCCCGATATAACCCAATAGTTTCTGGCTTTCTTTTCCACCTCTACCACTGTTTTCGTAAACTTAAGGTCGCTGCTAATTAGCCACCCAAGTCCTTTCTAAATCAGTCACCTCGATATTACTGCCCACATCGAGTAGTCCGACTTGGGATTGGCGTAGCCATGTGCATCACTTTGCATTTACCCAAGTTAAACGGCATTTGCCATTTTTTCGGACCACTCTCCTATCCTACCTAGGTCCGCACCAGCAGTTCCTCGATCGCTTCGGCGTCCCACATTGGCCCCAAGCTTGGTGTCATCAGCGAATTTGCGATCCGACTGACGAGCCCCGTCGATATCATTTATGTAATGGTAAACAACAGTGGCCCCAAACGGAACCCTGGGAACCCACTAGTGACCGAGGCCCACCCGACTAGCCCCTTTAATTACCACCCTCTGCCGCCTATTCCTCAGCAGTTTTCAATCCACCTACCTATTTCCCCACCGATCCCAGCGCGCGCACCTTCGCCATTAGCCGGCGGTGAGGTACCTTATCAAAGGCTTTCTGAAAGTCGAGATAAAGTATATCAATCGCCCTACTCTTATCGTACTCACTCACATGACGTGGAAAAACTCGAGCAAGTTGGTGAGACACGACCTATCCGTCTAAACCCATGTTGGGAGTCCCCAAGTAGCTTGTAGGATCCAAATGGTCAACGATTCTATCAGCTATTATCCTTTCTAATAATTTACCTACAACTGAAGTGAGACTAATAGGACGATAGTTCCCTGGACTTTCGTGATCCCCTTTCTTAAGATAGGGGTCACGTTGGCCTCCCTCCAGTCACCAGGCACCTGGCCCATCACCAGCGATTTGTTGAGACTGTAGCCAGGTGGGGAGCCACCTGGTCGCGCACTTCTCGCAAAACACTGGGGAGAACCTGGTCTGGCCCAGGAGCCTTAAACGCGCTCAGTTTGTCTATTCTATCGGCACGACTGTCGCGTTGCATCTAACACTATCCAGGCCAGCACCTTCGTGCCCTCACGCCTGCTCGGGGATGACGCGGTATCCTCCCTAGTGAACGCTCCCCGCAAAGTACTCATTAGCACATTAGCGATGTCCGCGTCGGAGGTCCGCAGAACGCCGCTTCTAATGGGCTTTCTACTATTAACATAACTGAAGAACTCCTTAGGGTTCCCCTTGCAGAGGCTTGCCACCCGTAGTTCTTCGTTACGTTTCGCTAACCTAACCTTCGCCTTCACTTCCCTACACAGGCGGACATACGCTTCAGTGTTTCTCGTGGGAACGATTGGCCTTCGCCCTCCTATACCTACTTTCCTATTTCGGATAGCCAAAGCGATGTCACGATTGAACCACTTAGGCTGCGTTGAAGCAGGTGTGACCGGTTTTGAGGGTATGGCAGCAGACTGCAGCACCATAACTCCGTCCCGGAATGCACTCCACACCCTCAACAATCGCCGCCGACCTCTAACCCCATCTCACCTACGCTATCCCTGAGGCTAACAAGTCCGCCCGCCGGAGATCGAGCTTACTGCCTCTCGAGTTACTACGCTTCAACCCGAGGGACGCGCACACGGACCTATCAGACGTGATCACTCCCGCCCAAACGATTCGTCAACGTGGGCCAGTGACGAGGTTGTCTTCGGTCGTGAATACTAAGTCTAGAACGCTTTCGCCTCGTGTAGGCTCATTGACCCACTGAGTGAGGAAGTTCTCATCAGCAAGACAACTAGCCTCCTCCCTTCAGCATCAGCAGTCCTGTCTTCCCTTTATGCCGCGACAGTTGAAGTCTCCTAAAACTACACACACCCTATCACCTAGCAGGCTACTGAGTTCGGTGTACAGGCTGTATCCTCCTCGAGGAGGAGATGCGGAGGTCTGTACACCACGATTAACCTATAGTTCGTCCCCCCCCCGTTCAGATCGACACCAAGCAGCTCCCGTTCCGATCGGAACTGGCAGTCAACCGGACTCAACGTGTCTCTGACGTATATTAGTACCCCACCCCCCTCCCCACGGGTGCGGTCTTTGCGAAACATTCTATACCCGGGAATTTCGAACTCCCCAACGTAGTCCCTACGATCAATATGAATCCAGGACTCGTGATAGCAACGATATCCTGGTATTCTGATGCTAAGAGCGCCCGTAGCTCGCAAAACTTGTTCCTAATTGACCTAGCATTAAAAGCATTGCACGGAGGGAGCCTTCCCTATTCTGACCGCCCCCTAGCACGACCCGTTTTCCCGAACAGCCAGGGCTGTCGGGAGTTGAAGAGCCCCTCACTAACGAGGAGGCAACTTCCGCAGGAGACTGAGCCCCCTCAACGTAGGAGGAGGGTCACCCACCTGTACTTCGAGAGAGAGAGAGAGAGAGAGAGAGAGAGAGAGAGAGAGAGAGAGAGAGAGAGAGAGTTACAAGGAGTTACAAGGAAAAGAAGTACCTCAAAAGGCCTTGCGGCCCATACCGAGGAGGTACCAATGGCAACGGGTGCCAGGGAAAATTTTGTCTTTCAACTATGCTAGCAGTAGTAGAAAACTGGATAGAAAAGTAGAAGGCTCTCTCCCCACCCTCCGCTCCCTCCCTGCCAGAGGCAGGTACGGAAAAAGGTTGAAGAAATACCTTGACCCTGGAAAAGTAGCCAAGGAAATTTACAGGAAAGTGGAGAATATATAAATAGCTCTATATTTAGCTTGCTCACAGAGACCGAGCAAGCGAACTCTGCAGTTGGTTCCAGATTTAACTATTTTATAGGAAAAGAAATTTTCCGCAGACTGAGGTCCTAAATGTCTTTACACACTCAAATAGTGTGCAAGATTTCGTCTAACCTTTTCTTGAACTGATCCACAGAGGAACTGTTCACAACTTCCGAAGGTAACCTGTTCCATGTGTCACAGATCTTATACGTAACGTAATTCCCACACACACACTAGTCCTAAACCGTTTCAAATCCAACTTCCACCATTGTTGCGAGTTGGGTTATCATTTAAACTAACATACTTCTAAAATCGACATCGTTGAACCCTCGTAAGAGCTTGAAAACCTCGATCAGTTGACCGCGCAGCCTCCGAGTTTTCAAGCGAAAACAAGTTCAGTGCGCGTAACCGTTGATTGTAGCCCATATACCTAACGCAAAGGATTAACTTTGTGGCCCTCGCCTGCACTCCCTCCAGCCTCTCATATCTTTCCTGAGGGTGGGCGACCAGAACTGCACAGCATACTCCAGGTACGGCCGAACAGGGAATTGTACAGTGAGAGCACAATCTCCTTGTTCCGAAACTGAAATTGCCTCCCGATATAACCAATAGTTTCTGGGCTTTCTTTTCCACCTCTACACACTGTTTCGTAAACTTAAGGTCGCTGCTAATTAGCACACCCAAGTCCTTTTCTAAATCAGTCACCTCGATATTACTGCCCAACATCGAGTAGTCCGACTTGGGATTGGCGTAGCCAATGTGCATCACTTTGCATTTACCCAAGTTAAACGGCATTTGCCATTTTTCGGACCACTCTCCTATCCTACCTAGGTCCGCACGCAGTTCCTCGATCGCTTCGGGCGTCCCAAC
Source organism: Bathynomus jamesi (assembly GCA_023014485.1). Classification (NCBI taxonomy): domain Eukaryota; kingdom Metazoa; phylum Arthropoda; class Malacostraca; order Isopoda; family Cirolanidae; genus Bathynomus; species Bathynomus jamesi. Next base: position 291,654 of record JAJOZX010004618.1, on the reverse strand, counting down.
ATTGGCCCCAAGCTTGGTGTCATCAGCGAATTTGGCGATCCGACTGACGATGCCACCGTCGATATCATTTATGTAAATGGTAAACAACAGTGGCCCCAAAACGGAACCCTGAGGAACCCCACTAGTGACCGAGGCCCAACCCGAACTAGCCCCTTTAATTCCTCAGCCAGTTTTCAATCCACCTACCTATTTCCCCACCGATACCCAGCGCGCGCACTTTCGCCATTAGCCGGCGGTGAGGTACCTTATCAAAGGCTTTCTGAAAGTCGAGATAAAGTATATCAATCGCCCTACTCTTATCGTACTCACTCAACATGACGTGGAAAAACTCGAGCAAGTTGGTGAGACACGACCTATGCCGTCTAAACCCATGTTGGGAGTCCCCAAGTAGCTTGTAGGAATCCAAATGGTCAACGATTCTATCAGCTATTATCCTTTCTAATAATTTACCTACAACTGAAGTGAGACTAATAGGACGATAGTTCCCTGGACTTTCGTGATCCCCTTTCTTAAAGATAGGGGTCACGTTGGCCTCCCTCCAGTCACCAGGCACCTGGCCCATCACCAGCGATTTGTTGAAGACTGTAGCCAGGTGGGGAGCCACCTGGTCGCGCACTTCTCGCAAACACTGGGGAGAAACTGGTCTGGCCCAGGAGCCTTAAACGCGCTCAGTTTGTCTATTCTATCGGCAACGACTGTCGCGTTGCATCTAACACTATCCAGGCCAGCACCTTCGTGCCTCACGCCTGGCTCGGGGATGACGCGGGTATCCTCCCTAGTGAACACTCCCGCAAAGTACTCATTAAGCACATTAGCGATGTCCGCGTCGGAGGTCCGCAGAACGCCGCTTCTAATGGGCTTTCTACTATTAACATAACTGAAGAACTCCTTAGGGTTCCCCTTGCAGAGGCTTGCCACCCGTAGTTCTTCGTTACGTTTCGCTAACCTAACCTTCGCCTTCACTTCCCTACACAGGCGGACATACGCTCAGTGTTCTCGTGGGAACGATTGGCCTTCGCCCTCCTATACGCTACTTTCCTATTTCGGATAGCCAAAGCGATGTCACGATTGAACCACTTAGGCTGCGTTGAAGCAGGTGTGACCGGTTTTGAGGGTATGGCAGCAGACTGCAGCACCATAAACTCGTCCGGAATGCACTCCACACCCGCTCAACATCGCCGCCGACCTCTAACCCCATCTCACCTACGCTATCCCTGAGGCTAACAAAGTCCGCCCGCCGGAGATCGAGCTTACTGCCTCTCGAGTTACTACGCTTCACCCGAGGGACGCGCACACGGAACCTAATCAGACCGTGATCACTCCCGCCCAACGATTCGTCAACGGTGAGGCCAGTGACGAGGTTGTCTTCGGTCGTGAATACTAAGTCTAGAACGCTTTCGCCTCGTGTAGGCTCATTGACCCACTGAGTGAGGAAGTTCTCATCAGCAAAGACAACTAGCCTCCTCCCTTCAGCATCAGCAGTCCTGTCTTCCCACTTTATGCCGCGACAGTTGAAGTCTCCTAAAACTACACACACCCTATCACCTAGCAGGCTACTGAGTTCGGTGTACAGGGCTGTATCCTCCTCGAGGAGGAGATGCGGAGGTCTGTACACCAAGATTAACCTATAGTTCGTCCCCCCCACGTTCAGATCGACACCAAGCAGCTCCCGTTCCGATCGGAACTGGCAGTCAACCGGACTCAACGTGTCTCTGACGTATATTAGTACCCCACCCCCCTCCCCACGGGTGCGGTCTTTGCGAAACATTCTATACCCGGGAATTCGAACTCCCCAACGTAGTCCCTACGATCAATATGAATCCAGGACTCGGTGATAGCAACGATATCCTGGTATTCTGATGCTAAGAGCGCCCGTAGCTCGCAAACTTGTTCCTAATTGACCTAGCATTAAAAGCATTGCACGGAGGGAGCCTTCCCTATTCTGACCGCCCCCTAGCACGACCCGTTTCCCGAACAGCCAGGGCTGTCGGGAGTTGAAGAGCCCCTCACTAACGAGGAGGCAACTTCCGCAGGAGACTGAGCCCCCTCCAACGTAGGAGGAGGGTCACCCACCTGTACTTCGAGAGAGAGAGAGAGAGAGAGGAGAGAGAGAGAGAGAGAGAGAGAAGAGTTACAAGGAGTTACAAGGAAAAGAAGTACCTCAAAAGGCCTTGCGGCCCATACCGAGGAGGTACCAATGGCAACGGGTGCCAGGGAAAATTTTGTCTTTCAACTATGCTAGCAGTAGTAGAAAACTGGATAGAAAAGTAGAAGGCTCTCTCCCCACCCTCCGCTCCCTCCCTGCCAGAGGCAGGTACGGAAAAAGGTTGAAGAAAATACCTTGACCCTGGAAAAGTAGCCAAGGAAATTTTACAGGAAAGTGGAGAATATATAAATAGCTCTATATTTAGCTTGCTCACAGAGACCGAGCAAGCGAACTCCTGCAGTTGGTTCCAGATATTAACTATTTTATAGGAAAAGAAATTTCCGCAGACTGAGGTCCTAAATGTCTTTACACACTCAAATAGTGTGCAAGATTTCGTCTAACCTTTTCTTGAACTGATCCACAGAGGAACTGTTCACAACTTCCGAAGGTAACCTGTTCCATGTGTCACAGATCTTATACGTAACGTAATTCCCACACACACTAGTCCTAAACCGTTTCAAATCCAACTTCCAACCATTGTTGCGAGTTGGGTTATCATTTAAACTAAACATACTTCTAAAATCGACATCGTTGAACCCTCGTAAGAGCTTGAAAACCTCGATCAGTTGACCGCGCAGCCTCCGAGTTTCAAGCGAAAACAAGTTCAGTGCGCGTAACCGTTGATTGTAGCCCATATACCTAACGCAAAGGATTAACTTTGTGGCCCTCGCCTGCACTCGCTCCAGCCTCTCAATATCTTTCCTGAGGGTGGGCGACCAGAACTGCACAGCATACTCCAGGTACGGCCGAACAAGGGAATTGTACAGTGAGAGCACAATCTCCTTGTTCCGAAACTGAAATTGCCTCCCGATATAACCCAATAGTTTCTGGGCTTTCTTTTCCACCTCTACACACTGTTTCGTAAACTTAAGGTCGCTGCTAATTAGCACACCCAAGTCCTTTTCTAAATCAGTCACCTCGATATTACTGCCCAACATCGAGTAGTCCGACTTGGGATTGGCGTAGCCAATGTGCATCACTTTGCATTTACCCAAGTTAAACGGCATTTGCCATTTTTCGGACCACTCTCCTATCCTACCTAGGTCCGCACGCAGTTCCTCGATCGCTTCGGGCGTCCCAACATTGGCCCCAAGCTTGGTGTCATCAGCGAATTTGGCGATCCGACTGACGATGCCACCGTCGATATCATTTATGTAAATGGTAAACAACAGTGGCCCCAAAACGGAACCCTGAGGAACCCCACTAGTGACCGAGGCCCAACCCGAACTAGCCCCTTTAATTACCACCCTCTGCCGCCTATTCCTCAGCCAGTTTTCAATCCACCTACCTATTTCCCCACCGATACCCAGCGCGCGCACTTTCGCCATTAGCCGGCGGTGAGGTACCTTATCAAAGGCTTTCTGAAAGTCGAGATAAAGTATATCAATCGCCCTACTCTTATCGTACTCACTCAACATGACGTGGAAAAACTCGAGCAAGTTGGTGAGACACGACCTATGCCGTCTAAACCCATGTTGGGAGTCCCCAAGTAGCTTGTAGGAATCCAAATGGTCAACGATTCTATCAGCTATTATCCTTTCTAATAATTTACCTACAACTGAAGTGAGACTAATAGGACGATAGTTCCCTGGACTTTCGTGATCCCCTTTCTTAAAGATAGGGGTCACGTTGGCCTCCCTCCAGTCACCAGGCACCTGGCCCATCACCAGCGATTTGTTGAAGACTGTAGCCAGGTGGGGAGCCACCTGGTCGCGCACTTCTCGCAAAACACTGGGGAGAAACTGGTCTGGCCCAGGAGCCTTAAACGCGCTCAGTTTGTCTATTCTATCGGCAACGACTGTCGCGTTGCATCTAACACTATCCAGGCCAGCACCTTCGTGCCTCACGCCTGGCTCGGGGATGACGCGGGTATCCTCCCTAGTGAACACTCCCGCAAAGTACTCATTAAGCACATTAGCGATGTCCGCGTCGGAGGTCCGCAGAACGCCGCTTCTAATGGGCTTTCTACTATTAACATAACTGAAGAACTCCTTAGGGTTCCCCTTGCAGAGGCTTGCCACCCGTAGTTCTTCGTTACGTTTCGCTAACCTAACCTTCGCCTTCACTTCCCTACACAGGCGGACATACGCTTCAGTGTTCTCGTGGGAACGATTGGCCTTCGCCCTCCTATACGCTACTTTCCTATTTCGGATAGCCAAAGCGATGTCACGATTGAACCACTTAGGCTGCGTTGAAGCAGGTGTGACCGGTTTTGAGGGTATGGCAGCAGACTGCAGCACCATAAACTCGTCCCGGAATGCACTCCACACCCGCTCAACATCGCCGCCGACCTCTAACCCCATCTCACCTACGCTATCCCTGAGGCTAACAAAGTCCGCCCGCCGGAGATCGAGCTTACTGCCTCTCGAGTTACTACGCTTCACCCGAGGGACGCGCACACGGAACCTAATCAGACCGTGATCACTCCCGCCCAACGATTCGTCAACGGTGAGGCCAGTGACGAGGTTGTCTTCGGTCGTGAATACTAAGTCTAGAACGCTTTCGCCTCGTGTAGGCTCATTGACCCATGAGTGAGGAAGTTCTCATCAGCAAAGACAACTAGCCTCCTCCCTTCAGCAGCATCAGCAGTCCTGTCTTCCCACTTTATGCCGCGACAGTTGAAGTCTCCTAAAACTACACACACCCTATCACCTAGCAGGCTACTGAGTTCGGTGTACAGGGCTGTATCCTCCTCGAGGAGGAGATGCGGAGGTCTGTACACCAAGATTAACCTATAGTTCGTCCCCCCACGTTCAGATCGACACCAAGCAGCTCCCGTTCCGATCGGAACTGGCAGTCAACCGGACTCAACGTGTCTCTGACGTATATTAGTACCCCACCCCCCTCCCCACGGGTGCGGTCTTTGCGAAACATTCTATACCCGGGAATTTCGAACCCCAACGTAGTCCCTACGATCAATATGAATCCAGGACTCGGTGATGAAAGCAACGATATCCTGGTATTCTGATGCTAAGAGCGCCCGTAGCTCGCAAAACTTGTTCCTAATTGACCTAGCATTAAAAAGCATTGCACGGAGGGAGCCTTCCCTATTCTGACCGCCCCCTAGCACGACCCGTTTCCCGAACAGCCAGGGCTGTCGGGAGTTGAAGAGCCCCTCACTAACGAGGAGGCAACTTCCGCAGGAGACTGAGCCCCCTCCAACGTAGGAGGAGGGTCACCCACCTGTACTTCGAGAGAGAGAGAGAGAGAGAGAGAGAGAGAGAGAAGAGAGAGAGAGAGAGAGAGAGAGTTACAAGGAGTTACAAGGAAAAGAAGTACCTCAAAAGGCCTTGCGGCCCATACCGAGGAGGTACCAATGGCAACGGGTGCCAGGGAAAATTTTGTCTTTCAACTATGCTAGCAGTAGTAGAAAACTGGATAGAAAAGTAGAAGGCTCTCTCCCCACCCTCCGCTCCCTCCCTGCCAGAGGCAGGTACGGAAAAAGGTTGAAGAAAATACCTTGACCCTGGAAAAGTAGCCAAGGAATTTTACAGGAAAGTGGAGAATATATAAATAGCTCTATATTTAGCTTGCTCACAGAGACCGAGCAAGCGAACTCCTGCAGTTGGTTCCAGATATTAACTATTTTATAGGAAAAGAAATTTCCGCAGACTGAGGTCCTAAATGTCTTTACACACTCAAATAGTGTGCAAGATTTCGTCTAACCTTTTCTTGAACTGATCCACAGAGGAACTGTTCACAACTTCCGAAGGTAACCTGTTCCATGTGTCACAGATCTTATACGTAACGTAATTCCCACACACACTAGTCCTAAACCGTTTCAAATCCAACTTCCAACCATTGTTGCGAGTTGGGTTATCATTTAAACTAAACATACTTCTAAAATCGACATCGTTGAACCCTCGTAAGAGCTTGAAAACCTCGATCAGTTGACCGCGCAGCCTCCGAGTTTCAAGCGAAAACAAGTTCAGGGCGCGTAACCGTCGATTGTAGCCCATATGCCTAACGGAAGGGATCAACTTTGTGGCCCTCGCCTGCACTCGCTCCAGCCTCTCAATATCTTTCCTGAGGGTGGGCGACCAGAACTGCACAGCATACTCCAGGTACGGCCGAACAAGGGAATTGTACAGTGAGAGCACAATCTCCTTGTTCCGAAACTGAAATTGCCTTCTGATATAACCCAATAGTTTCTGGGCTTTCTTTTCCACCTCTACACACTGTTTCGTAAACTTAAGGTCGCTGCTAATTAGCACACCCAAGTCCTTTTCTAAATCAGTCACCGCGATATTACTGCCTAACATCGAGTAGTCCGACTTGGGATTGGCGTAGAGAGAGAGAGAGAGAGAGAGAGAGAGAGAGAGAGAGAGAGAGAGAGAGAGAGAGAGAGAGAGAGAGTTACAAGGAAAAGAGGAAGCCTCAAAGACCTTTTGGTCCACTCTGGGAGGTTCCTGTTATTAAAAGTTTATTTTTTTTTCAACTATCCTAGCAGTAGTAGAAAACTGGATAGAAAAGTAGAAGGCTCTCTCCCCACCCTCCGCTCCCTCCCTGCCAGAGGCAGGTACGGAAAAAGGTTGAAGAAAATACCTTGACCCTGGAAAAGTAGCCAAGGAAATTTTACAGGAAAGTGGAGAATATATAAATAGCTCTATATTTAGCTTGCTCACAGAGACACCGTGCAAGCGAACTCCTGCAGAGTTTTCTTATGTTTTAATCTTAAACTATGAGAGTATTCAGTACTTTGTCTAGCCTATTTTTAAACACATTTACACTTCGACTGGAAACAACCTCTGAGGGAAGTTGGTTCCAGATATTAACTATTTTATAGGAAAAGAAATTTCCACAGACAGAGGTCCTAAATGTCTTTAGTTCCAGTTTAAACCCATTATTTCTTGTCGGATTGGCATTAAGTGAGAATAAGTTTCTGTAATCTACCCTGTCTATTCCTTTGAGCATTTTGAAGACTTGAATAAGCTGAACCCGCAACCTCCTCGTCTCTAAGCTAAACAGATTTAGGCGCTCCAATCTCCGTTGGTAGCTTTGCATTCTCATTGAAGGGATCAATTTTGTAGCCCTTGCTTGTACTCTTTCTAACCTTTCTATATCCTTCCTGAGGGATGGAGACCAAAACTGCGCACAGTATTCCAGTTGAGGTCTGACTAGAGAATTATAAAGTGACATTACAGTCTCCTTGTTCCGAAACTGGAACTGTCTTTTAATATAACCTAATAATTTTAAGCCCCTGTTTTCGACTTCTGCACAGTGCTTCGACGGTTTCAGATCGTTGCTGATATAGACTCCCAAGTCTTTCTCTAGATCGGTCTCAGTCAAGTTCCTTCCCAAGAGAGAGTAATCGGTCTTTGGGTTTTTATAACCTATGTGCATTACCTTACATTTGTCCAAGTTGAATGGCATCTGCCAAGTAGCAGACCATTCGCCCAACCTGTCAAGATCATTCTGAAGCGTTTTTACGCCCTCCTCAGTACCTACACTACTTCCTAATTTCGTATCGTCTGCAAATTTGGAGATTGCACTTAGAAGCCCGACGTCTATATCGTTAATATAGATGATAAAAAGTGAAGGACCCAGAACGGAACCCTGTGGGACACCACTGGTGACGGGCGCCCACTCCGAAGCCACTCCATTTATTACCACTCTCTGCTTTCTATCTTTTAACCAATCCTCAATCCAGTTGGAAACGAGCCCGGTGATTCCTATTCCTTTGACTTTAGCTATCAATCTAGCGTGAGGGACTTTGTCAAAGGCTTTTTGAAAGTCGAGATACACTATATCTATTGCCCCCCTACTTGAGAGAGAGAGAGAGAGAGAGAGAGAGAGAGAGAGAGAGAGAGAGAGAGAGAGAGAGAGAGAGAGAGAGAGTTACAAGGAAAAGAAGTACCTCAAAAGGCCTTGCGGCCCATACCGAGGAGGTACCAATGGCAACGGGTGCCAGGGAAAATTTTGTAAAAGTTTATTTTTCGTTCAACTATCCTAGCAGTAGTAGAAAACTGGATAGAAAAGTAGAAGGCTCTCTCCCCACCCTTCGCTCCCTCCCTGCCAGAGGCAGGTACGGAAAAAGGTTGAAGAAAATACCTTGACCCTGGAAAAGTAGCCAAGGAAATTTTACAGGAAAGTGGAGAATATATAAATAGCTCTATATTTAGCTTGCTCACAGAGACACCGTGCAAGCGATCTCCTGCAGAGTTTTCTTATGTTTTAGTCTTAAACTATGAGAGTATTCAGTACTTTGTCTAGCCTATTTTTAAACACATTTACACTTTGACTGGAAACAACCTCTGAGGGAAGTTGGTTCCAGATATTAACTATTTTATAGGAAAAGAAATTTCCGCAGACTGAGGTCCTAAATGTCTTTACACACTCAAATAGTGTGCAAGATTTCGTCTACCCTTTCTTGAACTGAGCCACAGAGGAACTGTTCACAACTTCCGAAGGTAACCTGTTCCATGTGTCACAGATCTTATACGTAAAGTAATTCCCACACACACTAGTCCTAAACCGTTTCAAATCCAACTTCCAACCATTGTTGCGAGTTGGGTTATCATTTAAACTAAACATACTTCTAAAATCGACATCGTTGAACCCGCGTAAGAGCTTTAAAACCTCGATCAGTTGACCGCGCAGCCTCCGAGTTTCAAGCGAAAACAAGTTCAGGGCGCGTAACCGTCGATTGTAGCCCATATGCCTAACGGAAGGGATTAACTTTGTGGCCCTCGCCTGCACTCGCTCCAGCCTCTCAATATCTTTCCTGAGGGTGGGCGACCAGAACTGCACAGCATACTCCAGGTGCGGCCGAACAAGGGAATTGTACAGTGAGAGCACAATCTCCTTGTTCCGAAACTGAAATCGCCTCCTGATATAACCCAATAGTTTCTGGGCTTTCTTTTCCACCTCTACACACTGTTTCGTAAACTTAAGATCGCAAACCGTGATCACTCCCGCCCAATGACTCGTCAACGGTGAGGCCAGTGACGAGGTTGTCTTCGGTCGTGAATACTAAGTCTAGAACGCTTTCGCCTCGTGTAGGCTCGTTGACCCACTGAGTGAGGAAGTTCTCATCAGCAAAGTCAACTAGCCTCCTCCCTTCAGCATCGGCAGTCCTGTTTTCCCACTTTATGCCGCGACAGTTGAAGTCTCCTAAAACTACACACACCCTATCCCCTAGCAGGCTACTGAGTTCGGTGTACAGGGCTGTATCCTCCTCGAGGAGGAGATGCGGAGGTCTGTACACCAAGATTAACCTATAGTTCGTCCCCCCCACGTTCAGATCGACGCCAAGCAGCTCCCGTTCCGACCGGAACTGGCAGTCAACCGGACTCAACGTGTCCTTGACGTATATTAGTACCCCACCCCCCTCCCCACGGGTGCGGTCTTTGCGAAACATTCTATACCCGGGAATTTCGAACTCCCCAACGTAGTCCCTACGATCAATATGAATCCAGGACTCGGTGATAGCAACGATATCCTGGTATTCTGATGCTAAGAGCGCCCGTAGCTCGCCAAACTTGTTCCTGATCGACCTAGCATTAAAAAGCATTGCACGGAGGGAGCCTCCCCTGTTCTGACCGCCCCCTAGCACGACCCGTTTCCTGAACAGCCAGGGCTGTCGGGAGTTGAAGAGCCCCTCACTAACGAGGGGACAAACTCCGCAGGAGCCTGAGTCCCCTCCAACGTGGAAGGAGAGTCACTACCTGCTGTTGGAGGGGGAATAGCTGCTGGGGAAGGGTGACTAGCTGCTGGGGAGGGTGACTAGCTGCTGGGTGAGGGTGACTAGCTGCTGGGGGAGGGTGACTACCTGCTGGGGGAGGGTGACTACCTGCTGGGGGAGGGTGACTAACTGCTGGGGGAGGGTGACTAACTGCTGGGGGAGTAGGTTTAACTGTTTGGGAAGCAGGATCAATTACTGGTTTGGGGGGTCCTAGTTTAAAAAGATTATAGAAATTAATGTTCAGTAAATCACCATACTTCTTTTCCCCTTCTGGTTAAAATGTATCCCGTCCGAACCAAAGTATTCCCCATTTCCGTAGAATGTAGGCCAAAAATCGACAAACTTTAGGCCTTTTTCCTCACACATGCGTTTAACTCTTTTATTTATGCTAATGGCTTTACTTAGAGTATAATCACTAGCACGCATTCGAGGGAGAATTCCTACGACCATACTCATGTCTGTCCTATCCAGAGAGAGAGAGAGAGAGAGAGAGTTACAAGGAGTTACAAGGAAAAGAAGTACCTCAAAAGGCCTTGCGGCCCATACCGAGGAGGTACCAATGGCACCGGGTGCCAGGGAAAATTTTGTAAAAGTTTATTTTTCTTTCAACTATCCTAGCAGTAGTAGAAAACTGGATAGAAAAGTAGAAGGCTCTCTCCCCACCCTCCGCTCCCTCCCTGCCAGAGGCAGGTACGGAAAAAGGTTGAAGAAAATACCTTGACCCTGGAAAAGTAGCCAAGGAAATTTTACAGAAAGTGGAGAATATATAAATAGCTTTATATTTAGCTTGCTCACAGAGACACCGTGCAAGCGATCTCCTGCAGAGTTTTCTTATGTTTTAGTCTTGAACTATGAGAGTATTCAGTACTTTGTCTAGCCTATTTTTAAACACATTTACACTTTGACTGGAAACAACCTCTGAGGGAAGTTGGTTCCAGATATTAACTATTTTATAGGAAAAGAAATTTCCGCAGACTGAGGTCCTAAATGTCTTTACACACTCAAATAGTGTGCAAGATTTCGTCTACCCTTTTCTTGAACTGATCCACAGAGGAACTGTTCACAACTTCTGGAGGTAACCTGTTCCACGTGTCACAGATCTTATAAGTAAAGTAATTCCCACACACACTAGTCCTAAACCGTTTCAAATCCAACTTCTAACCATTGTTGGGAGTTGGGTTATCATTTAAACTAAACATGCTTCTAAAATCGACATCGTTGAACCCGCGTAAGAGCTTGAAAACCTCGATCAGTTGACCGCGCAGCCTCCGAGTTTCAAGCGAAAACAAGTTCAGGGCGCGTAACCGTCGATTGTAGCCCATATGCCTAACGGAAGGGATTAACTTTGTGGCCCTCGCCTGCACTCGCTCCAGCCTCTCAATATCTTTCCTGAGGGTGGGCGACCAGAACTGCACAGCATATTCCAGGTGCGGCCGAACAAGGGAATTGTACAGAGAGAGCACAATCTCCTTGTTCCGAAACTGAAATTGCCTCCTGATATAACCCAATAGTTTCTGGGCTTTCTTTTCCACCTCTACGCACTGTTTCGTAAACTTAAGGTCGCTGCTAATTACCACACCCAAGTCCTTTTCTAAATCAGTAACCTCGATATGACTCCCAACATCGAGTAGTCCGACTTGGGATTGGCGTAGCCAATGTGCATCACTTTGCATTTACCCAAGTTAAACGGCATTTGCCATTTTTCGGACCACTCTCCTATCCTACCTAGGTCCGCACGCAGTTCCTCGATCGCTTCGGGCGTCCCAACATTGGCCCCAAGCTTGGCGTCATCAGCGAATTTGGCGATCCGACTGACGATGCCACCGTCGATATCATTTATGTAAATGATAAACAACAGCGGCCCCAAAATGGAACCCTGAGGAACCCCACTAGTGACCGAGGCCCAACCCGAACTAGCCCCTTTAATTACAACCCTCTGCCGCCTATTCTTCAGCCAGTTTTCTACCCACCTACCTATTTCCCCACCGATACCCAGCGCGCGCACTTTCGCCATTAGCCGGCGGTGAGGTACCTTATCAAATGCTTTCTGAAAGTCGAGATAAAGTATATCAATCGCCCTACTCTTATCATACTCACCCAACATGACGTGGAAAAACTCGAGCAAGTTGGTGAGACACGACCTATGCCGTCTAAACCCATGTTGGGAGTCCACAAGCAGCTTGTAGGAATCCAAATGGTCAACGATCCTATCCGCTATTATACCCTCTAATAATTTACCTACAACTGAAGTGAGACTAATGGGACGATAGTTCCCTGGACTTTCGTGATCCCCTTTCTTAAAGATAGGGGTCACGTTGGTTTCCCTCCAGTCACCAGGCACCTGGCCCGTTTCCAACGATTTGTTGAAGACAGTAGCCAGGTGAGAGAGAGAGAGAGAGAGAGAGAGAGAGAGAGAGAGAGAGAGAGAGAGAGAGAGAGAGAGAGAGAGAGAGAGAGAGAGAGAGAGAGAGAGAGAGAGACTAAAAAAGACCCTAATACCCAGTGTATGGTAGCCTAAGAATAAAATAAGTAAATGAAAATGAAGAATAATGAAAATTTTCATACCATACTTATCCTTATAAAACGTGTAAATCCAACAGCTGCTACCGACAGAAAATTATTGTGAAAGAAGATTTATAGGAAAGTAAGAAAAGGTATAATGAAAAGAAGAGCTTCAGATTTCATTCACATCATGACACTTATTCCGTGTACCCAGTTACTCGTTAGAGGACAATGGAAAATGAGGGTATCATGAACCATTAGACTTTCTAATCTAATTTACACCATGCATATTTTAAAATATTTTTCATTTATTTATTATATACAAACAGTGCTGTGACTTAACTAGTTACTCAGTAATCGTTACTTTTTCGAGGAACTGTAACCATAACTAGTTACATTTTCCGGCCGAGTAATTGTAATTGTAAATAGTTACAAAAAAATTCATGAATATTCGTAACTTTTACCAGTTACTTTTTTTTGTGAGAGCAAAAAGTTAGTAGCTACTTTTTATCACAAGCCTTCTTCGATGTACATATTGTGCACAGTGTAAGTTTATTGACAACATATATCTCATACATATCTGATAACATCTTTATTTGTTAAATCCCAATCAATTTGAAACAAATGAACAATCTTGGCAAGTATCACTTGTGAGAGAAAATACTTTTATCAGGATCAGAAGCTCGCTAAAATCAGAAAAAATGTCAAACGTAACATTTGAAGTAACTAGTTACTTTTTTGAAACAGGAACTGGTAAGTAGTTATTTTTTGAAACAGCAACTAGTAACTAGTTACTTTTTTGAAACAGCAACTTGAGCTAGTTACTTTTTAGAAACAGCAACTTATAACTCGTTACCTTTTTGAAACGGCAACTTGTAACTATAGTAGTTACTTTTCTCCGATCACTTTAACATATTGCTTCCCAAAGCATTCGGGAAGCAATATGTTAAAGTGATCCCTCCTGGGAAACAATATGTTAAAGTGACATACACTGGGAAGCAATATGTTAAAGAGAGGTTCCTGAGAAGCAATATGTTAAAGTGATCCCTTTTTTCAAACAGCAATTAGTAACTAGTTATTTCTTTAGACAGTAACCAGTAACTGTAATTAGTTAAAAAAAGTAAGTTACAACCAGAAGCGCAGCCAGGATTTTGTAAAGGAGGGGCCCAAGCCAGCGATTGTTACCAACAGCACTGATCCACACACACACACAGACACACACACACACACACACACAGGTATATGTGTCAAGGGCGTCTCCAGAAGCCCAGCTTGCCCCTGGGCCCCCTCCTCTTGCCTGCGCTACTGGTCACTACACTATATACACGAAGTCATCACTTTATCGCCGCACCATTTTTTCCATGAATGCCAAAGACCACCGTGCTGAGAAACTGACATTTTAAAATTATTTACGTTACCATCCTTCCGACTGGAGGAAATTAGATGAGGGAGCACTGATCCAAAGGCATCTCCAGCCGGTCAGTACAACCCAATTCAATTATTTCCACGAAAGTGCACATCGTAAATGTGGTTTTCCACTTAATCTTTAAAGTTTTATCATACCGTAATTTACAGTAAATGGCATCTTTCGCGTAAGAATTACTCAGTTGAGGAAACACTGATCGAGAGGCACCTCCAGCTGACACCTGCATCCTGCATCCCCCCATTTTAAAAATTCCCCCAACAGTGCATGCATGATTTTTTTCTACGTTTTACGAAATTTTGCTGCACATTTTTGAAACTATAAAATTCTTTTGTCGCTAAGTAACATCTCTGAAGTTGCATATGTCTATTCGAAGGTTTGGCTCCGAGAGTTCCCATCAAGCTCCCTTTACCAAATAAAATAACATCCCAAATACAAATTTATTATACTAAAATACTTCTCCAACGTATTCTCAAACGATATTTATGGAAATGCTGGCCACTAGTCCCGCGGGAAGGCTATTCCTCCTCTCTACCTTTTTATAAATGAAATCGCAACGTTTTTCTCAAAGATTTTGCCTAATATTTTAACCCTCGAGCTGTCGCGCTGGTGCATAGAATACGCCATTTTTAGTAATTAAAGTGTGGCAACACTGTTACATACCTGACATCTATTATCCTTTCTATAAAATTGAAGTGGTGCATTGAATGCGCCACGCACCCGATGAGCCAATTGGAACGTTTAATTACTCACTTTGGGAGTATAGCCTACCGTTCGGGGGTAGGCTAATGTAGGCTTCACAAGAGTACTTAGAAGAGGATGTACTTATCTTACCCGGACGATGTAAACGCTGTTGAAGGAGTATTGAAGAGGAACCTATTAACGTAGGCTCGAAGTGTCGTTGATCGTCCTCTGGAAGCTGGTCGCTCACGCGTTGGTCGTGTGTGGGTTAGGCTTCTTGCGAAGGAGATGTAGGCCCGGTTGTGGTGGATGGAATGAAGAGGATCTTGTAGGAGTAGGCCCGGCTGTTGGTGTCTCTTGGAAGTTTGTTCCGTAAGTCAAGGTATGATGGGCCTAATGGAATCTCGTAGACGACCGTTCTTCGTAAATCGGTAAAAGCTGACCAGATGTGGAGTGATTTGGGTTTGTAGCTTTCGCCGTCGAGTCACGCAATGTGTCCATCTTGAGGATGCTTCTCGTGGCGTTGCAACCTTGCCGGTGCTCTCGAGGATGATTGATAACCGGTTGATACGGTAATGAAGAGACCAAGGGGAATTCCTGATGCCGTTGTGGTTTGGTGCGGCAGTATTGGTAGATCGCTTCCAATGATGCTTCGTTTCTTGAATGTGGTGTTGAAGTGAGCCTTGGTCTTGAGCCGGTTAAAGCTGATGAGGGGTGACAACGTACAGAGTAGTCTAACGAAATGGAAGCGCTGATGAAGTGAGGAAGAGTGTGAGTGGGTGCTCGCTTTTATACGTAGTTCCTGTGACGTAGGACTTCGCACCAAATCTTAAGACGCCTTGTCCGCGCGTCCTTTAGTTGAAGAGCTTGCGTTCGCGCCTTTTGGGAAGAAACAGACTTTCCATTATTTGACTCTTTGCCCACGTGTGTTTTCCAAGACTCTTTGATGATAGCGTGGAAGGAAAGGATTTGTCTGTCTATTTGTTGGTCTATTTCTTGTCGATCCGCTACAACCTTACCTTACAACCTTACAAAGGTTCCGCGCGATGATTTCTCATTTCGCGAAGGTCAAGCTTGTCGCCCCTCCTCTCCTATATATATATATATATATATATATATATATATATGTGTGTGTGTGTGTGTGTGTGTGTGTGTGTTACGCCCCGTTTGTGAAATTTCCCAGTTCATGAACTGGGCAACTAGTTTGCCCAGTTCATGAAATGGGCAATCTGACTGCCCATTTCATGAACTGGGCAGCATCGTGTAGGAGATTCAAAGTTTCCTACATATATCACATTTGTGCCATTTGCATATTTGTGTTCACCTGACCTGACTTGAATTTGTGCTGACCTGACCTGAAATGACTTGACTTTATCTTTGGAGACGAATGTGAGGTCAAAGCGGACTATAAAAGGGGAATCATGAAGACAAATATTAATTCAATTAAAACAAAAAGTTTAAAGGACAAATAAAACAAACAATTCCCGCAAGGAGGTTCTAAGCTCATGTTCTTGAGTGCTCTTTGTGCTCGTTTGTACGAGCTTGTTCCTGGAGGTTTCACGTGCGCCCTCCCGGCCCTAGCATCCAAGGATGATGGGACTCGACCTTGCAGTCCTTGGTCTTTTTCCACTTTGACTGTCCCCTTCACCCTTTCCTCTTCCTCTGTCTTTCCTCTCACTTTTTCTTTGTTTTTCCGCCAAGATATGCCCTTTTAAATAGAGGCGAATCGGTTCTTCCCGAACTTTAAAAAAAAAAAAAATAAAAAAAAAATAAAAAAAAAATATATATATATATACACAAACTCAGAATGGTCCCCTGAGAAACTTATATGTTAAACACAGACCGTGCATGGAACAAGGAACTCTTCTGGGAAAATTAAATCCACTATAGTCCGAATAAGTAATGGTAAATGACAAATACCATAGTTTTTCTTTTTCATGATGCTAGCCCGACGTGGGCAACGGGTCTCTCGCAAAGAGATCCCATAAATATCTCTTTGCGAGAGACCCGTTGCCCACGTCGGGCTAGCATCATGAAAAAGAAAAACTATGGTATTTGTCATTTACCATTACTTATTCGGACTATAGTGGATTTAATTTTCCCAGAAGAGTTCCTTGTTCCATGCACGGTCTGTGTTTAATATATATATATATATATATATATATATATATATATATATATATATATATATATATATATATATACACACACACAGGGGTGATTCAAAAGTCAGGTTACATAGGGAAATATTGTATTATGTAATGATACAGGGGAATAGTCACATCACATGTTCGATATGGCCACCGTTAACGGCAATGCACTTGTGCAGACGTCTACATAATACAGTATTTCCCTATGTAACCTGACTTTTGAATCACCCTGTGTATATATATATATATATATATATGGACGAATATCGCACTTAAACACGTGAAATGAGTAAATGATGCAAACTCACAAGGGAAAAAAACACGAGTCCATGGTCTTTCGTGTATTCAATGGTACACCTCGTCGGGGAAAGGCCTTGGAATAATTTTTATTTTGCTTCTGGTTTGCGTTATATATAGGTACAGGGTGTCCGATAATTATCTGTACAAGTTTTGGCTGTTATTAAAAGTCAACCATGAAGTGTAGAAATTCCAGTGTTGTCCCATTTTACAGAGAATCTCATTAAGTTTTTTCTGATACCAAGTTTTGACAAGTTTTTTAGAAATTCCAGTGTGTCCGAAAATTATCTGTACAATTTCATCTTTTAATAAAATTCTTGATAACACACGTAAAATTCTTAAACAAAATTATTTAGAATCTGTATTTTCAAAAGTTTCTTTTATTAAAGTAACGTTGTTACAAACATTCGATATGTGCACCATCAGTGATTCGCAAAACATCCAATCGATAATCCAAATGTTGCCATGTACGCTGCAGCATATCCACATCAATTCGCTCAATTGCAGCTGTGATTCTTGCTTTTAAATCATCAATGTCTGTCACCCGCGTACAAAAAAGAAAAATTTGTCAAAACTTGTTATAAAAAAAACTTAATGAGTTTCTCTGTAAAATGGGACAACACTGGAATTTCTACACTTCATGGTTGACTTTTAATAACAGCCAAAAATTGTACAGATAATTCTCGGACACCCGGTATATATATATGGGGCGTCGCGAGAACGAGGGGTGAACTCGCCAAATGGAAGTTTTGAGAAAATCGGATTTATTTTTTATTGATTTTTAGAAAAAATAGAAATACAAACTTTCATTTGAATGTCAAAGAAAGTATTTTACATTTCTATAAGACTTGTACGTATGTTATTGTTTAATACATTGGCTGAAAATGAGGGTATAAATTCGCCTCTTGTACTCGGAATGCTATTTCGCATAGCCAGAGATGGGCAAGATCACCAACTTTGGTGATCTTGAAGATCAAGATCAGATCACCAGAAAAATGTGATCTTGAAGATCAAGATCAGATCACCAGAAAAATGTGATCTTGAAGATCAAGATCAGATCACCAGAAAAATGTGATCTTGAAGATCCAGATCAAGATCGTGATCTTGAAGATCACTTTTCAAGATCACTTTTTAAGATCACTTTTATATGAATTGAAAAAAGTTGTACTCTTGTAGAGTAAACAAAAACAAATTATTTTGTTAATCACTCCTGAAAAGTATCACTCCTAATACTCCCCTGAGGGCTGAGGCAATACAAGCATCGCATCCTACCCATGTCACCTGATCTAAACCACGGGGATTGACGATTCCCCTTTCAGTTTTTCAGGTGGTAAACTTAAAACTTAGTATTATCATAACTTATCAGCAAAGAAAAAACTATTAAATGACCTACATATAGTTTTTAGTTCTATTTTTCTCAATTCTCATTTCACCAGGTCCATAACCCATATCAATGAATGGTCAGCATATATAAGTAAACATTTTTTACATAGAATTTAATTTTACAGTTTTACTGCAGTACGCAATTACTGACAATATAAGGGTAAAAACCGCAAGTTAAGAGTGTTAATTTAATGTTCAACCGCTGTAAACATTTGCTTTCAGCAAAACCAATTGTTCAAAGTTACCATCCGAGAGACGACTTCGTTTGGGGCTATGAACCATGCCAGCAAACGAAAACAACCGTTCCACTGGTGCAGAGGAAGGTAGCGTGGTGTTATACCTCTTGAAGATCATCTTTATAGCAGGATACCTATCTAAAGAGTCGAGTGCCTTACTGGTGTCCTGCAAATAATTGAGGACTTCCAAGTCTTCCTTGTTGTTAGGAGCAGAGAATGAGCCGTCCATAGTTCTGAAGAAATCGTCTTCAGATGATGAGTCTGAGTTCACCGAACTATTACCACTGCTGTCAGAATTACAATTTCTTACAGCCATTTGCAGCTTGTCTTTTACTTGAGACTTGATTGCTTCATGATCGCCGAAATTAGGCCCTTGCAACAATGATATCCATCTAAGTTTGAAATACGGATGAGATACTGAGGCCAAAACGGCATCAGTTACTTCGGGGCTCAACGACAAAAAATGACCAAATCTGGCATTGAAGCCAGAGACGACTGCTGCCAGTAATGGCATGCAGTGTCTCAAGCGCAGGTCGTTTGGTTGGATAGGCTCCAATCTTGCGAGGGCATCTTGAGTCACTAGGACTGTTGGAAGAAGACAACCGTAGTAGCATTCTTTCTCTGCCTGTAATTTGTTGAGGGCTGCTGCAATTGGTTTTAGAACAGACAAATATTCTGAAATAAATTCCAATTCATTGTCTTTGAGGATGGGTAGATTCAGTTCTTCAAGAGCTACATTCACGTCGTTCTTATGTTTATATATTTGGCTTAATGAGTCGTACATTGAGTTCCATCGGGTGACGCATGGGTACCTAAATTGGACGCCAGTTATTTCCTGTATTTTTTCTGCTGACTTGGGTTTACCAGCAGCATTCCACAGCGCCGAACATTTTCCCATTGCAGAATGCTTTATCTTCTTTAGTCCAGGTGAATTCAGTCCTTTATCTGCATCAGTTGTTGCTACCAAGTTCAATGTGTGGGAGGCACATCGAATATGGGATGATAGTTTCACTGACTCCTCTCCATGCTCTCCTGAATGTTCAGGAAAGTTGCTGATGATAACCTCTTCATCTGAATCTTTTTCATCATCATCTTCATCTGCATCATCTTCATCAATGTCGTCAGTACGATTCTGAACACGAACACCGAACTCTTTAAAGCATTTCACCATGTTCGATGCATTGTCGGTGACTGTAGATACAACTTTTCTATAAGATAAACCATGCTCCGAGTTGATCCTGTCCAATATTCCAGCAATTTTATCAAAGCTATGTGTTCCACAAAATCTTCGGCATGCCAGTGCAGCTGATCCTCGCGACAAGTCATCATTGATCTGTAATGTAAGAATATAAAATCAATGTTTGTATGAACATTTTTTTAAGCTTAATTTAATAATATTGGTTAGACACGCACCAGCTAAACTGCGCCACCAAACATTGAAGAGAAGAACTATGTGATATAAAGGAGGCAATTCAGCGATGAGTCGCCTACCATACCACCACATCAGTGACCCATCCCATAAGAGCAAAATGTGGAAGAGTCCATATTCACAGCCTGTGAATATGGACTCTTCCACATTTTGCTGTGAATCAGACACAATGACAGATGACAGAATCAGTGAATTAGTGTGAAATTACTGTGAATCACAGCAAAATGAAGACTCACCAAATTAATGAATGAGGAACACATGTCGAATAATTGAAAAGATTATACTATAAGTCTATCAGACTATCAGTCTATCACCAATGGTCAATTTATCAATTATATAAAAATAATACACTAAATCAATAGCATACCCAATGCGCAGTGACTCCCATGAAACTGCGGTGATTAGTTGACCATATGTCGCATGTAACACACACATGGTCAACTGCTGCCAGTTTTGCTTGTATGTCTTCCTTCATTGTACTGGTTGTTGTTGCAAGAGATCTAGCCAGGGTGCGTCTAGATGGCACCTGAACAGCCGGGTTGACGTCTGAAAAAAATATTTAAAAATTAAAACAAATACAATAGATTAGCTATGGAAAAAATATCAAAATATTTAGCTAGGCTAGCGATAGTCTAATGTTCATACAAATAATATGATTAATTATTTTAATCAGATATTAGCTATGGAAAAAATAGCAAAATATTTGAGTTATACTAACATGAAAGAAGATCCTTAAATTCATGTAGTTCAACTAGGCTCAATGGTAGGAGCCCATTAGCCACAAGCGAGAGAATCTTCTTTTCAAGGATATCCTTGCATATTGGTGGTCCTGGTTTTTGCTTGGAAATGTGGAACATGCTTAGTGTTGACTGCTTGGCAATTTTGGCAGGGCCAGCATTGCTGCCGCTGGCATCTTCTTCTTTAGCTGGACGCTTGCGAGATTTCTTCTCCGATTCATATTCACCCAAAAGATCCGAATGTAGTTTCTGCACAAGAAAATAAATTATTATCATGCGGAGAGACTTCTTGAACACCCTGTATAATATTTATCAGAGTATCAAACTTCTAGTTGAAATTAATACTTAACAAGATTCTAAAATTTTGTTATCTTTAACTAAAATTATTTTCACCATGATCAGTGCATTTTTATCCTATGTTAAATTGAAAGCCGAATTTCGTCCTTCAGTAACTAAATAGGAGAAATTACAGACATGGATCAGACAGAGAGAAAGACAGATACACCTGGCGTTTTATTATAGTTGGATATCGGCAGTTTTTAATGTAGTTACTACTTACTAGTCCATAATCTATTAATATCTGAAGTGCACAATATATTCAAATGGACGTCTATGTAAATGTAGCATTAGTCTTGTATGGCACCAGTCACTTAAAATATGACTTGAACCATTATGTTAATGTTGCTACTTACTACTTAGTTACTAAGTAGTACTAACCCTGAGGTGCCTCAGAAGATTGCTTGTTGAGTCGAGGCCAGCAGACAGAATTGTAGTTTTCTTTGTACACTGCCTACAAATAACTTTGATACTGTTTCCAGTTTTTTCGACAATTTGAAAATATTTTCCGTTCAATAGCACAGATTGATCCTTATTACCAACATTGTTATCTAAATATATTGAATACTGTTCTGGTGACAACCTAGAATATTTGGTTCCCTTGGGAGCCTGTTGAAGTTGTAAAATTGCACTCATTATTAAAAAATTCAATCTGTAAATAAAATATGTTTAGAATTAATTTATTATGAATACGGACCTATAGGCTATATTTTATGCCTATATATAATAATATATTAATAGAACACTTTTAACATAATTGCACAGTAAATTACACTTTTTACGAGCCTAAATTCCACAGCAACTACACCTTCCATGAGCCCACGCATGACGCAAGTCACCCAACTAACAGAAAACATAAACAGTCGGTGTTGAACAAAGTTGCCACCAGATGTCGCTTGGACAAAAAACAAATGACATTCGCATAGCGGCATATTTAAGAATCTGAAATTAAAAGTGATCTTGAAGTCTAAAGTGATCTTCAAGATCAAGATCACAAGAAATAAAGTGATCTTAGATCAAGATCAAGATCACCATAATAAAAGTGATCTTCAAGATCAAGATCAGATCACGATCTTGATCTTCAAGATCACGATCTGATCTTGAAGATCAAGATCGTGCCCATCTCTGCGCATAGCGCAAGTACACGCTTTGAAAATAACTACATTCTGAGCGCACGAGGGGCTGTATTTGGCTATACCAAGTTGTCTGTGAATGAAGGGAGGGTTGAACTATTGATTCGTGTAACATCGCAAAATCGCTAATGTGGCGAGTTTGCCCCTCGTACTCGCGACGCCTGAATTTTATTTATATATATATATATATATATATATATTATATATATATATATATATATATATATATTATATATATATACAGTATATGCAGTACCGTGCAAAAGTATGAGACCACTGTCAATCTGATAACTATTAGATAATCTGTCGTATGAAAATTGGTTTTGATACTAAAATACACATTAACTAGAACTTCTGGTTCATATTAACATACAACTATGTTATTACTTAAGTGTATAAAGTTGTATAAGCTGGATGACCCTCTAGTCTGCATAAATTGGACTTGAGGGTTGATTTATTATATTACTTATAACGCATGTGTTTAAAGATCTAGCGAACTACTGATGATGGATCTGCAGTAAATGCTCTTAAGCTATTGTTATATCAGTATTTACAATTAAAAGTATTGACATATTCACTTAAATTCTGAAAAACAAATTTATCCAAAACGTTTCTCATTATAATCCTAATTCATGCTGTTCTTTTTTCTTTCACAGGCTTAAGAAATGACGAAAAGTACAATTTCTGATGAGATTAGATATACAGTAAAATAATACATATGCGTGATGAGGGATTGAGTCAAAGAAAAATAAGTGAATCTACAGGTGTTTCCAAAACTGGTGTAAAAACAATCTTGGCTCGTCAGAGATCAAATGGGACCCCCAGTTGGTCGTCCTAGATTAGAGAGGTCTTCTAAGCTTTCTCCAGCTGATCTACAATATCTAAAGATTACTCCCCTTCGAGACAGACGCAAATCCAGCACTTCACTTGCAGCAGATCTCTAAAAAACAACAGGTGTCTCAGTTGATCCCTCTACTTTACGAAGGAAGCTTAACTCAGTAGGTCTTAAAGGATGTGTTGCAGCAAAACAGCCGCTTTTAAGGAATGAAAATAAAGAGAAGAGAAGAAAATATGCTTTGGAACACAAGTATTGGACATCTGAGACCTACTGAGATAAGCTTTCTAAGGTTTGAGTAGAATTTTAATCTAGATACAGCTCCGAGACAGCACGTAAGTCACGCTCAGTCGCGCACATTTTTAGATCAGCGAAGGTCATATTGACGTAATGACCTTAGTGATGTGTTATGATGTCCACTGATCCGAAAATGTGAGTTTGGCTTACGAGCTTCGGGGAGCGCTGTCTGGATTGTAAAGTTTTGCCAAAATCTACACGGGGGTCTTATCATAAAATTTCATTCAAATGGTAAGTGTTCATACAAAAATTGACTCGCAGCACCCGCTGAAGTGATGTACTGTATACAAAATGCAAATCCCATTGACGATTTTTCTGGTCATGTCTGCGTCATGTAGTTCGTTTCGGGTGGGGGTTGGGGCTCTGAAATGGCTCTTAATTTTGTCTCCTAAGTTTGACCTCACGTTTTCCAAATGAAATGTAAATGTAAATAAAGTCCCAATAAAAGGAAATCCGGATAATATGACTTGCTTTTGATTCCCACAAGATAAATCTTTGGTAGGAAGGAAATAGCTGCAGGAAGTTGTAGTGAGTCGTAGATTTCATTTTGTAACATCTCATGAATAAGGTGACCAGATTTTCTGGAGTTAAAAGAGGGACATCTCTTGAATAATGAATAGAAAATAGTGCGCTCGCTTACATTCAATAGCCTACTGGTATAAAATAGGTCGTAACATAAAATTATATTTACTGAATGCACAAAAATAACCTGTTTACCTTTTAATTAATTATTTATCGTACTTTTCACATGTATTTGCTTTACGGTAGCAAAAGTTCCTCAAAGTCATTGTGTTTATGGGTAATAATTTTGATAAGCAGGAAATTTAAGTTCATTATCTCCCAAAGTGGGACATTTCAGCTTCCCTTAAAGTTTCTAGGGGACAGCGGGACATATAGCTGGAGAACGGGACAGTCCCGCTGAAATCGGGACATCTGGTCAGCTTAGTTATGAATGACATGATAAGACTCAGTAGTAGGCTTTGGTTTAATCAAGACCGTGAACGGGAATGAGAGTGATATAATGAGTTGGAAGTAATCTCAAAATTGGTTATCTCTCAAAATTTATACAGTATATTAAATTATTTCAAACTCCTTCCAATTTACTCTGTCCATCATAGTAAGAGGACAGCTATAAAGTTTCTGTATATCCTTATCCAAAGACAGCGGTGGACTGGCCATTGTACCTTGGGACAAAGGCCCCCTCCCTTTCTCCTCCATGTGTCCCCTTAGTGACAATTTTTTTTTAAAAATTGTGTTGCCTTTCAAACATTTTTTGTTAACAAAAACAAAATTTTGTTTTGCCTACGGCGCATGTAGCATTATTTATCAATTTATTCACCTAAACCGCATATCTTTAGCTTATCAACCTTTCTTATCAGACAGCGTTTCTTAGCTTTCTTATCAGCCAAAGTTTAATTAAGTTCCAATATCGAGTCTGCCCTATATACGTCCGGGTTCTTACTCCTATGTTGTAAGCACTTTCATTATTATCCTTTTAGTACCTCCGAGATAAAGTCTTTACAGCAATACGAAAAGTCGCTTGAAACGCATTTCATCGCTGCACACTTTACCATGGAAAGAAATATTCCGTTTATATATGTACTGTTGGTGGAAAGCATGTTCATATTTATACTGAATGAATAAGTCTTTCCCGCCAAACACTTCATGCTTCAAACGTTAATTATATAATGTTAGTTTAGTTTTGCAATTCTTTCTGTTATTAACAATTGGTTGGTTCGTTTTAGCTTTTAGCAAAATAAAATAAGATGAAGTTAAAATCTGGGCACGAGGTAGTTGACCTCCCAAAAGATGAGGAAGAAGAACAACGACAGTTATTTAAAGGTTATTCGTTTGGTATGATAAGACTTGAACCAGGCAACTGGTTCTTTACGAAACCATTTGCGGATTTTGCTGATAAGATCTACGATTTTAAGGTAAGTAACTCTCTCTCTCTCTCTCTCTCTCTCTCTGTTTCGAAATCAGGGGTTCTTAAAGTTTCACTCGTTAAGGGCCATTTCGAAATTATTTAATTTAAAAAGAAACAAGTTTACATTTTCTACAAATTACTTCATCTTTCACTAATCATTTAAGTACAAATAAGTGTATTATAATTCCACTCTGATTTTGCATAAAGTCGACAGTGTTAGGTCGCAGGACACACGGAGTTGGCTCGAGGGACGCATTTCGCCAGCGGGACACACTTTGGGAACCTAAACTCTGAATGTTTAAGGACGATGAATTCAATTAAAATTTAAAATTATAATTATTTTTATATATTTTAATAAAGTGAGATTCATTTGTAGATAATATTAAATTAAGTATTTTTTAATTTCAGTTCAAACCTACTGACACAGTGATCATGACTTTCCCCAAGTGTGGAACAACTTGGGTTGAGGAAATTATCTGGAACATGAAACACACTTCCAATTTAGACAATCCGTTACAAGGTGTCTCTATGGATATTAAATGCCCATTCTTGGAGTAAGTACAGAAACTTTTTATACCAATTTAAAAGATACACGATTCAAACGCTTCTAATCTTCTTTATTATGTATAGCGACTACGTACAACTCTTATAAATATTGATATACCATAATACAAGTTACAGTACATACACCTTCAATACGAACAAAACCAAGTTATTTATGTTTACGCAACGGTGTTTACCTCTTTGATCTTTATTAACAAGAAATTAATTTGTTTTATGAATACTTTGGAAAGCATTCGCGAAGAAACGAAATTTCTGAGAACCGCAGAAAGTCGCTAATTAATGATTGAGATTTGTTGTCGAAATTTTATTATTGACCCCAGAAATAAATAAAATATCGAAGGAAAAACATAATATTACCAATTATTAGGTTTTTATTTAGAAAATTTGTTTGTAGATGAATTTTTTTCGGAAACTGTCCTTATGACTCCAATTATGTCTGGTTTTGTTAATAATTTAAGATAAATTTGCATCCAAAATCACCGATTTTGTGAAATTTCACGTTGCCATTCACAATGATACTGGGTAAACTTAAACAGGAAATAGTTGTTATATGTTTAACAATTTTAAAAGTATGATTGGTGAAAACTATTAAATAACTAAATAACTGACGAAGAATGAACATCGAGGAAAGCTTGTCTTTATAAAATATTACACTTGAATAAGTGGAAATGTTACGAGTCCAATACACAGAGGGAATGTGCTTAGAGAAATAAGATGCCTGAACTGCATGATAAAGATGGGGCAAGTAAATGACAGATCAACTTTGCTCGTAACCATATACCCATATAAATACAGTATATGTAGTCACAAACCACAATTTCAATGTAAGTTATTGAGAAGTAAAACATTCAATCAGTGTGTTCTGCGACAGTTCGAGTACATAAAGTTTTTAGATTTTTGTCTCACTATACAGGGTGTACATAAAGTCAGGATCTATTTTTGTGAAGCACTTGGAAATTATATGGAATTCAATCATAAAATGATAAAGTGGTAACATTTATTAAATAATTAAGAGTAGGATTCGACGTGACGCCCATCAGTATCCCTGCACAGCTCAAATCGTTCCGCAGCATTTCTAAACACATTCTGGAGCATTTGCGGGGTTATGTTATCTGCAGCAGTTCGTATACGTGTACGTAAGTTTTCAAGACTCGTAATCTTCGTCTGATAGACGTGCTATTTGATAAAGCCCCATGCAAAGAAATCTAAAGGGGTTAAATCTGGTGATCTCGCTGGCCAAGGTCTTTTGTTGCTTCCGCGTCCGATCCAGCGATTTGGAAAACGTCCATTTAGATAATCCTGAACAATTTTGGCATAGTGACAAGGAGCACCATCATGTTGATAGACGACGGGGATAGGATTGTTAGTACCGTCGTCTATCAACATGATGGTGCTCCTTGTCACTATGCCAAAATTGTTCAGGATTATCTAAATGGACGTTTTCCAAATCGCTGGATCGGACGCGGAAGCAACAGACCTTGGCCAGCGAGATCACCAGATTTAACCCCTTTAGATTTCTTTGCATGGGGCTTTATCGAATCGCACGTCTATCAGACGAAGATTACGAGTCTTGAAAATTTACGTACACGTATACGAACTGCTGCAGATAACATAACCCCGCAAATGCTCCAGAATGTGTTTAGAAATGCTGCGGAACGATTTGAGCTGTGCAGGGATACTGATGGGCGTCACGTCGAATCCTACTCTTAATTACACTGGCCAACAAAATGAAACTTTTTTTTCTCATCACAAACATGATCACACTTTTCTTAATGCATATTTCGCGCTGATTCCGAATCTGGTTTTATTTGTTTTCTAGCACGTATAGTTATATAGAAACACTGGTTTTGATATTTTTAAGTTTTTGATATTGCTATAAGAAAATTTATGGATGTATAGTATAGATCACACTTAGGAATGCTAAACAACAAATACATCATATACCTTATTCAATGTACTTATAAATAAAGAATATATACATTATTTTATTAAAAGCGCTGTGAGTGTGATTTCCTTTTGTAAATTTGGCCTGGATTGTCACGATACAGCATCCAACAATGGTCCGCCATCATGCTTTCATTCCAATATCCTTGGTAGCGCTTCTCCATCATCTGAATATCTTGATGGAAGCGCTCTCCTTGCTCGTCACTCACTGCACCAAGGTTTTCAGGAAAGAAATCTAAGTGGGAATGCAGGAAGTGAATTTTTAACGACATTCGACACTCCATTTCTTTGAAGGCATCAAGGAGGTTCTTGACTCCATCCTTATACGCAGGTGACTTGTTGCTTCCAAGAAAGTTTTCACATATCCATTTGAACGCCAGCCAAGCCTTCAATTCCAGCGGACTTAGGACTTTTTCAAATTCAGTGTCATTCAAAACCTCCCTTATTTGTGGCCCAACAAAAATTCCTTCCTTCAATTTTGCTGCAGTAACCTTCGGAAATTTCCTTGAAAGGTATTGGAACCCTTCAGAATTGACTTTACCCATTGCTTTAACAAAATTCTTCATTAAACCAAGTTTAATGTGAAGAGGTGGCAGATAGATCTTTTGGGGATCCACTAAAGGGACAGACTGGACATTGCTTATCCCTGGGACATATGTATACCTAAGTGGCCAGTCACTTTTGGTGTAATGTTCTATAGTGGCGCGACTGTCCCACAGGCAAAGGAAACAACAAAATTTTGTGAATCCTGACTGCATACCCATAAGCATTCCTATAACTTTTAGATCTCCACAAACATTCCATTGATTACTGTCGTATTTGATTGCCTTAAGTAGTATATCCATATTGTCATATGTCTCTTTTAGATGGACGGAATGGGCAATGGGGATGGATGGCATTATATTACCATTATGCAAAAGAACTGCTTTCAGGCTTCTCTGCGACGAATCAATAAAGAGGCGCCACTCAGATGCCACATACGTCTGAGATATGGCTGTAAATAGTCCATTGATGTCATGGCAATAACAGAGAGGACCGTCTACTGAAAAGAATGCTGTTAATTCAAAATTCCGCTTTCGGTAGTAACTAATACAAACATTGTTCTCAAGTAAATTGTTCTCCTTTAGTCTTGAGGCGAGAAGCTCTGATTTCTCTTTAGACAGCGATAAGTCTCTAACAAGATCATTCAACTGTCCTTGGGTTAACTTTTTAGGCTCTAAATGTCTACCTTCAAAAGTGTACTCTGGTTCTGTAGATGGTCCGGAAACGCCAGTTGCACCTTCATCACTTTCCTTGTCATCTATGATAGAATCTAGCCTATCACTTGGGGGAATTGGAATGGGCAATGTTTCATCATGTTTTACTGGTCTACGTGCTGAATCCAAGTTTGGATATACAATCTGGTGTTTGTTCTTGGCAGAAAACCCCATTAAGTTCACACTACAAAAATAACAGTCTTCATGATGATCTCTCGGCTCCCTCCATATCATGGGTATGGCAAATGGCATTGAAGCTTTCTTTTTGTTAAGCCAATCACGTAATCCATTTGAACAGCCAGAACAGATTTGATGTGGCACCCATGGTTTATCTTGGTCACCTAGATGGCAACCAAAGTATAGCTTGTATATTTTCTTAATGTCGGTTGTAATACTTCGTCGCTGTGTTTTAGTTGTCAACTGGCCGCATACGAAACAGAACTTGTCGGGGTCATTCTTACATTGTCGAGGCATGTTGACTGACCTGAGCAAACTATAAATTCAAAAAAATGTACACCAACTTGACACAACAAGTTCTTGGACTGGACTGATCTTTTGACACACAAAGCACGGCGTTGTTGCCTGAATCACAATGCTGCTAGACGTAAAAGCTCACACCTGAAATACATAAGATGTATAATTAAGATAATTGAAATAAATAAGATGAATAAACTAAAAAAACACAATAAAATAAACACAATCAAACGTGCTAGAAAAACTCTGAATGCAGTTTTGGAATCAGCGTGAAAAATGCTATCCAGCCACTACAAATTTTACTCTGATGAAAAATCTTTGTTGACCAGTGTTATTTAATAAATGTTACCACTTTATCATTTTATGATTGAATTCCATATAATTTCCAAGTGCTTCACAAAAATAGATCCTGACTTTATGTACACCCTGTATCATGTATTTGATTCAGTATTTCATATGTATAATTCCATCGTATCTTTCAGTAGGCTTCAGATATTATGATTAAGACAGTACACCATGAAGCAGATTAACTTATCGATCATACGGTGTACATTATATTCTATAAGAATTTGTATCTTTCTTTTTGATAAATTAAAAATCCATTACAATTTTTCAGGTTCGACTTCATTTTGAGATCTCCATATAATCCTCCACTGACCTCAGACAGTGATGCGGTTCAGTATTTCAACAAATACTGCCCAGGAAAGGACCCGAATGATGGCGTTGTGTTTCAGTTGGCAAAAAATAGCCCAGATCCAAGAATAATTAAGACCCATTTGTCGTTTTCTTTACTGACACCAGATCTATTGGACACTTGTAAAGTAAGACCATTGAAATATCTATCTGTCCGTGTACATTATATATATATATATATATATATAACCTTTGGTTAGCTTCCGCCCGAATTGTTCATTCTGACGAAGGTCAAGCGTTTCACTCCACCTTAGCCCTACAGTTTAACGTGGAATCCGAACCACGCCCCATCAGCAGCCCAGCGTCTTAACCACTGGGCCACCTAAGGTACCCATTTATCTACCAACCACTTTCTTTATTGGGTGGAAGGATGAACAGCTGGGTTTTGCTGCGCTGCCGTCTGAGGTCAACAGATCTTTCGATCAAATAATAAATGTTATTAATGATAGAGATTAATTGAGTGAGTTTTCTGCCTTTAATAAGAAGAGGCAATGAATGATAGTCACAAATAAAGGTTACAACTAAGCGAAAAGAGGTATACAAAACAAATGAGTTTTTATTGAAATAAATGATTAATTATAGTGTGCGTCAACTTATTATTTGAATTACATGGATGGCAATGGTAGATTAAATGATTAACGAAAGTAGATTGCGTGATTGAATTTAGTGGTGTCAATTAACCCATTACTGCCCAAAAGGACAAATTTCTGACCTTTCAAATACACGCATTCATTACTTAACCCTACAAAATATTTAGGCAGTAAATGGTACTCACTCCACATGACTATTTCCTATAATGTACTGTAACTAAATTTATTTCTATGGTCCAATATGCATAGCTTTACACTCACGTACGTTAAATTTCATTTGTCACCTATAAGATTGCTCTACTGAAGTATTAAAATCCCCCTTCAAATTATCTCTATCGAGTAAACTAATTGTTTTACCCACAATTCATTGGCTGAATAACGAATAAGAAGCAGAATTTGTGTAGTTTTTTATTCAGTTTACGTTCGAATTATTTCCACCAAAGAAATGAGTATTTTCTTTACCTAATTTTAAAATTTTTTTTGAGCTCTTTGTGAATGACAAAGGTAATTGAAATTTATTATATTAAACCTAGTTATGTAATGAGCACACCAGACAATTACAAGGATTTGATCTGGCTGTACTTTTTTGCAACTAGCATAATTCTATCGCTACACATATATCATAGTTAAAGGTTACTCGGTTTGAGGAAACGCAGGGATTGTAGTGTTTGCGCGTCATTTAACAGTACAGTATTAGAGAACTTATGCACGTACCCATGCCAAAGTGGGTTTAGTGACTCTTAAACTTTTCCTTACCAAAAGGAAGAAGGGATACAATAACTGGTATTTTGGAATTAAAAGTAGAATAAATAAATAGTCATTGACTCATAGTCATGAAACCTTAAGTGTATGAAAGTATGATCTTTCTGGATATCGCAGTGTGTAACTGCATTGTTTTAAATGAAAGCTTTTTCGTAACAAATGATGGTAACATATGTAACAACGAAGTAAATTTATTGAAAATGCTAAGTTTATCTTCATTTTTTTAAGTTCTATACGGACCATACTGGCAGTTTCTCCGAGAAGGATGGGACCGAAAAGACCACCCCAATTTCCACTTAGTTCATTTCGAAGACTTGAAAGCTGATCCGATTAAAGAAATTACTTCCCTAAATGATTTTCTCGGCACTGGACTTTCTGAACATTTAATTAAAAGAGTAAGCAAAGAGGGAAGCAAATGGCGATTCTTAATACAACTGAATGAGAGAATCTCATGGATCTCAGCGTGATTTCAGACATAGTCTGAGGGGAAACTTGTGAATACCTGGAATTCTTTCTATAGTTGGAACTAGTACAGTTCCCGTCGCTTCGCTGACGGTTAGACAGGCTAAACTACAGAAAAGAACGCAGCCGTGAAAATTTTGAGCTTCACATTGCGTCAACATTTCTGAATCTGGTATCTCCCAAAACTTCCTCACCCCCATTCATGCAACTTGGGGGCTAACCCCCTCACCATTACCCCCACCCCTCCCCATTACCCCACCCATCCCCCATTACCCCCATCCCCACCCTTCCCCCATTACTGCCCGGGATAAATTTCACAAACAGACAAACAGACAGGCTAAACTACAGAAAAGAACAGTCATGAAAATCTTGAGCTTCACATTGCCGCCCGTAATACAATTTCTGAATTTTTTTCTCACAATTTCTGAAAGTGTGACGGACAGACGGACAGACAGACGGACAGACGGACAGCTCTCTTATTATAGTATAGACTAGCAAAAGGTCGGCGCTACGCGCCGATTTTGCTAGATCTGCGGTGCTTCGGCTGAATTGTGGGCCTACGGCGTATTTTATTTTGAACATCAGTAGCCCTTTATCTGGATATCATTCCTATTCCTCTCACCTTGGGCCTCAGTAATTGGGGTGCCTGCGGCCTTCCAGTTACTGCAAACCAATTATTCATTCAATAAAACTACAGAAAAGAACGCAGCCATGAAAATCTAAAGCTTCACAAATCTTAATACTGGCAAACCAATTATTCATTCAATAAAACTACAGAAAAGAACGCAGCCATGAAAATCTAAAGCTTCACAAATCTTAATACAATGAGCTCGGATTTGAAGCCTAAGATTTTCATGACTGCGTTCATTTCTATAGTTTTATTGACCAAATAACTGAACCGACAGTAATTGGGGGCCCTGCGGCCCGCCAAATCATAGTTTTCATTGTTTCGAGTGCATCAATAATATTGTTATAGTGTTCCATTAGTTGTGATAAGCATGATCTTCCTGACCGGAATCGATGTTGGTAATAATATTGTTTGTGTTCCATTAGTTGTGATAAGCATGATCTTCCTGACCAGAATCGATGTTGGTTATCATTTTTTTTCTGAGTTTCCCCCATTAACCCCACCCCCTCCCCCATTACCCCACCCCTCTCCCCCAATACCCCTCCCCCACCCCTCTCCCCCATTTACACCACCAATTTTTTTCTGAGTTTCCCCATTAACCCCACCCCTCCCCCATTACCCCACCCCTCTCCCCAATACCCCCTCCCCCACCCCTCTCCCCCACCAATTTTTTTTTCTGAGTTTCCCCATTAACCCCCCCCCTCCCCCATTTAACCTCACCCTTCCCCCATTACCCCCAATGGGGGAAGGGGGCTGGCACCTTGGAAAGGATTTACTTTAATTTTGTTTTTTGGTTACATATATATATCGCATCTATTTTCTGAGTTTCCCTATTAACCCCACCCCCTCCAACATTACCCCACCCCTCCCCCATTTTGTGCCAAAATTGATTAAAAATGAAATGGGAAGAACTGTACCCCTAAAAGGGGGGGGGCAGGATTTATGTTCGGGAATTTTTTTTTAGCATGGGCACTGCACAATAAAAAGACGCATCGAATGGTGAAAACCGCATTGTTCTACACAAATTGTAGCGACCTGTAGGTGTGCGCAAAAAAACTGTTACATATATATATATAAGGCTTCATTTCTGAAATAGTATATTAGATTACAGAATACTGTACAGTATGTGTTGTTTGGGGTGGTTTGGATCTAATTTTTAAGGGTTAACCTAGAAAGGTCGTGGTGACATTGAATTAGTCTTACGCTTCTTAAGTTCCGATTTTATATTGAATCTAAATATACATGAATTCACTTTTCACTTGATTTCGTTAGTCTTTCGTTTTAATAATATAACTATAATATTGCGCAAAGTGTGTGATAAGAGAATTTTCAATTATTATGAAGAAGTAGATTGTAAACAAAATTATTTTTTTATCCACTTATTTTGTAACGTGTGGAACCTGTATTTGGGAACACGGTGGGAGTGAATTTGGAAACTCATCTGATCCCTGGCAATCACAGAATAAGTTTAGGAGATAACCTACTGTGGGGACAGTGAAAGTCAAACGTAGGTTCTTACAGTCTGAGTCCAGTCTCCAACCAATCGAATTGAACCACCGGAACTTTCATTTAGGTTGTAATTATGTAAATATCACTCATTGAAATCGGATGGTAATCAAATGAAATTATTCAACGAGCTTAAACTGACCGATCTGCGTTTACAAGTTTTGCTCCGATAAACTGTAAATGTGTGTATTTCAAACTAAGAATAATTTAAAACTAAATAAATAATCCGATAATGAATATATAAACAAAAGAATACTGAAAATGGAGATAAAGAGATATTATCAAAAAAAAATGAAAATAGCACAGCAACTTCCGTAGACTAAAAGAGGCTTACATTATAAGACTTTTGTTATGATATTAAGAATTTAGCTTTATCATTTTTACCCGAATTATGTAATATTATTATTGTTTATAGGTTGGTGAGGAAACTACTTTCAGAAAAATGAAGGAAAGAAATTCATTTACGGGTTGTCCTGAGAAAGCGTTTCCTTTCTTTGAGGAAAACCGAGGATCTTTCTTCAGGAGCGGTACGAGAAATAATGATTTAACGAAGAAGAGGCTGTTCACTTTTCATAGATATTAATCTTCTTCAATATTTTGAAAACTAATGTATCTCTTAGATTTGTTATTAAATCGTAAACAATTACACAACATATTTATCACGAATAATCGACTTATTTGTTCTCATTACAGTAAGAGTTTGTGAAGAGGGAAGGAGTGATAAGGAAAGATTATTCATACAATCACTCTCGCTCTCACTGGTTCTTATCGTTATCATTGTCAGTGTTGTAGATTTTTAAAAAACTAATAACTTGGCTGTATCTGTATGCTTCTTTCAAGTAGGATTCAAACTTGAGTTCTGTTAGGTAAATTTGATTGCAAGAAACGACTGTTTTTGTATGAAACCTAAGTTGAATTCTTATCCATTAAATTGTAGTGCTGACAAAGATATTATTCACTGAACAAACTGTACTTTACGGGAATTATCAGTGATTACGGACAGGTTACTTTCCAGTCAGGGGACTGTCCACGAAACTATTTTAGGCACGTCTAAATTATAGACACCAGTGAAGGGCAGTCTAAATTATGAATAATATAAGGGATGAAAGCCATAATAAACTATACTCATTATTGGTTCAAGTAAAGTGTATATAGTCCAACTACTCCCAAAATTTAATAATTATCTCCTTCATTTTCAGGGACAGTAGGAAATTGGAAAAGTGAGTTAACGCAGGAACAACGTCAAACATTGGATGAATGGATAAAAAAGAACTTTGAAAACGGAAAGAATTTTACTCTGAAATATTCTATCTAACCCCTTTTGTTCAAGAGCAAACCAGAATCGAGTTTCAGATAATTTCTTTTCATATTCATGTCAGGTATTTAATTATACTGTAATGTAGCATTTACCAAACTTTATTATTCAGATAATTTCTTTTCATATTCATGTCAGGTATTTAATTATACTGTAATGTAGCATTTACCAAACTTTATTATTCAACGCTTGCTTTCAACTGAAATCAGTCCTTCACGGGTTCCTCTTTTGAATTATAAATAGCATTTACTGGTATCATATAATGCATTGTATATAATAGACATGTAAAGTGAAAGAATTTTACACTGTAGAGAGGATGGTTAAAGCGAATAAAATCTCTGAAA
This sequence comes from Bathynomus jamesi, assembly GCA_023014485.1. Taxonomy (NCBI): domain Eukaryota; kingdom Metazoa; phylum Arthropoda; class Malacostraca; order Isopoda; family Cirolanidae; genus Bathynomus; species Bathynomus jamesi. Next base: position 255,860 of record JAJOZX010004618.1, on the reverse strand, counting down.
ATATCCACATTTTACGTTTTGATTATTCCTAGTTAATTAATTCGAAAGCCCAGTAAAGCCCAAAGTTTAAGGGCTAAATTAATTAAAAAGAGACCACTTAATAATTGTTCATTCTATATTAAAATTATTGCAAATTGGCAAAAATTGGAATATTATATATATATATATAATATATATATATATATATATAGACGTATGGGATGGCACTTTACTCGGGGGGGGGGGGGGGGGGGGGGGGGGGGGGATTTGCCGTAAATATTTTCAGGGTGCCCTGATTTCTGCATAAGCGCTATGTGTAGCATAAAATAACACAAAGGTTAGAGTATGAGTAACATATTAAAGCGTTTTTCATATGAAAAACATTACAATTTACAAAAATAAAATAAAATTTTCCTAAAACATTTCTAAAAGACAAATAAAACTACGGCATTGCAGTTGATATAGAATTCAGTAAGTCCTCAACTTACGTTTTAATTACAACTACAAGTATAGTAGCAAGTAATTAATTCAACTCAAGAAGTAAAAAAAAAAAAAAGGAATGTCAGGAAAAATCTGCCCTGAAAATTTCAGTATTTATAGCCCTGAAAATGCTCAATTCTCTAGTCCTGGGGGGGGGGCGCTACTGCCCCCCCCCCCCGCCTTATACGCCTATATATATATGCTTCGGTGGTATAGTAATTGAATGGCCCCTTTCGTGGGCATCAGATGTATGGCAAAGTTGGAAAAGTTTGAAACTCCGCCCATTTCATACATCAAGTCCGGATGAATTTTATGCTCGAGTTAAGTGTACACTAGCTTAGGTGATCGTTCTTCGTTGGTTAGTTGTTTCCCACATGTCACCAACATTCGGCCAATCAACGGTCACAGGGCTTATCAAAAAAAAAGGTGGCCATAAAACTACAGTACACACGAGTATTTACGTTAAATTTTGATACATTTCTGAAGAGAAGGAAAATATATTCTGTTAATTGCAATGTTTAAAACTTTCGCTTTGTCAACTAACGAAATACATAAATTTGTACTTTAGACATTTTTTTATAGTGTTTCATATTTACTAGCTTTATATGACACATTTATTCATTGTTTCGCGTTTAGTCAACATCCATAAATACAAAATTTCAGTATGATCCTATTCAACGTGGTTCCCATTTGATTCCAATCTCATGGGTGAGAAATTCGCGAGTGGGAATTTCAAAGGAGGCAGTTCTTAAGTCAATTTGTTCCCATGAAAAAACTTTACCATCCAGATAGGAGTCAGAGACAGTCGGTGATGCTCTGCCTACGCTCATGATGTAAGTGATATAACGACATCATAGATATTTCTTCCCGTTACAAAGCTGCGCACACACGTCGTTCAGTTATGTATAGGCTGTTCCTGTATCCCATAATTTCAGACAGACTTAATCTGAGTGTGCTCGTGTGAAGATGTTTCTCTCAACATTAAATGAATCGTATAAATTCTTGGACGACGAGTATGAACTGCTGCGTATTTACAACTTAAGAACAGTGAAGTGATTTAAATTGTGGGCAGTGTTAAAATAACTGTAACATATCATATATAAAACTGGTGAAAATAGGTTTTTTGAGCTATTCGGAGTGATAGTTGTAGTCCTATAATTAGGACACCCTAACGCAGTATAGGCCTAGGCACCCAATTAGTTAAAGGTCTACAGGATTATTTAGTTCGGTAAATCTAGGAGCGCTCCATTTTTCAATATTAAACATACACTCATAAAACATATACCATTTGAAAGCTCACAAGCTCACAAATACTCACTTTTTAAAAGTATCAATAGCAAATAAGAAAACCTAACCAACCAAACCTAAACTAACCTATTTTGGTACTAATTAACCTAACCTTACCTAACCTAAAGCCCACCTAACCTTACCGCAAAACATTAGGACCGATCAATTTGTGATGCGTGATCTTTACGGGGCTCCGCCCCGTACCCCGAGACCTAAATTATACAAATGATTATTATTAAGTTCCGTTATTATTAAGTTCCCGAACATAAAAATACCGTCATTGTAAAGCATTTGAACTGCTTTACAGGTATATCTGACTAAAAATATAAGTTTGAATGGGCGTTAAAATGAGAGAATAGCGCCGTAATTGATAAATCATCCAATCCTTTGTCTTCATCTAGGGCACATTACGAATCAAGTTCTCAAAGTCAAAATTACACGAATGGCAGGTCATAATTCTATCACAAACACCACTGAACTGAATCCAATTTGAAAAAAAAAAACATAGCCAGAACAAAACCCAACCAACTAATTAAGTCGCAGAGTAGCGAAAAAATACCAATCAGGAAAAAAATGTCATAATATGAAAATCTTCATAATGTAGTAATGACGTCACGCGTCAAACAATTAAACCTGGTTACTTTTTATTTGCCATTGATACTTTTGGATTACTACATTTTTAGACTCAGAAAAATGTGAGCTTTCAAATGGTATATGTTTTATGAGTGTATGTTTAATATTGAAAAATGGAGCGCTCCTAGAGATTATCTTTAGGTCTTAATAATATATTAAATATTAAAATAATCTTAATAGTTTGGTAAAAACTAGACAAAAATCAATAGTAATGTGAAGCATTATGTACAGTGCATAAAAGCTAGCTTGTAGGCCTAGGTAGGCTTTTTGAGTACTTGGGTATCTAGGCCTACATTCTATTAGGTTGTCCGGATCTTTTCCGTTTGACTGCCGCCATTGAAACATACCCGAAAATATCACGACTTAACCTAACCAATTATCAAGGGCGTACAGTTGATCTATTAGTAAATAGTAAATACTATTGCAGAAACAAACAATGTTATAATTACCGCAATGTTATAATTACGCCTGTGGGCGTTAAAGAATGATTTTGCGTCAGAGGTAGATGACCTATCGAATGAGCATTTAAAATATGCCAATGACGTCATGTGTCTGCATATCTCATTGCTCTTCTCAGCGATGCGTGCTCATACAGTAGTTACGTTACTGCAGAGTTGTTGCCTCCTGCTTCTTGAACCTACTAGAGAAACTCTTGTCACACATATCAAATGATTACTTATCGACATCTAATCAGTTTGGTTTTAAAAGGTCTCACTCAACTGATCTATGTATCTATTTATTGAAGGAAATTATATTGGTGCTGGTTAAGTGTGCGGTCTACCTAGCTTTTAGTTAGCCTTATAAGGCTAACTAACGAAAATATCACGACTTAACCTAACCAATCGTTAGGTCAACTGTACGCCCTTGACGATTGGTTAGGTTAAGTCGTGATAGTTTCATTAGTTAGCCTTATAAGGCTAACTAAAAGCTAGGTAGACCGCACACTTAACCAGCACCATTATATTTAAATACACTGAGAGTAATTGAACTATTTATAGCTGTTTCCTAGATATAAGAAAGCATATGATAGAGTGAACCACAAGATTATATTTAAAAAACTAGAAGACAGGAAAGGTTCCATGTACACATTAAATTTAGTAAATTTTGGTATTCCCATCAATCTTTAACAGTTAGGTGGGGCAATGTAGAATCCGCATGTTTTAGTTCCTTTTGCGGGATGAGTGAGGCAAGGTTCCTTGCTCTCTCCTCTGCTGTTTAATGTGCATATTGAAGGATTAATTGCTTCAGTTAATGAGGCAACAGTTGGATATTGTTGTATAGATAACGCAAAGATAAATAACTTAGTCTATGCCGATTATGGTGTTTATAAATCCTTCTGTTAAAGGTCTGGATTGTCTGCTAAAAGTCTGCAAGTTATGAAAATAAACCCCACTCTAATAGACAGAGTTTATTTCCACAACAGTTTCGATGCAAACTGGCATCCTCCTCGGGTGGATACAGAAAAACGAAAACGAAAAAACGAAAACGAAAAACCATTCGTTTTTCTGTATCCACCGAGGAAGATGCCAGTGCGCATCGAAACTGTTGTGGAAATAAATTCTGTCTATTAGAGTGGGTTTTTATTTTCATATTTTGACCTTCACGTAGAAAAAAGTATTTTCTTTTTGCATCTGCGAGTTATATTCGCTGAAACATGATATTCTTTTCAATGTTACAAAAACAGATTGTGCAATTCCACCCTAAAAGCTCTAATCAGCCAGCTGATATTGGTTTCAAAATGAGAGATGAAACAATAGACTTGAATAGAGGATGTACAAGAATTTAAGTATCAAATCATCACCAGCTCCTTGAGTGATGACTCAAATATAAGAAAACAATATCGAAGCCTCTGTGCTGAAGCGAATATGACTATAAGGAACTTCCGGTTCCGTACAAGTGAAGCTAAACACACTTTCTTTCGTATTTACTGTAGTAATATATACAGACAGCAACTCTGGGTGAATTATAAAAAAAGTTCTGGCAGAACCCTAAATTTGCTATACAACAGATCTTTTAGACTACTGCATAAATTACCCGCGAGATGCTCAGCTTCGCAAATGTTTGCGACCCACAATGTCCGGATCTTCTGGGAGGTAACAAGACGTGCTCAATACAGGCTAATGAAAAGAATTAAAAAATCAACCAACCAATTATCCAAGCTATTCATCAGTCCTGCCGTATGCCTTCTAAGCTATGGAATTCATGGTATGAAAACGTCTGTTTGTAGCTCCACTTAACTATGACATTACTGTACTATTTCTCAGTAATTGTATTTCTATCCTAAGCATTTGAATTGTCATTGTATCCTATTGTCAGTTCATATTATTAATATTTGTCATATGGACTATGGTCTACCAACAAATTTTAAAATTTTCATTTTCATATATATATATATATATATATATCCCCGCAAGGGGGTTAAAGCTTGTGCTCTTGAGTGTTCTTTGTGCTCGTTTGTACGTGCTTGTTCCTGGAGGTTTCACTTGCGCCCTCCCGGCCCTAGCACCCAAGGATGATGGGGCTTGATCCTGCAGTCCTTGTCATCCTTGGTCTTTTTCCACTTTGACTGTCCCCTTCACCCTTTCTTCTTCCTCTGTCTTTCCTCTCACTTTTTCTTTGTTTTTCCGCCAAGATATGCCCTTTTAAATAGAGGCGAATCGGTTCTTCCCGAACTTACAAAAAAAAAAAATATATATATATATATATATATATATAACACACACAGGGGTGATTCAAAAGTCAGGTTACATAGGGAAATATTGTATTATGTAATGATACAGGGAATAGTAACATCACATGTTCGATATGGCCACCGTTAACGGCAATGCACTTGTGCAGACGTCTACATAATATAATATTTCCCTATGTAACCTGACTTTTGAATCACCCTCTGTGTGTGTGTATATATATATATATATATAATATATATATATATATATATATGGACGAATTTCGCACTTAAACACGTGAAATGAATAAATGATGCAAACTCACAAGGGAAAAAAAACATGAGTCCAAGGTCTTTCGTGTATTCAATGGTACACCTCGTCGGGGAAGGGCCTTGGAATAATTTTTATTTTGCTTCTGGTTTGCATTATATATATATATATATATATCTATATATGGGGCGTCGCGAGAACGACGGATGAACTCGCCAAATGGAAGTTTTGAGAAAATCACATTTTTTTTTATTGATTTTTAGAAAAAATAGAAATACAAACTTTCTTTTGAATGTCAAAGAAAGTATTTTACATTTCTATAAGACTTGTATCTTATTGTGTAATACATTGGCTGAAAATGAGGGTATAAATTCGCCTCTTGTACTCGGAATGCTACCTCGCATCGCGCAAATACACGCATTGAAAATAATTACATTCTGAGCGCACGAGGGGCTGTATTTGGTTATACCAAGCTGTCTGTGAATGAAGGGAGGGTTGAACTATTCATTCGTGGAACATCGCAAAATCGCTAATGTGGCGAGTTTGTCCATCGTACTTGCGACGCCTGAATTATATATATATATATACACACAGTGCCGTGCAAAAGTATGAGACAACTGTCAATCTGATAACTATTAGATAATCTGTCGTATAAAAATTGGTTTTGATACTGAAATACACATTAACTAGAACCTCTGGTTCATATTAACGTATAAGTAAGTTATTACTTAAGTGTATAAAGTTGTATAAGCTGGATGACCCTCCAGTTTGCATAAATTGGACTTGAGGGTTGATTTATTATATTGCTTATAACGCATGTGTTTAAAGATCTAGCGAACTATTGATGATGGATCTGCAGTAAATGCTCCTAAGCTATTGTTATATCAGTATTTACAATTAAAAATATTGACATATTCACTTAAATTCTGAAAAACAAATTTATCCAAAACGTTTCTCATTATAATCCTAATTCATGTTTTTTTTCTTTCACAGGCTAAAGAAATGACATGTACAATTTCTGATGAGATTAGATATAAAATACTACATATGCATGGTGAGGGACTGAGTCAAAGAAAAATAAGTGAATCTACAGGTGTTTCCAAAACTGGTGTAAAAATAATCTTGGCTCGTCAGAGATGAAATGGGACCCCCAGTTGGTCGTCCTCGATTAGGGAGGTCTTCTAAGCTTTCTCCATCTGATCTACAATATCTAAAGATTACTTCGAGACAAACGCAAATCCAGCACTTCACTTGCAGCAGATCTCTAAAAAACAACAGGTGTCTCAGTTGATCCTCTACTTTACGAAGGAAGGTTAACTCAGTAGGTCATAAAGGATGTGTTGTAGCAAAAAAGCCACTTTTAAGGAATGGAAATAAAGAGTAGAGAAGAAAATATGCTTTGGAACACAAGTATTGGACATCTGAGACCTACCGAGTTAAGCTTCCTTCGTAAAGTAGAGGGATCAACTGAGATACCTGTTGTTTTTTAGAGATCTGCTGCAAGTGAAGTGCTGGATTTGCGTCTGTCTCGAAGGGAAGTAATTTTTAGATATTGTAGATCAGATGGAGAAAGCTTAGAAGACCTTTCAAATCTAGACGACCAACTGGAGGTCCCATTTGATCTCTGACGAGCCAAGATTGTTTTTACACCAGTTTTGAAAACACCTGTAGATTCACTTATTTTTCTTTGACTCAGTCCCTCACCATGCATATGTACTATTTTATATCTAATTTCATCAGAAATTGTAATTTTCGTCATTTCTTAAGCCTGTGAAAGAAAAACAACAACATGAATTAGGATTATAATAAGAAACGTTTTGGATAAATTTGTTTCTCAGAATTTAAGTGAATATGTCAATATTTTTAATTGTAAATACTGATATACCAATAGCTTAGGAGCATTTACTGTAAATCCCTCATCAATAGTTCGCTAGATCTTTAAACACATGCGTTATAAGTAATATAATAAATCAACCCTCGAGTCCAATTTATGCAGACTAGAGGGTCATCCAGCTTATACAACTTTATACACTTAAATAAGAACTTAGTTATACGTTAATATGAACCAGAGGTTCTAGTTCAGTGGTTCTTAAACTTTTTGACCCCGTTACCCCTTTTCCTGATCTCAACTAATCTCATTACCCTATACAAACTTGCAATGCTGAAGTTGTAAAGAAAGTGCAAAAATTAATTACTGAAAATAACTGAAATTACCTTTAATGTGATGGGTGCAACTGTTTTTTAGCTACAGGTTGTATTTTTACCATATTAAGAATTGCTCCATTACTCCCGGAAATAACCAAATTACTCCCAGTTTCAGAACCTCTGTTTTAGTTAATGTGTATTTTAGTATGAAAACCAATTTTCATACGACGAATTATCTAATAGTTATAACATTGACAGTGGACTCATACTTTTGCACGGGACTGTATATATATATATATATATATATATATATATATATATATATATATATAATTCAAACCCAGAAGGAAAAAGAAAAATGATTCCAAGGCTTTTTGTGTATTTAGAAGTACACCTTATCAGGGAATTCCATGACGAGGTGTAGTTCTGAATACATGAAAGGCCTTGGTATAATTTTTCTTTTTCCTTGTTGGTTTGCATCATTCATTCATTTCACGTGTTTAATTGTGAAATTCATCCCATATTATATATATATACCAGGTCAAAGAAATAAGGTTTGAGTAGAATTTTAATCCAGATACAGCTCCGAGACAGCACGTAAGTCACGCTCAGTCGCGCACATTTTTAGATCAGCGAAGGTCATATTGACGTAATGACGCCTTAGTGATGTGTTATGATGTCCACTGATCCGGAAATGTGAGTTTGGCTTACGAGCTTCTGGGAGCGCTGTCTGGATTGTAAAGTTTTGCCAAAACCTACACGGATGTCTTATCATCAAATTTCATTTAATTGGTAAGTGTTCATACAAAAATTGACTCGCAGCGCCCGCTGAAGTGATGTATACAAAATGCAAATCCCATTGACGATTTTTCTGGTCATGTCTGCGTCATGTAGTTCGTTTCGGGTGGGGGTGGGGGCTCTGAAATGGCTCTTAATTTTGTCTCCTAAGTTTGACCTCACGTTTTCCAAATGAAATGTAAATGTAAATAAAGGGAGCTATTGAAGAATAGGGACCCCAGCCTTTTTTAGTTAGCTTTATAAGGCTAACTAACGAAAATATCATGACCTAACCTAACCATCGTCAAGGGCGTACAGTTAACCTAACGACTGGTTAGGTTAGGTCGTGATATTTTCGTTAGTTAGCCTTATAAGCCTAACTAAAGAAGGCTGGGGTCGCTATTCTTCAATAGCTCCAAATAAAGTCCCAATAAAAGGAAATCCGGATAATATGACTTTCCATTGATTCCCACAAGATAAACCTTTGGTAAGAAGGAAATAGCTGCAGGAAGTTGTAGTGAGTCGTAGATTTCATTTTGTAACATCTCATGAATAAGGTGACCAGATTTTCTGGAGTTAAAAGCGGGACATCTCTTGAATAATGACTAGAAAATAGTGCGCTCGCTTACATCCAATAGCCTACTCAGGCCCTACTGGTATAAAATTGGTCGTAACAAAATTATATTTACTGAATGCACAAAAATCACCTGTTTACCTTTTAATTAATTATCGTACTTTTCACATGTATTTGCTTTACGGCAGCAAAAGTTCCTCAAAGTCATATTGTTTACGGTAATAATTTTGATAAAGCAGGAAATTTAAGTTCATCATCTCCCAAAGTGGGACATTTCAGCGTCCCCTAAAGTTTCTAGGGGACAGCGGGACATATCGCTCGAAAACGGGACAATCCCGCCGAAATCGGGACAGTCCAACCGAAATCGGGACATCTGGTCAGCTTACTTATGAATGACATGATAAGACTCTGTAGTAGGCTTTGGTTTAATCCAGACCGTGAACGGGAATGGGAGTGATAATGAGTGAAAAGTAATCTCAAAATTGGTTATCTCTCAAAATTTATACAGTATATTAAATTATTTCAAACTCCGTCCATTTTACTCTGTCCATCATAGTAAGAGGACAGCTATAAAGTTTCTGTATATCCTTATCCAAAGACAGCGGTGGAATGGCCATTGTGCCCCGGGACAAAGGCCCCCTCCTTTCTCCCTCCATGGGTCCCCTTAGCGACAAAAAATTTGAAAAAAATTGCCTTGCCTTTCAACCATTTTTTGTTAACAAAAACACAAAAAATTTGTTTTGCCTACGGCGCAAGTAGCATTGCTTATCAATTTACCCAACCAAACCGTAGATCTTTAGCTTATCAACCTTTTTATCAGACAGCCTTTCTTAGCTTTCTTATCAGCCAAAGTTTAATTAAGTTCCAATAGCGAGTCTGCCCTCTATACGTCCGTGTTCTTACTCCTATGTTGTAAGCACTTTCATTATTATCCTTTTTAATACCTCCGAGATAAAGTCTTTACACCAATATGAAAAGTCGCTTAAAACGCATTTCATCGCTGCACACTTAAAGATGGAAAGAAAAATTTTGTTTATATATGTACTGTGGTGGAAAGCATATTCATATTTATAATGAATGAATAAGTCTTTCGCGCCAAACACTTCATGCTTCAACGTTAATTATATAATGTTAGTTTAGTTTTGCAATTCTTTCTGTTATTAACATTGGTTGGTTCGTTTTAGCTTTTAGCAAAATAAAATAAGATGAAGTTAAAATCTGGGCACGAGGTAGTTGACCTCCCCAAAGATGAAGAAGAAGAACAACGACAGTTATTTGAAGGTTATTCGCTTGGTATGATAAGACTTGAACCTGGCAACTGGTTCTTTACGAAACCATTTGCGGATTTTGCTGATAAGATCTACGATTTTAAGGTAAGTAAGACACACTCTTTCTCTCTCTCTCTTTATGTCTACGAAATCAGGGGTTCTTAAAGTTTCATTCGTGAAGGGCTATTTCACAATTATTTAATTTAAAAAGAAACAAGTTTACATTTTCTACAAATTACTTCATTTTTCACAAATCCTTTAAGTACAAATAAGTATGTTGTAATTCCACTCTGATTTTGCATAAATTCTACAGTGTTAGGTCGCAGGACACACGGAGTCGGCTGGAGGGCAGTGTTGCCAGGTACAGGGAAATTTCCCTGTTTTAGGGAAATAAATTATCAAATAACGCCAATATTCCCTGAATAGGGAAATTTTGAGGAGTGCATATAGATATTTATATATCCAGAAACACAAATTTTCACTGTGTTAATTGAAAATATATAACAATATTGCTAAATAATACTTTAATCTTACAATATAGACACAAATAAATCTATATTCATACATATTGCTTTAAATGCAGGTGTATAGGGAAATTTTAGACCAAAAAGGTTAATTTTAAGAGCGAACCAAGGGAAATTATATAAGTCAGACCTGGCAACACTGCTCGAGGGTCGCATTTCACCAGCGGGACACACTTTGGGAACCTAAACTCTAAATGTTTAAGAGACGATGAATTCAGTTAAAATTTAAAATTATAATTATTTTTATATATTTTAATAAAGTGAGATTCATTTGTACATAATATTAAATTAAGTATTTTTTAATTTCAGTTCAAACCTACTGACACAGTGATCATGAGTTTCCCCAAGTGTGGAACAACTTGGGTTCAGGAAATTATCTGGAACATGAAACACACTTCCAATTTAGACAATCCGATACAAGGTGTCGCTTCAAATATTAAATGCCCATTCTTGGAGTAAGTAGCTGTTCATATTAATTTAAAAGATACACGATTCAAACGCTTCTTATTTTCTGTATTATGTTTAGCGATTACGTACACTTCTTATAAATATCTATATACATTCACCTTCAATACGAACAAAACCAAGCTATATTTACGCAAGGGTCTTTACCTCTTTGATCTTGATTAAGAAGAAATTAATTTGTTTTATGAATACTTTCGAAAGCATTCGCCAAGAAACGAAATTTCTGAGAACCGCAGAAAGTAGCTAATTAATGATTGAGATTTGTTGTCGAAATTTTATTATTGACACCAAAAATAAATAAAATATCGAAGGAAAAACATAATATTACCAATTATTAGGTTTTTATTTAAAAAATTTGTTTGTAGATGAACTTTTTTTTTGGAAACTGTCCTTATGACTCCAATCATGTCGGGTTTTGTTAATAATTTAAGATAAAGTTGCATCCAAAATCACCGATTTTGTGAACTTTCAAAGTTGCCATTCACAATGATACTGGGTAAACTTAAACAGGAAATAGTTATATGTTTAACAATTTTAAAAGTATGATTGGTGAAAACTATGAAATAACTAAATAACTGACGAAGAATGAACATCGAGGAAAGCCTGTCCTTATAAAATATTACACTTGAATAAGAAGAAATGTTACGAGTCCAATACACAGATCGAATTTGCTTAGAGAAATAAGATGCCTGAACTGCATGATAAAGATGGGACAAGTAAATGACAGATCAACGTCGCTCGTAACCATATACCCATATAAATACAGTATATGTAGTCACAAACCACAATTCAATGTAGTTATTGAGAAGTAAACATTCAATCAGTGTGTTCTGCGACGGTCCGAGTACATAAAGTTTTTGGATTTTTCTCGCACTATATCATGTATATGATTCAGTATTTCATCTGTATAATTCCGTTGTATCTTCCAGTAGGCTTCAGATATTATGATTAAGACACTACACCATGAAGCAGTTTAACTTATCGATCATACGGTGTACATTATATTCTATAAGAATTTGTATCTTTCTTTTTGCTAAATTAAAAATCCATTACAATTTTTTAGGCACGACGTCCTTTTGAGATCTCCATATAGTCCTCCACTGACCCCAGACAGTGATGTGATTCAATATTTCAACAAATACTGCCCAGGAAAGGACCCAAATGATGGCGTTGGGTTTTAGTTGGCAGAAAATACCCCAGATCCAAGGATAATTAAGACACACTTGCCGTTTTCTTTATTGACACCAGATCTGTTGGACACTTGTAAAGTAAGACCATCGAAATATCTATCTGTCCGTGTACATTATTAATATATATATATATATATATATATATATATATATATAATATATATATTATATATATATATATATATATAATATGTTATTGTAATCAATCAGAGAGAGAAGATATAGAACAAACTTTAATTGATTAGAATGAATGTTTGAAGGGGGGTGGGGTATGGAAATGAATGAAGAAAAGACAGAAATATTAAGTGTATGTCGAAGAGAAGAAGGAGAATTTGGAGTTCAAATAGGAGATAAGAAAATAAGAAATGTTGAAAAATTTATATATGTAGGGAGTATGTTTACTAAAAAAGTGGTAATATGCAATAAATAACCCAAAGAATTGCAAAGTTTAGTAAAAATTTCGGAATGTTATACCGCTACTGAGAGATGAACATATGCCCCTTGGGACTAAGAAAATAATCTTCGAAACAGTTTTAACACCAATACTAATTTATGGGTCGGAACACTGGAAAATGCGCATGGCGGGTCGAAGTAGAATTTAGGCGGCAGAAATGAGACCGCTGAGGACTATTCTGAGAAAGACGCGAAGAGATAGGATAAGGAATGAAAAAATAAGAGCCAATGTGGGAGTAACGCCGATTTTGAGAAAAATCGACGCTGCCAAATTGAGCTGGTTGGGCCACTTGGAGAGAATGGGGGATGGGAGAACTGCGAGGAGGTGCTGGGAGTGGAGACCAGGGAATGGCAGAAGACCGCGGGGGAGATCGAGAAGGAGATGGAGGGACGAAGTGGAGGAGAGCTTGCGAAAATATGACTTGCCAGCATGCAAGAGCTCGGGGAAACGGGAGGTGCTGCTGGACAGGGCGGAGTGGCGAAGGAGGCTGGCTCACTGACAGGTTAACTAGCCTACCTGGGAGTTGAAGTATGAAGTATAAGTATAATGTAATCAAATTAATTAAATGAATGTCTGTTTGAGGTCACCAGATCTTTCGATCAAATAATAATAGAGATTAATAGAGTGAGTTTTCTGCCTTTAATAAGAAGAGGCAATGAATGATGTTACAAATAAAGGTTACAATTGAGCGAAAAGAGGTACACAAAACAAATGAGATTTTTTGAAATAAATGATTAATTATAGTGTGCGTCAACTTATTATTTGAATTACTGGATGGCAATGGTAGATTAAATGATTAACGAAAGTAGATTGCGTGATTGAATTTAGTGTCAATTAAGTTAATGAATGACATCAGGCCAAATAACGCTTTGTTACGATGTTCGTCACATGATCGATGTTACTCGGTAGGCAAGTTGAGTTGCGATGCTTCGAAGGTATGCCGTGACGAAGTCGTCATGGAAACGATTCGTGTCTGCTGCTTTTCTCGATTGTCCAGTGAATGCCTCGCTGATGTTTTTTGTGAGAGTCGTATCACTATATATATGTACAGAGAGTTACAAGGAGTTACAAGGACAAGAAGCACCTCAAAAGCTTGCGGCCCATACCAAAGAGCTACCAATGGCAACGGGTGCCAGGGAAAAATTCTTACACCCACAAATAGTGTGCAAGATTCGGTCTAACCTTTTCTTGAACTGATCCACAGAGGAACTGTTCACAAATTCTGAACATACCTGTTCCACGTGTCACAGATCCTATAGGTAAAGTAATTCACACACACAGTAGTGCTAAACCGTTTCAAATCCAACTTCCAACCATTGTTGCGAGTTGAGTTATTATTTAAACTAAACATGCTTCTAAAATCGACATCGTCAAACCCGTGTAAGAGCTCCAGCCTGTTCATATATTTCCTGATGGTGGGCGACCAGAACTGCACAGCATACTCCAGGTGCGGCCGAACCAGAGAATTGTACAGAGAGAGCACAATCTCTTTTCCGAAATCGAAATTGGCTCCTTATATAACCCAACAGCTTCTGGGCTTTCTATTCAAATCTACGCACTGTTTGGTAAACTTAAGGTCGCTGCTAATTAGCACACCAAGTCCTTTTCCAAATCAGTGGCCTCGATATTACTCCCCACATGGGATAGTCCGACTTGGGATTGGCGTAGCCAATGTGCATGACCTTGCATTTACCAAGTTAAACGGCATTTTCCATTTTTCGGACCACTCTCGTATCCTACGTTGGTCCGCACGCAGTTGCTCGATCGCTTCGGGCGTCCCAACATTGGCCCCAACTTGGTGTCATCAGCGAATTTGGCGATCCTACTGACGATGCCAACGTCGATATCATTTATATAAATGATAAAAACAGTGGCCCGAAAACGGAACCCTGAAGAATCCCGCTAGTGACGAAGGCCCAACCCGAGCGAGCCCCTTTAATTACAACCCTCTGCCGCCTATTCTTCAGCCAGTTTCCAATCAGCTACCTACTTCCCCACCGATACCAAGTGCGCGGATTTGGCCATTAGCCGGCGGTGAGGTACCTTATCAAAGGCTTTCTGAAAGTCGAGATAAAGTATATCAATGCCCTACTCTTGTCATACTCACTCCACATGACGTGGAAAAACTCGAGCAGTTGGTGAGACACGACCTATGCCGAGAGAGAGAGAGAGAGAGAGAGAGAGAGAGAGAGAGAGAGAGAGAGAGAGAGAAGAGAGTTACAAGGAGTTACAAGGAAAAGAAGTACCTCAAAAGGCCTTGCGGCCCATACCGAGGAGGTACCAATGGCAACGGCTGCCAGGGAAAATTTTGTACACACTCAAATAGTGTGCAAGATTTGGTCTAACCTTTTCTTGAACTGATCCACAGAGGAACTGTTCACAACTTCCGATGGTAACCTGTTCCATGTGTCACAAATCTTATACGTAAAGTAATTCCCACACGCACTAGTCCTAAACCGTTTCAAATCCAACTTCCAACCATTGTTGCGAGTTGGGTTATCATTTAAACTAAACATACTTCTAAAATCGACATCGTTGAACCCGCGTAAGAGCTTGAAAACCTCGATCAGTTGACCGCGCAGCCTCCGAGTTTCAAGCGAAAACAAGTTCAGGGCGCGTAACCGTCGATTATAGCCCATATGCCTAACGGAAGGGATTAACTTTGTGGCCCTCGCCTGCACTCGCTCCAGCCTCTCAATATCGTTCCTGAGGGTGGGCGACCAGAACTGCACAGCATACTCCAGTTGCGGCCGTACAAGGGAATTGTACAGTGAGAGCACAATCTCCTTGTTCCGAAACTGAAATTGCCTCCTGATATAACCCAATAGTTTCTGGGCTTTCTTTTCCACCTCTACACACTGTTTCGTAAACTTAAGGTCGCTGCTAATTAGTACACCCAAGTCCTTTTCTAAATCAGTCACCTCGATATTACTACCCAACATCGAGTAGTCCGACTTGGGATTGGCGTAGCCAATGTGCATCACTTTGCATTTACCCAAGTTAAACGGCATTTGCCATTTTTCGGACCACTCTCCTATCCTACCTAGGTCCGCACGCAGTTCCTCGATCGCTTCGGGCGTCCCAACATTGGCCCCAAGCTTGGTGTTATCAGCGAATTTGGCGATCCGACTGACGATGCCACCGTCGATATCATTTATGTAAATGATAAACAACAGTGGCCCCAAAACGGAACCCTGAGGAACCCCACTAGTGACCGAGGCCCAACCCGAACTAGCCCCTTTAATTACCACCCTCTGCCGCCTATTCCTCAGCCAGTTTTCAATCCACCTACCTATTTCCCCACCGATACCCAGCGAGAGAGAGAGAGAGAGAGGAGAGAGAGAGAGAGAGAGAGAGAGAGAGAGAGAGAGAGAGAGAGACTCTAATACCCAGTGTATTTGCCCAAGAATAAAATAAATAAATGAAAATAAAGAATAATGAAAATTTTCATACCATACTTATCCTTATAAAACGTTTAAATCCAACAGCTGCTACTGACAGAAAATTATTGTGAAAGAAGATTTATAGGAAAGTTAGAAAAGGTATAATGAAAAGAAGAGCTTCAAATTTCATTCACATCATGACACTTATTCCGTGTACCCAGTTACTCGTTAGAGGACAGTGGAAAATGAGGGTATCATGAACCATTAGACTGTTTAATCTAATTTGCACCACTTATATTTTTAAAGATTTTTCATTTACTGTTTATATACAAACAGTGCTGTGACAACTAGTTACTCAGTAACCGTTACTTTTTCGAGGAACTGTAATCGTAACTAGTTACATTTTACGGCCGAATAATTGTAACTGGAACTAGTTACAAAAAAATTTCACGAATATTTGCAACTTTTACCAGTTATTTTTTCTGTGAGAGCAAAACGTTAGTAGCTACTTTTCATCACAAGCCTTCTTCGTCCTTCGATGTACATATTGTGCACAGTACAAGTTTAGTGACAACATACTGTATATCTCATGCTTATCTGATAACATCTTTATTTGTTAAATCCCAATCAATTTGAAACAAATGAACAATCTTTATAATTTTTGCGCTTACGTGTTTTTTTAATGCAGGTTGTTTTCGTTGTAAGAAACCCGAAGGATGCTTGCATCTCCTCTTACCATCACTCTCGTCTTGCAAAGTCAGATGGTTATATAGGAGATTTAAAAAAATTTGTTGAGCTCTTTGCGAATGACAAAGGTAATTGAAATTTATTATATTAAACCTAGTTATGTAATGAGCACACCAGAATGTTACGAGGATTTGATCTAGCTGCGCTTTTTGGCACAAGCATAATTCTGTCACTACATATATAGTTAAAGGTTACCTGGTTTGAGGAAAACCAGGGATTGTAGTTTTTAAGCGTCATTTAACAGTATTAGAGAACGTATGCACGTACCCATGCCAAAGTGAGTTTAGTGACTCAAACTTTTCCTTACTAAAAGGAAGAATGGATACAATAACTGGTATTTTGGGATTAAAAGTAAAGTCTATAAATAGTCATTGACTCATAGTCATTGTCATGAAACCTTAATTGAATGAAAGTATGATCTTTCTAGATATCGCAGTGTGTACCGTAACTGCATTGTTTTAAAGGAAAGCTTTTTCGTAACAAATGATGGTAACATATGTAACAACCAAGTAAATTTGTTGAAAATGCTAAGTTTATCTTTATTTTTTTAAGTTATATACGGACCATACTGGGAGTTTCTCCGAGAAGGCTGGGACCGAAGAGACCACCCCAATTTCCACTTAGTTCATTTTGAAGACTTGAAAGCTGATCCGATTAAAGAAATCACTTCCCTAAATGATTTTCTCGGCACTGGACTTTCTGAACATTTAATTAAAAGAGTAAGGTTTTAATCAGAAGCAAATGGCGATTCTTGCATGCATTTGAATGGGAGAATCTCATGGATCTGAGCGTGATTTCAGACATAGTCTGAGGGAAAACTTCGTAAATACTTGGAATTCTTTCTATACTTGGAATTACAGAATAAAAACAATATATTGCACAATATGTGTTGTTTGGAGTGGTTTGGATCTAATTTGTAAGGGATAACCTAGAGAGGTAGTGGTGACATTGAATTATCCTTATGCTTCTTATGTTATGATTTTATATTGAATCTAAACATACATGAATTCCCTTTTCACTTGATTTCGTTAGTCTTTTGTTTTAATAATATAACTATAATATTGTGCAAAGTGTGTGATAAGAAAATTTTCAATTATTGTAAAGAAATAGATCGTAAACAAAATTATTTTTTTATCCACTTATTTTGTAACGTGTGGAACCTGTATTTGGGAACACGGTAGGGTGAACTTGGAAACTCATCTGATCCCTGGCAATCACAAAATAAGTTTAGGAGATAACCCACTGTGGGGACAGCGAAAGTCGAACCTAGGTTCTTCCAGTCTGAGTCCAGTCTCCAACCAATCGAATTGAACCACGGGAACTTTCATTTAGTTTGTAATTATGTAAATATCACTCATTGAAATCGGGTGGTAATGAAATGAAATTATTCAACGAGTTTAAACTGACCGATCTGCGTTTATAAGTTTTGCTCCGACAAATTGAACATCTGTGTATTTCAAACTAAGAATAATTTAAAACTAAATAAATAATCCGATAATGAATATATAAACAAAAGAATACTGAAAATGGAGATAAAAAGATATAAAAAAGAAAATGAAAATAGCACAGCAACTTCCATAGACTATAGAGGCTTACATTATAAAACTTTTTGTTATGATATTAAGATTTTAGCTTTATATTTTTACCCGAATTATGTAATATTATTATTGTTGTTTATAGGTTGGTGAGGAAACTACTTTAAAAAAAATGAAGGAAAGAAATTCATATACGGGTTGTCCTGAGAAAGCGTTTCCTTTCTTTAAGGAAAACAGAGGATCTTTCTTCAGGAGCGGTACGAGAAATAATGATTTAAAGAAGAAGAGGCTGTTCACTTTTCATAGATAGTAATCTTCAATATTTTGAAAACTAATGTATCTTTTTTATTTGTTATTAAATCGTAAACAATTACAAAACATGGATAATCTCTAGGAGCGCTCCATTTTTCAATATTAAACATACACTAATAAAACATATACCATTTGAAAGCTCACATTTTTCTGAGTCTAAAAATGTAGTAATCCAAAAGTATCAATAGCAAATAAAAAGTAACTAGGTTTAATTGTTTGACGGGTGACGTCATTAACTACATTATAAAGGTTGGCTAAGTTATAAATCTTCAGTCTGTGTTGTAAGATGGTATTTTTGGTAATTGTTACGCTAACCTAACCTAACATGAATATGTTATTACATTATCATTTGTATAATTTAGGTCTCGTGGGTTCGGGGGCGGAACCCTCGTAAAGATCACGCATCACAAATTGATCGGTATAGGGTTTTATATTTAAACCTAGTTACTTTTTATTTGCTATTGATACTTTTGGATTACTACATTTTTAGACTCAGAAAAATGTGAGCTTTCAAATGGTATATGTTTTATGAGTGTATGTTTAATATTGAAAAATGGAGCGCTCCCAGAGATTTACCCAAAACATATTTATCACGAATAATCCACTTATTTGTTCTCATTACAGTTAGTGTTTGTGAAGAGTGAGGGAGTGATAAGGAAAGATTGTTCATAAAATCACGCTCGCTCTCACTGGTTCTTATCGTCAGTATTGTCATTGTTGTAGATTTTTAAAGAACTAATAACTTGGCTGTATCTGTATGCTTCTTTCAAGTAGGATTCAAACTTGAGTTCTGTTAGGTAAATCTGATTGCAAGAAACGGCTGTTTTTGTATGAAACCTAAGTTGAATTCTTATCCATTAAATTGTAGTGCTGACAAAGATATTATTCACTGAACAAACTGTACTTTACGGGAATTATCAGCGATTACGGACAGGTTACTTTTCAGTCAGGACACTGTCCACGAAACTATTTTAGACACGTTTAAATTATAGACACCAGTGAAGGGCAGTCTAAATTATGAATAATATAATGGATGAAAGCCATAATAAACTATACTCATTATTGGTCCAAGTAAAGTGTATACAGTCCAACTACTCCCAAAATTTAATAATTATCTCCTTCATTTTCAGGGACAGTAGGAAATTGGAAAAGTGAGTTAACGCAGGAACAACGTCAAACATTGGATGAATGGATAAAAAAGAACTCTGAAAACGGAAAGAATTTTACTCTGAAATATTCTATCTAACCCCTTTTGTTCAAGAGCAAACCAGAATCGAGTTTCAGATAATTTCTTTTCATATTCATGTCAGGTATTTAATTATACTGTAATGTAGCATTTATCAAACTTTATTATTCAACGCTCGCTTTCAAATGAAGTCAGTCCTTCATGGACTCTTCTTTTGAATTATAAATGACATTTATTGGTATCATATAATAAGCGGGAGGTAACCTTAAATTAAAGGTTTCATTTATAAATGTATTGTATATAATAGACATGTAAACTGAAAGAGTTTTACACTGTAGAGAGGATGGTTAAAGCGAATAAAATCTCTGAAAATATCCACATTTTACGTTTTGATTATTCCCAGTGCTATGTATTAATTAATTCGAGAGCCCAGTAAAGCCCAAAGTTTAAGGGCTAAATTAATTAAAAAGAGACCACTTAATAATTGTTCATTCTGTATTAAAATTATTGCAAATTGGCAAAAATTGGAATATATATATATATACATTCAACTGCAAAGAACACGCAGTATAAATAACGTAAAGAACGACGCTTGTATAGGAGATATTCCGCGCAAGACGAGAGAGAGAAAACGGAACAAATGAAAAAATGAAGTAACCACCTGGGAATCGAACCCGGGATCTTCCGATTGCCGGTCAGACGCGATACCATTACACCATGGACTTCACTCTTCCAAATGCCGTAATTCTTCTACATACTCGCAGAAACCAATGCCCCAAGGGGGCACCTCCCGCATGCCGTAACATTATATACATTCAACTGCAAAGAACACGCAGTATAAATAACGTAAAGAACGACGCTTGTATAGGAGATATTCCGCGCAAGACGAGAGAGAGAAAACGCCCCGTTTGTGAAATTGCCCAGTTCATGAAATTGGCAGCATCGTGTAGGAGATTAAAAGTTTCCTACATATATCACATTTGTGCCATTTGCATATTTGTATTCACCTGACCTGACTTGAATTTGTGCTGACCTGACCTGAAATGACTTGACTTTATCTTTGGAGACGAATGTGAGGTCAAAGCGGACTATAAAAGGGGCAATCATGAAGACAAATATTTGTTCAATTACAATAAAACAAAAAATTTAAAGGACAAATAAAACAAACAATTCATTCTATGAGATATAATGCCCGGTCAGGTTAACTGTATGGTAGGTTAAGTTGTGATGTTTTCGTTAGTTTTAACGAAAATATCACAACTTAACCTAACCACTTGTCAAGGGCATACACTTGATCTAACCGGGCATTCAATTAACCTAACCGGGCATTATATCCATAGAATGAATTGTTTGTTTTATTTGTCCTTTAAGTCGCTGTATGTTAGGTTAAGTTGTGATATTTTTGTTAAAACTAACGAAAATATCACAACTTAACCTGCCATACAGTTAACCTGACCGGGCATTATATCTCATAGAATGAATTGTTTGTTTTATTTGTCATTTAAATATTTTGTTTTATTGTAATTGAACTAATATTTGTCTGAATGATTCCCCCTTTTATAGTCCGCTTTGACCTCACATTCGTCTCCAAAGATAAAGTCGTCATTTCAGGTCAGGTCAGCACAAATTCAAGTCAGGTCAGGTGAATACAAATATGCAAATGGCAAAAATGTGATATATGTAGGAAACTTTTAATCTCCTACACGATGCTGCCCAGTTCATGAAATGGGCAAGATTTAGTTTGTCCACTTCATGAATTGGGCAGTCAGATTGCCCATTTCATGAACTGGGCAAACTAGTTGCCCAGTTCATGAACTTGGAAATTTTACAAACGGAGCGTAACATATATATATATATATATATATATATATATATATATATAGGCGTATGGGATGGCAATTTACTTGGGGGGGGGGAGAAAAAATTTGCCCTGATTTCTACATACGCGCTATGTGTAGCATAAAATAACACAAAGGTTAGAGTATGAGTAACATATTAAAGCCTTTTTAATATAAAAAACATTACAATTTAAAAAAATTAGATAAAATTTTGCTACAACATTTCTAAATGACAAGCAAGTAATTAATTCAACTCAAGAAGTAAAAAAAAAAGAAAAAGGAATATCAGCAAAAATCTGCCCTGAAATTTTCAGTATTTGCCCTGAAAATGCTCAATATTTGCTAGGAAAATGCTCAATTCCCTAGTCCTAGGCGGGGGGGGGGGGGGGGGGGGGCTACTGCCCCCCAGACCCCCCTCCTTATACGCCTATATACACACACACACACACACATATAATATATGCGCCTCGGTGGTATAGTAATTGAATGGCCCCTTTCGTGGGCATCAGATGTATGGCAAACTTGGAAAAGTTTGAAACTCCGCCCATTTCATACATCAAGTGTGGGTGAATTTTATGCTCGAGTTAAGTGTACACTAGCTTAGGTGATCGTTCTTCGTTGGTTAGTTGTTTCTCACATGTCACCAACATTCGGCCAATCAACGGTTACAGGGCTTAGCAAAAAAATAGGTGGCCATAAAACTACAGTACACACGAGTATTTACGTTAAATTTTGATACATTTCTGAAGAGAAGGAAAATATATTCTGTTAATTGCAATGTTTAAAACTTTCGCTTTGTCAACTAAATACATAAATTTGTACTTTAGATTACATTTTTTTATAGTGTTTCAAATTTACTAGCTTTATATGACACATTTATTCATTGTTTCGCGTTTAGTCAACATCCATAAATACAAAATTTCAGTATGATCCTATTCAACGTGGTTCCCATTTGATTCCAATCTCATGGGTGAGAAATTCGCGAGTGGGAATTTCAAAGGAGGCAGTTCCTAAGTCAATTTGTACCCATTAAAAAACTTTACCATCCAGATAGGAGTCAGAGACAGTCGGTGATACTCTGCCAACGCTCATGATGTAACTGATATAATGACATCATAGATATTTCTTCCCGTTACAAAGCTGCGCGCACACGTCGTTCAGTTATGTATAGGCTGTTCCTGTATCCCATAATTTCAGCCAGACTTAATCTGAGTGCGCTCGTGTGAAGATGTTTCTCTCAACATTAAATGAATCGTATAAATTCTTGGAGGACGAGTATGAACTGCTGCGTATTTACAACTTAAGAACAGTGAAGTGATTTAAATTGTGGGAAGTGTTAAAGTAACTGTAAAATATCATATATAAAACTGGTGAAAATATGTTTTTTGGGCTATTCGGAGTGATAGTTGTAGTCCTATAATTGGGATACCCTAACGCAGTATAGGCCTAGGCACCCAATTAGTGAAAGGCCTACAGGATTATTTATGTCGGTAAATCTCTAGGAGCGCTCCATTTTTCAATATTAAACATACACTCATAAAACATATACCATTTGAAAGCTCACAAGCTCACAAATACTCATATTTTAAAAGTATCAATAGCAAATAAGAAAACCTAACCAACCAAACCTAACCTAAACTAACCTATTTTGGTACTAATTAACGTAACCTTACCTAACCTAAAACCCAACCTAACGTTACCGCAGAACATTAGGACCGATCAATTTGTGATGCGTGATCTTTACGGGGGCTCCGCCCCCGTACCTCCCGAGACCTAAATTATACAAATGATTATTATTAAGTTCCCGAACATAAAAATACCGTCATTGTAAAGCATTTGAACTGCTTTACAGGTATATCTGACTAAAAATATTAAGTTTGAATGGGCGTTAAAATGAGAGAATAACGCCGTAATTGATAAATTAGTAGTTAATGTAGTTAATGACGTCACGCGTCAAACGATTAAACCTAGTTACTTTTTATTTGCTATTGATACTTTTGGATTACTACATTTTTAGACTCAGAAAAATGTGAGCTTTCAAATGGTATATGTTTTATGAGTGTATGTTTAATATTGAAAAATGGAGCGCTCCTAGAGATTATCCTTTACGTCTTAATAATATATTAAATATTAAAATAATCTTAATAGTTTGGTAAAAACTAGACAAAAATCAATAGTAATGTGAAGCATTATGTACAGTGCATAAAAGCTAGCTTGTAGGCCTAGGTAGGCTTTTTGAGTACTTGGGTATCTAGGCCCACACTATATTAGGTTGTCCAAAGTATATAACTGTATAAGTTTGAAACACTATATATAGGGCTATACAAGCCAGGAATAATGTTAAGATAGGCTGCAACGAAACGCCTGTGGGCGTTAAAGACTGGTTTTGCGTCAGGGGTAGATGACCTATCGAATGAGCATTTAAAATATGCTAATGACGTCATGTGTTTGCATATCTCATTGCTCTTCTCAGCGATGCGTGCTCATACAGTAGTTACGTTACTGCCGAGTTCATGAGGGTATACTGTATATCTTACACCTTGTCAAAAATACGTTTGGGGACATTCTATCCAGCAATAATTATAGGCCTATTGTTGTTGCCTCCTGCTTCTTGAACCTACTACAGAAACTCTTGTTACACATATCAAATGATTACTTATCGACATCTAATCAGTTTGGTTTTAAAAGGTCTCACTCAACTAATTTATGTATCTATTTATTGAAGGAAATTATATTTAAATACACTAAGAGTAATTCAACTATTTATAGCTGTTTCCTAGATATAAGAAAGCATATGATAGAGTGAACCACAAGATTATATTTAAAAAACGAGAAGACAGGAAAGGTTCCATGTACACATTAAATTTAGTAAATTTTGGTATTCCCATCAATCTTTTACAGTTAGGTGAGGCAGTGTACTATCCGAATGTTTTAGTTCCTTTTGCGGGATGAGTGAGGCAAGGTTCCTTGCTCTCTCCTCTGCTGTTTAATGTGCATATTGAAGGATTAATTGCTTCAGTTAATGAGGCAACAGTTGGATATTGTTGTATAGATAACGCAAAGATAAATAATTTAGTCTATGCCGATCCTATGGTGTTAATAAGTCCTTCTGTTAAAGGTTTGGATTGTCTGCTAAAAGTCTGCGAGTTATGAAAATAAAAACCCACTCTAATAGACAGAGTTTATTTCCACAACAGTTTCGATGCGCACTGGCATCCTCCTCGGGTGGATACAGAAAAACGAAAACGAAAACGAAAAACCATTCGTTTTTCTGTATCCACCCGAGGAGGATGCCAGTGCGCATCGAAACTGTTGTGGAAATAAACTCTGTCTATTAGAGTGGGTTTTTATTTTCATATTTTGACCTTCACGTAGAAAAAAGTTATTTTTTTTTTGCATCTGCGAGTTATATTCGCTGAAACATGATATTCTTTTCAGTGTTACAAAAAACTGAGATTATGCAATTCCACCCTAAAAGCTCTAATCAACCAGCTGATATTGGTTTCAAAATGAGAGGTGAAACAATAAAGGATGTACAAGAATTTAAGTATCAAATCATCACCAGCTCCTTGAGTGATGACTCAAGTATAAGAAAATAATATCGAAGCCTCTTTGCTGAAGCGAATATCACTATAAGGAACTTCCGGTTCTGTACAAGTGAAGCTAAAGACACTTTCTTTCGTATTTACTGTAGTAATATATACAGACAGCAAATCTGGGTGAATTATAAAAAACGTTCTGGCAGAACCCTAAATTTGCTATACAACATCTTTTAGACTGCTGCATAAATTACCCGCGAGATGCTCAGCTTCGCAAATGTTTGCGACCCACAATGTCCGGATCTTCTGGGAGGTAACAAGACGTGCTCAATACAGGCTAATGAAAAGAATTAAAAAATCAACCAACCAATTATCCAAGCTATTCATCAGTCCTGCCGTATGCCTTCTAAGCTATGGAATTCATGGTATGAAAACGTCTGTTTGTAGCTCCACTTAACTATGACATTACTGTACTATTTCTCAGTAATTGTATTTCTATCCTAAGCATTTGAATTGTCATTGTATCCTATTGTCAGTTCATATTATTAATATTTGTCATATGGACTATGGTCTGCCAACAAATTTTTTAATTTTCATTTTCATATATATATATATATATATATATATATATATATATATACCTTACCTTATGAACCTTATGTTGTTTCGTGTGTTGGTCTCTCTTCACACGGAGGTCAAGCTGGTGGCCCCGCCTCTAGGTCTGGCCTGGTGGAGGAGCGAGTTACTTTATTGCGCTCTCCACCGTACATAGCCAGGCACGCCCGGCTCATCTGGTACTGTCCTGAGCCAGGCATCCAGTCTTTTCTTGAAGACTTCAACTTTGACCCCCGTTACGTTTCTGAGGTCCTTAGGAAGCTGGTTGAAAAGTCTTGGCCCCCTAACAACCAAGCTATTTTCCTTCAGGGTTGAGGAGGTCCCTTGTCGTGCTTTTAATTTGGGAACACTACACATTCTGCCTTTCCTATTTTCCAGTGTTGTTTGAATGGTAATTGGGTTTACTTTTAGGTTTGGTACCAGTTTTTCGATCATTTTCCATATATATATATATATATATTATATATATATATATATATATATATCCCCGCAAGGAGGTTCTAAGCTCATGCTCTTGAGTGCTCTTTGTGCTCGTTTGTACGTGCTTGTTCCTGGAGGTTTCACGTGCGCCCTCCCGGCCCTAGCACCCATGGATGATGGGGCTCGACCTTGCAGTCCTTGTCAGCCTTGGTCTTTTTCCACTTTGACTGTCCCCTCCACCCTTTCTTCTTCCTCTGTCTTTCCTCTCACTTTTTCTTTATTTTTCCGCCGAGATATGCCCTTTTAAATAGAGGCGAATCGGTTCTTCCCGAACTTAAAAAAAAAAAAAAATATATATATATATATATATATATATATGGACGAATTTCGCACTTAAAACACGTGAAATGAATAAATGATGCAAACTCACAAGGGAAAAAAACACGAGTCCAAGGTCTTTCGTGTATTCAATGGTACACCTCGTCGGGGAAAAGCCTTGGAATAATTTTTATTTTGCTTCTGGTTTGCATTATATACGTATATATATCTATACATTTTTAACTGCAAACACGCAGTATAATTAACGTAAAGAACGAGGAGAATATACCGCGCAAGATGAGGAGAGAGAACGCTCCTCATCTTGCGCGGATTATTCTCCTATAACAAGCGTCGTTCTTTACGTTATATATATACTGTATATATCTATATATGGGGCGTCGCGAGAACGAGGGGCGAACTCGCCAAATGGAAGTTTTGAGAAAATCTAATTTATTTTTTATTGATTTTTAGAAAAAAAAGAAATACAAACTTTCTTTTGAATGTCAAAGAAAGTATTTTACATTTCTATAAGACTTGTCTGTTATTGTGTAATACAATGGCTGAAAACGAGGGTATAAATTCGCCTCTTGTACTCGCAATGCTATCTCGCATAGCGCAAATACGTATTGAAAATAATACATTCTGAGCGCACGAAGGGCTGTATTTGGCTATACCAAGTTGTCTGTGAATGAAGGGAGGGTTGAACTATTCATTCGTGGAACATCGCAAAATTGCTAATGTGGCGAGTTTGCCCCTCGTACTCGCGACGCCTGAATTATATATATATATATATATATATATATATATATATATACACAGTACGGTGCAAAAGTATGAGACCACTGTCAATCTGATAACTATTAACATAATCTGTCGTATGAAAATTGGTTTTGATACTAAAATAAACATTAACTGGAACCTCTAGTTCATATTAAACGTATAACTAAGTTATTACTTAAGTGTATAAAGTCGTATAAGCTGGATGACCCTCTAGTCTGCAAATTGGACTTGAGGGTTGATTTATTATATTACTTATAACGCATGTGTTTAAAGATCTAGCGAACTATTGATGAGGATCTACAGTAAATGCTCCTAAGCTATTGTTATATCAGTATTTACAATTAAAAGTATTGACATATTCACTTAAATTCTGAAAAACAAATTTATTCAAAACGTTTCTCATTATAATCCTAATTCATGCTGTTTTTTTCTTTTACAGGCTTCGAAAAGTACAATTTCTGATGAGATTAGATATAAAATAATGCATATGCATGGTGAGGGACTGAGTCAAAGAAAAATAAGTGAATCTACAGGTGTTTCCAAACGTGGTGCAAAACAGTCTTGGCTCGTCAGATATCAAATGGGACCCCCAATTGGTCGTCCTAGATTAGAGAGGTCTTCTAAGCTTTCTCCATCTGATCTACAATATCTAAAGATTACTTCCCTTCGAGACAGACGCAAATCCAGCACTTCACTTGCAGCAGATCTCTAAAAAACAACAGGTGTCTCAGTTGATCCCTCTACTTTACGAAGGAAGCTTAACTCAGTAGGTCTTAAAGGAGTGTTGCAGCAAAAAAGCCACTTTTAAGGAATTGAAATAAAGAGAAGAGAAGAAAATATGCTTTGGAACACAAGTATTGGACATCTGAGACCTACTGAGTTAAGCTTCCTTCGTAAAGTAGAGGGATCAACTTAGAACCTGTTGTTTTTTAGAGATCTGCTGCAAGTGAAGTGCTGGATTTGCGTCTGTCTCGAAGGAAGTAATCTTTAGATATTGTAGATCAGATCTAATCACTCTAATCTAGGACGACCAACTGGGGGTCCCATTTGATATCTGACGAGCCAAGATTGTTTTTACACCACTTTTGGAAAACACCTGTAGATTCAATTATTTTCTTTGACTCAGTCCTCACCATGCATATGTAGAAAAAGTGTTTCTACGAGAAAATAAATTTGTGTTAAAATTAAAGATATTCTGTTTGTATAAATTAAAATATTAATCCTTTAAAAGATATTATTTTGTTCATATAAATTAAAACAGGACTCCGTTAAAATTCTTAATATTTGTATGAATTGCCTCAAGCCCAGATTCTCTGGCACCCTTTCGATAAGCCTAACGATGCTCTCCACAGCTGCCACATCTATAATCTTAACAGAGATTCCTAAAAGTCTAAATGTTCTTTTCGATTAGTATAAAACTACAATTGTATAAATTCTTTTGATAATATCATTTTATACCAATTCTCTTGTTAATACCATTACACTGGTCAACAAAGATTTTTCATCAGAGTAAAATTTGTGGTGGCTGGATAGCATTTTTCACGCTGATTCCAAAACTGCATTCAGATATTTTCTAGCACGTATAGTTTTCAAGATGAAGGCATATATATAACTACACAGATTTAACCATTTTAAATAGGCAAAATACTAATATTTCAACATTTGATTGTGTTTATTTTATTGTGTTTTTTAGTTTATTCATCTTATTTATTTCAATTATCTTAATTATACATCTTATGTATTCAGGTGTGAGCTTTTACGTCTAGCAGCATTGTGATTCAGGCAACAACGCCGTGCTTTGTGTGTCAAAAGATCAGTCCAGTCCAAGACTTGTTGTGTCAAGTTGGTGTACATTTTTTTTTAATTTATAATTTGCTCAGGTCAGTCAACATGCCTCGACAATGTAAGAATGACCCCGACAAGTTCTGTTTCGTATGCGGCCAGTTGACAACTAAAACAGCGACGAAGTATTACAACCGACATTAAGAAAATATACAAGCTATACTTTGGTTGCCATCTAGGTGACCAAGATAAACCATGGGCGCCACATCAAATCTGTTCTGGCTGTTCAAATGGATTACGTGATTGGCTTAACAAAAGAAAGCTTCAATGCCATTTGCCATACCCATGATATGGAGGGAGCCGAGAGATCATCATGAAGACTGTTATTTTGTAGCGTGAACTTAATGGGGTTTTCTGCCAAGAACAAACACCAGATTGTATATCCAAACTTGGATTCAGCACGTAGACCAGTAAAACATGATGAAACATTGCCCATTCCAATTCCCCCAAGTGATAGGCTAGATTCTATCATAGATGACATGGAAAGTGATGAAGGTGCAACTGGCGTTTCCGGACCATCTACAGAAACAGAGTACACTTTGAAGGTAGACATTTAGAGCCTAAAAAGTTAACCCAAGGACAGTTGAATGATCTTGTTAGAGACTTATCGCTGTCTAAAGAGAAATCAGAGCTTCTCGCCTCAAGACTAAAGGAGAACAATTTACTTGAGAAGTTGAGAACAATGTTCGTATTAGTTACTACCGAAAGCGGAATTTTGAATTAACAGCATTCTTTTCAGTAGACGGTCCTCTCTGTTATTGCCATGACATCAATGGACTATTTACAGCCATATCTCAGACGTATGTGGCATCTGAGTGGCGCCTCTTTATTGATTCATCGCAGAGAAGCCTGAAAGCAGTTCTTTTGCATAATAGTAATATAATGCCATCCATACCCATTGCCCATTCCGTCCATCTAAAAGAGACATATGACAATATGGATATACTATTTAAGGCAATCAAATACGACAGTCATCAATGGAATGTTTGTGGAGATCTAAAAGTTATAGGAATGCTTATGGGTATGCAGTCAGGATTCACAAAATTTTGTTGTTTCCTTTGCCTGTGGGACAGTCGCGCCACTATAGAACATTACACCAAAAGTGACTGGCCACTTAGGTATACATATGTCCCAGGGATAAGCAATGTCCAGTCTGTCCCTTTAGTGGATCCCCAAAAGATCTATCTGCCACCTCTTCACATTAAACTTGGTTTAATGAAGAATTTTGTTAAAGCAATGGGTAAAGTCAATTCTGAAGGGTTCCAATACCTTTCAAGGAAATTTCCGAAGGTTACTGCAGCAAAATTGAAGGAAGGAATTTTTGTTGGGCCACAAATAAGGGAGGTTTTGAATGACACTGAATTTGAAAAAGTCCTAAGTCCGCTGGAATTGAAGGCTTGGCTGGCGTTCAAATGGATATGTGAAAACTTTCTTGGAAGCAACAAGTCACCTGCGTATAAGGATGGAGTCAAGAACCTCCTTGATGCCTTCAAAGAAATGGAGTGTCGAATGTCGTTAAAAATTCACTTCCTGCATTCCCACTTAGATTCTTTCCTGAAAACCTTGGTGCAGTGAGTGACGAGCAAGGAGAGCGCTTCCATCAAGATATTCAGATGATGGAGAAGCGCTACCAAGGATATTGGAATGAAAGCATGATGGCGGACCATTGTTGGATGCTGTATCGTGACAATCCAGGCCAAATTTACAAAAAGAAATCACACTCACAGCGCTTTTAATAAAATAATGTATATATTCTTTATTTATAAGTACATTGAATAAGGTATATGATTATTTGTTGTTTAGCATTCCTAAGTGTGATCTATACATCCATAAATTTCTTATAGCAATATCAAAACTTAAAAATATCAAAACCAGTGTATCTATATAACTATACGTGCTAGAAACAAATTAAAACCGGATTCGGAATCAGCGCGAAAATGCATTAAGAAAAGTGTGATCATGTTTATGATGAGAAGAAAAAGTTTCATTTTGTTGGCCAGTGTTATTAGAGTAGGAATATACGAGTAAATAAATCTTTGGTAAACGTGGCACCACGGGGTTTTCTCAAGGAGGAAATGAACACGCCTTGAGGGAGTCATGCCTCAGCTTCGAGAGGTAGGGAGTTAGAGTCTCGCCTCGGCCTCGAGTGGGTGTGAGTGTTCCGCCCTTGGGCCGGGCCGTTTCGGCTGGTCCCCTTAGCTTTTAAATGTAATCATTTGTTCGTTACTACTTCTCTAAACCAAGTGTTGTGTTAAGGGTGTTTATTCGTGATTTCAACTTTGTGGAAATAAAGGACAAACAAAGGAAAACTCGTCATTTTATATCCTTCCAACGGAGAAAAGCATTCCCTTCTCTCAACGGACTGAGAGAGAGAGCGGACGCCATCAAGGTATAAATTGTTGTCTTCGTAATTCGCAGTCAGAATAAATTAATTAAACGGTATAAACTTCCTTGTTGTTGCGAGGAAGTGACATACTGAGAATACTTTTAAAGGATAACAACGTCATTTATCCGACACATATGTATTATTTTATATCTAATCTCATCAGAAATTGTACTTTTCGTCATTTCTTAAGCCTGTGAAAGAATAAAAAACAGCATGAATTAGGATTATAATGAGAAACGTTTTGGATAAATTTGTTTTTCAGAATTTAAGTGAATATGTCAATACTTTTAATTGTAAATACTGATATAACAATAGCTTAGGAGCATTTACTGTAGATCCCTCATCAATAGTTCGCTAGATCTTTAAACACATGCGTTATAACTTAAGTAATATAATAAATCAACCCTCAAGTCCAATTTATGCAGTCTAGAGGGTCATCCAGCTTATACAACTTTATACACTTAAGTAATAACTTAGTTATACGTTAATATGAACCAGAGGTTCTAGTTAATGTGTATTTTAGTATCAAAACCAATTTTCATACGACAGATGATCTAATAGTTGTCACATTGACAGTGGACTCATACTTTTGCACGGTACTGTATATATATATATATATATATATATATATATATATATATATATGTGTGTGTGTGTGTGTGTGTATATATACACACACCTTTGGTTAGCTTCCGCCCGAATTGTTCATTCTGACGAAGGTCAAGCTTTTCACTCCACCTTAGACCTACAGTTTAACGTGGAATCCGAACCACGCCCCACCAGCAGCCCAGCGTCTTAACCACTAGGCCACCCAAGGTACCCATTTATCTACCAACCACTTTCTTTATTGTGTGGAAGGATGAACAGCTGGGTTTTGCTGCGCGCCGGCTGCCGTCGGGTCTCGAACCTGGGGCCGATGGATTCGTAGTCAGCGACGCTAACCACTACACCACTACACTATATATATATGATGCAATCCCACAAGGAAAAAGAAAAATGATTCGAAGGCCTTTCGTGTATTTAGAAGTACATCTCATCAGGGAATTCCCTGACGAGGTGTACGTCTGAATACATGAAAGCCCTTCGAACCATTTTTCTTTTTCCTTGTTGGTTTGCATCATTCATTCATTTCACGTGTTCAATTGTGAAATTCATCCCATATATATATATATCATGACTCCAGATTTGAAAAAATTTACTGGAGCACAGCTCTGAATTTACTTTTTTTCCCCTTACACCACTAGATAGGTTAATGATAGTAAACTCTTGAATTGACGACATACCAATTACAAATTGTCTTAGCTAAACATAATAATACAATAATGTACAGTTTATAACTCACCTTAAGTTTATTTATTCATTGCAGCAGCAACAGTGGACGATGTTAGACCTTGCATGTAGGCATTTGTTGTGAATTTACCGCCATATATGCTTGGCCACTGATCAATGGCTTTCTGTGTGATCATTACAGCAGATCTAGTGCCTGGAGCTGGACCCTCCTTCACAATTCTGCACAGCTTAGTCAAATGAGATAGCTTAATGGATCCTTTGTGTTCAACAATGTAACCAAGAATGGAGAATGTCCCTTCAGCTGGTGCTTCACTCCAGGCAGTTGATCCATCTTTATCAAAATGCTTTAATCTCTCTGTGATTCCTTTCCACAGCTGTTCTATAATTCTGTCAGCCAATTTATCACTGAGTCTTTTGTAAAACTACTTTCAGATCTGGTTCTGGATGGTCTAGCAACTTCAGCAACCTGGTAGTAATCAGAACGTTTCTTGATGTATTTGTAAACTTCATTTAGGATGTAATCCTCAGCTGTTAGTTCCTTTTGCTGCCCTGTGGTATCGTGCTTAAATTCAGAAACTACATCATTTGCATTTCCTCCATTAGCTAATTTGGAAATTGTTTCCATCACTCTTAACATAACAGTTTCCCTCCTTCTTTATAAAATATATTTCTACAAATTCTGCACTAACTGTGGTTTTTTGAGCTACTTGCAACATAATCTTTGTTACATAGGAAATCAATACATAGAACTTGGCACTAATTTCTTTCTCTTGTGGATGATCAAAAAACACACAATTTTCCACAAATCTGTCAAATTGATCAAATTCGTAATTAACCATGCGAGTATCAGATTTGAGTTTTGGTCTCTTAAAACCAATGATATTGTCAAGAACCATATTGGTATAGTCAAGGCCTGATCTCAGATTTGAAGAGTGATTCTGAATAAAGTCTAAAAGCTCACTTAGTTTACAAATTTTCTTCAATGCATCAACGTGGGCTCTGTTCACAAGATGCATTAAGTCCCATCGAAATTTGAAATTTTCTCCAAACAACTTTTTCATTTCGTTTTTAAATGGCTCGTTGTCCTTACAAAAAGCCCCATCTCCAACCATTCCAGATACCTTGGATTTAATTGCTTCTTCAGACAGTTTCAAGTGATTAGGAGACTTCAACACATCAAAAATTTCATTGGCCAAATAAACTCCTGATTTGCTGCGTACTAAATTTATCCCAGCAAGTTTTACAGTCTTATCTTCTTCACTCATAACTAATACAACTAGCATGCTTAATCCCAAAATTGTTCCAATGTCAGCTGTTATTGTTACTGAAGTTTGTTCTAAGAACCACTTTACAGTTTGTTCTTTAAGTTGATTATCTAATAGCTCACAAATTGTCTCGCACGCATGTGTGCTATGATTCAAATTTCCAACCTCACAACCTGACTATGTAATACAGCTAGAAGTACTGGATATAGAGCCCATGCAGTGTTTGTTTTCATTATGTAGTATAAGATGTTGCCACATAAGTCTTCTATGCGTTTAGTAGTGTTCCGAGAAGATGTTTTCATCACTTCATAAACAGCAGCTCTTTGATGATGCTGAAGTTTAATTAAATGTCTCTTCAGGTGGGTTTTCAGATTTCTAAACCATCTCTCTTGATTTTCTCCTTGTTTGCATACATAGATTAAATCTTTAACATTGAAGTAACCTTTTATGTTAGAATGTTTGTCTGAAGCACATGCTTTGGGGTCTGTGCAAGCTATGCAATATAATGTAAACATTTTATCATCAGAAGCATCATCAATATCTTCTTGATTATCATCATCTTCATCCTCAACAGCTATATCTACATCAGGCATATTAGTGTCACTATTTGCAATGTTTTCCATTATATCACTTGGTACTGAAAATGAATCATCAGCATGCCCTAGATCCTTCTTTTCCACCAATTTGAATGTAGATTTGATCAAATCATTGTTCAGGATTTCTTGTATTGATTTACACTTGCTTAAATGGGCTATGGAAATGTCAAATTTGTTGCGTTTTGCTTTATTAGATTTGGATGCAACACTTGAACTTGAAGGCATATTTTCTCTTCTCTTTATTAACCACAACAGCTTGGTGAGTTTCTTTGTTAGGCGCAAAATTGCATTCAATGTCTTCTGGATTTGGGAATTTTCAAATTCCTCTAAAGCAGTTTTGTTAGTCTGATGCGCAGATTCCTCACTTACCTTTTGTTTCTTAGGTGGAGGAGAAGCACTTTCTTCAGTCTGTGAAACATCTAGTGAAAAAGTTTCATTTTCTAGATTAGCAGTTGATGAAGTTGGTTCATTTTTCTGAGGTCTAGCACTAGCACATTTTGTGAACAAACTAAATGACTGCTTTGCTG
Source organism: Bathynomus jamesi (assembly GCA_023014485.1). Classification (NCBI taxonomy): domain Eukaryota; kingdom Metazoa; phylum Arthropoda; class Malacostraca; order Isopoda; family Cirolanidae; genus Bathynomus; species Bathynomus jamesi. The sequence continues at coordinate 220,566 of JAJOZX010004618.1, read as the reverse complement.
TATCTCTTTGCTGCACTTCATCCTGGTATTTCTTTACTGCAATATCTAAGCTGTGGGCCCAAACTCTGGGACCTCTTGTATTGTAACAAATATTCTTTTTTGAATTAAAATGTTCTCCCAGTTTTGCTTCTTTGAATATTTGTTCTTGCATTGACCACAAAAGTAACCCCTTTTAACACCCTCACTTTTCTCTCCAACTTCATCAATATTAGGATCCATTATTGATTATTGACTACCTGAAAAAATACAAAATAAGTAAAAGTTAGTAAATATAGTATGGTAAAAGTGAGTAAAAGTAAGTAAATATAGTACAATGAAAGTAAGTAAAAGTAAGTGCTTTAAACTTAGTAAAAGTAAGGAAGAGTAAGTAAAAGTAAGTTTAAACTTAACTAAACTTTTCAATTCTAGAGTCATGGTGGATTACTTAAAACCGCACAAGTAATTATCTGGCCAATTTATCAAACCTGGCCGAGATCAATGGAACATAGTCCAATCCTGATAATTTTATATTAAAAAAATATGTTTTAATAAAATTTTAATTATCAAAACATTGAAGCTTAACAAAA
>JAJOZX010004618.1:0-217500 GCA_023014485.1 Bathynomus jamesi | reverse complement strand
AAACAAATTGAAAGGGCGTGATCTTGGTCTCGATCTCGGTCTCGAATTTTAAGGGTCTCGATCTCGGAAGGTAGATCTCGATCTTGAACCTTTGATCTCGGTCTCGATCTTGGTCTCACAGGATCAGGTCTCGGTCTCGGTTTCAGTCTCGGACTTGGTGGTCTCGACTACATCACTGATATACAGGGTGTCCCAAAAGTCCCTATCTATTTTGTTGAAATAGGCTGAATTTCAAATGAATGTTTTAATGACATGATTGCATGCACCTTTCTAGACAAATACATGCATTAGATTTCTATTTTAATTATTTTTAAATTTTTAAATTTTTTATTAATTTTAGAACCTCAACTTCTTGAAGATGGCATTCTCGACAATGTAGTCTTTCAGCAGGATGGGGCACCACGTCATTATGCCAGAATTATTCAGACATACCTAAACGAGCGTTTTCCAAATCGTTGGATTGGACTGGGGGAAATAGGCCCTGGGCAGCGCGATCTCCGGATTTGACCTCATTGGATTTCTTTGCTTGGGGTTTCATTAAATCAGAGGTCTATCGCGGAAATATTCGAGATTTACCAGATCTGTGAGATCGCATTAGGCAAGCAGTTGAGAAAATAACCCCTGAATTGCTCGGAAATGTGTTTCGCAATGCAGCTGACCGCTTTGAGATTTGCAGAGATACAGATGGAGTACATGTGGAAATTACTAATTAAAGATTTTAATGGTGTAATACTTGTAATTTGTATAGAAATACATCTATATTCAGGTCAGTGTGACATTTATTTGAAATTCAGCCTATTTCAACAAAATAGATAGGGACTTTTGGGACACCCTGTATATATATATGGTGCCCGGACAGTTCGCTACTGGACATTTCGCTACCGGACATTTCGCTACCGGACGTTTCGCTACTGGACGTTTCGCTACTAGGACATTTCGCTACTAGGTCTGTTCGTTACTAGGTCACTTCGCTACCATTAAAGGTTAAAATCATTGTTATATTATTTTATACATAAAGCTGTGTTAACATATTTACATACTGTAGGTAAATAAACTGAGGTACATTTGTTGATGTTTATTAAGACATAAAACGGGACTAGTATGTTTCATGGACTGCTCTCGATTTTCCTACAAAATTGCAAACAAGGGCAGTCGATGACCCTGATTTTGTTTCTGCAATCGTTTTTTTTTAGAAAACTAACCTAACCTAACCTGACCTAACCTAACCTAGAAAAATGTATACTAGAAAAATGTATTTTTGACTAAAAAAGTGCATAGCTTAACGCATCACGAATTGATCGGTATAGGGTTCACTTTGTGATGCGTGATCTTTACGGGGGCTCCGCCCCCGTACCCCTGAGACCTAAATTATACAAATGATAATGTAATAACATGTTAAGTTATGCACTTTTTTAGTCAAAAATACATTTTTCTAGTATACACTTTCTAGGTTAGGTTAGGTCAGGTTAGGTTAGGCTAGGTTAAGTTTCTCAAAAAAAACGATTGCAGAAACAAAAATTGTCCAGTAGCGAACGGTCCTAGCACAATATAGTGGTGCCCGGACAGTTAGATGCCGGTAGCGAAATGTCCGGTAGCGAAATGTCCTAGTAGCGAAACGTCCAGTAGCGAAATGTCCGGTAGCGAATTGTCCAGTAGCGAACGGTCCTAGCACCATATATATACATATATATATATACATACATACATACCAGGTCAAAGAAATAAGGTTTGAGTAGAATTTTAATCCAGATACAGCTCCGAGACAGCACGTAAGTCATGCTCAGTCGCGCACATTTTTAGATCAGCGAAGGTCATATTGACGTAATGACGCCTTAGTGATGTGTTATGATGTCCACTGATCTGAAAATGTGAGTTTGGCTTACGAGCTTCGGGAAGCGCTGTCTGGATTGTAAAGTTGTTTTGCCAAAACCTACATGGGGGTCTTATCATAAAATTTCATTTAAATGGTAAGTGTTCATACAAAAATTGACTCGCAGCGCCCGCTGAAGTGATGTATACAAAATGCAAATCCCATTGGCGATTTTTCCGGTCATGTCTGCGTCATGTAGTTCGTTTCGTGTGGGGGTGGGGGCTCTGAAATGGCTCTTAATTTTGTCTCCTAAGTTTGACCTCACGTTTTCCAAATGAAATGTAAATGTAAATAAAGTCCCAATAAAAGGAAATCCGGATAATATGACTTGCTTTTGATTCCCACAAGATAAATCTTTGGTAGGAAGGAAATAGCTGCAGGAAGTTGTAGTGAGTCGTAGATTTCATTTTGTAACATCTCATGAATAAGGTGACCAGATTTTCTGGAGTTAAAAGCGGGACATCTCTTGAATAATGAATAGAAAATAGTGCGCTCGCTTACATCCAATAGCGTACTGGTATAAAATAGGTTGTAACATAAAATTATATTTACTGAATGCAAAAAAATAACCTCTTTACCTTTTCATTAATTATGAATTATCGTACTTTTCACATGTATTTGCTTCACGGCAGCAAAAGTTCCTCAAAGTCATATTGTTTACGGGTAATAATTTTGATAAAGCAGGAAATTTAAGTTCATCGTCTCCCAAATGGGACATTTGGGCGTCCCCTAAAGTTTCTAGGGGACAGCGGGACATATAGCTCGAGAACGGGACAGTCCCGCCGAAATCGGGACATCTGGTCAGCTTAGTTATGAATGACATGATAAGACTCTGTAGTAGGCTTTGGTTTAATCCAGACCGTGAACGGGAATGGGAGTGATAAATAATGAGTAGAAAGTAATCTAAAAATTGGTTATTTCTCAAAATTTATACAGTATATTAAATTATTTCAAACTCCGTCCATTTTACTCTGTCCATCATAGTAAGAGGACAGCTATAAAGTTTCTGTATATCCTTATCCAAAGACAGCGGTGGAATGGCAATTGTGCCCCGGGACAAAGGCCCCCCTCCCTTTCCCCTCCATGAGTCCCCTTAGCGACAAAAAATTGGAAAAAAATTGCCTTGCCTTTCAACCATTTTTCGTTAACAAAAACAAAAATTTTGTTTTGCCTACGGCGCATGTAGCATTATTTATCAATTTATTCACCTAAACCGTATTATCTTTAGCTTATCAACCTTTCTTATCAGACAGCCTTTCTTAGTTTTCTTATCAGCCAAAGTTTAATTAAGTTCCAATAGCGAGTCTGCCCTATATACGTCCCGGTTCTTACTCCTATGTTGTAAGCACTTTCATTATTATCCTTTTTAATACCTCCGAGATAAAGTCTTTACAGCAATATGAAAAGTCGCTTAAAACGTATTTCATCGCTGCACACTTAAAGATGGAAAGAAAAATTCTGTTTATATATGTACTGTAGGTGGAAAGCATATTCATATTTATAATGAATGAATAAGTCTTTCCCGCCAAACACTTCATGCTTCGAACGTTAATTATATAATGTTAGTTTAGTTTTGCAATTCTTTCTGTTATTAACAATAGGTTGGTTCGTTTTTCCTTTTAGCAAAATAAAATAAGATGAAGTTAAAATCTGGGCACGAGGTAGTTGACCTCCCCAAAGATGAGGAAGAAGAACAACTACAGTTATTTAAAGGTTATTCGTTTGGTATGAAAAGACTTGAACCAGGCAACTGGTTCTTTACGAAACCATTTGCGGATTTTGCTGATAAAATCTACGATTTTAAGGTAAGTAACTCTCTCTCTCTCTCTCTCTCTCTCTCTCTCTCTCTCTCTCTCTCTCTCTCTATGTTTCGAAATCAGGGGTTCTCAAAGTTTCATTCGTGAAGGGTAGAGAGCCTTCTACTTTTCTATCCAGTTTTCTACTACTGCTAGGATAGTTGAAAGAAAAATAAACTTGTTAAATAACAGGAACCTCCCAGAGTGGACCGGAAGGTCTTTGAGGCTTCCTCTTGTCCTAGTAACTCTCTCTCTCTCTCTCTGTTTCGAAATCAGGGGTTCTTAAAGTTTCATTCGTTAAGGGCCATTTCGAAATTATTTAATTTAAAAAGAAACAAGTTTACATTTTCTACAAATTACTTCATTTTTCACCAATCCTTTAAGTACAAATAAGTATATTATAATTCCACTCTGATTTTGCATAAAGTGTATTAGGTCGCGGGACACACGGAGTCGGCTCAAGAGACGCATTTCACCAGCGGGACACACTTTGGGAACCGAAACTCTAAATGTTTAAGAGACGATGAATTCAGTTAAAATTTAAAATTATAATTATTTCTATATATTTTAATAAAGTGAGATTCATTTGTACATAATATTAAATTAAGTATTTTTTAATTTCAGTTCAAACCTACTGACACAGTGATCATGACTTTCCCCAAGTGTGGAACAACTTGGGTTGAGGAAATTATCTGGAACATGAAACAAACTTCCAATTTAGATAATCCGTTACAAGGTGTCTCTATGAATATTAAATGCCCATTCTTGGAGTAAGTACAGAAACTGTTTATACCAATTTAAAAGATATACGATTCAAACGCTACTTATCTTCTTTATTATGTATCGCGACTACGTACAACTCTTATAAATATTGATATACCATAATACGAGTACATACACCTTCAATACGAACAAAACCAAGTTATGTTTAAGCAACGGTCTTTACCTCTGATCTTTATTAACAAGAAATTAATTTGTTTTATGAATACTTTCGAAAGCATTCGCGAAGTAACGAAATTTCTGAGAACCGCAGAAAGTTGCTAATTAATGATTGAGATTTGTTGTCGAAATTATATTATTGACACCAAAAATAAATAAAATATCGAAGGAAAAACATATTACCAATTGCTAGATTTTTATTTAAAAAATTTGTTTGGAGATGAACTTTTTTTCGGAAATTGTCCTTATGACTCCAATCATGTCGGGTTTTGTTAATAATTTAAGAAAAAGTTGCATCCAAAATCACCGATTTTGTGAAATTTCAAAGTTGCCATTCACAATGATACTGGGTAAACTTAAACAGGAAATAGTTGTTTTTGTTTAACAATTTTAAAAGTGTGATTGGTGAAAACTATGAAATAACTAAATAACTGACGAAGGATGAACATCGAGGAAAGCTTGTCTTTATAAAATATTACACTTGAATAAGAAGAAATGTTACGAGTCCAATACACAGAGGGAATGTGCTTAGAGAAATAAGATGCCTGAACTGCATGATAAAGATGGGACAAGTAAATGACAGATGAACGTCGCTCATAACCATATACCCATATAAATACAGTATATGTAGTCATAAACCACAATTTCAATGTACGTTATTGAGAAGTAAAACATTCAATCAGTGTGTTCTGCGACAGTTCGAGTACATAAAGTTTTTAGATTTTTCTCGCACTATATCATGTATATGATTCAGTATTTCATATGTATAATTCCATTGTATCTTCCAGTTGGCTTCAGATATTATGATTAAGACAGTACACTATGAAGCAGTTTAACTTATCGATCATACGGTGTACATTATATTCTATAAGAATTTGTATCTTTCTTTTTGATAAATTAAAAATCCATTACAATTTTTCAGGTGCGACTTCATTTTGAGAGCTCCAGATAGTCCTCCACTGACCCCAGACAGTGATGTGATTCAATATTTCAACAAATACTGCCCAGGAAAGGACCCAGATGATGGCGTTGTGTTTCAATTGGCAGAAAATAGCCCAGATCCAAGAATACTGAAGACCCACTTGTCGTTTTCTTTACTGACACCAGATCTGTTGGACACTTGTAAAGTAAGACCATCGAAATATCTATCTGTCCGTGTACATTATATATACTGTATATGTAATCAAATTAATTAAATGAATGTCTGAGGTCAACAGATCTTTCGATCAAATAATAAATGTTATTAATGATAGAGATTAAGTGAGTGAGTTTTTTGCCTTTTATAAAAAGAGGCAATGAATGATAGTCACAAATAAAGGTCACAATTGAGCGAAAAGAGGTACACAAAACAAATGAGTTTTTATTGAAATAAATGATTAATTATAGTGTGCGTCAACTTATTATTAGAATTACATGGATGGCAATGGTAGATTAAATGATTAACGAAAGTAGATTGCGTGATTGAATTTAGTGGTGTCAATTAAGTTAATGAATGACACCAGGCCAAAGAATGCCTTGTTACGTTGTTCGTCACATGATTGATGTTACTCGGGTACGCAAGTTGAGCTGCGATGCTTTGAGAGTATGCCGTGACGAAGTCGTCATGGAAACGATTCGTGTCTGCTGCTTTCCTCGACTTTCCAGTGAATGCCTCCAGGATGTTTTCTTGTGAGAGTCGTATCACTATATATATATACGTTTCAAATCCAACTTCCAACCATTGTTGCGAGTTGAGTTATTATTTAAACTAAACATGCTTCTAAAATCGACATCGTCGAACCCATGTAAGGGCTTGAAAACCTCGATGAGTTGACCGCGCAGCCTCCGAGTTTCCAGCGAAAACAAATTCAGGGCGTGTAAGCTTCGATTGTAGCCCATATACCTAACGGAAGGGATTAACTTTGTGGCCATCGCTTGGACTCGCTCCAGCCTGTCAATATCTTTCCTGAGGGTGGGCGACCAGAACTGCACAGCATACTCCAGGAGTCCAGGTGCGGCCGAACCAGGGAATTAATTATACAGAGAGAGCACAGTCTCCTTGTTCTGAAATCGAAATTGCCTCCTTATATAACCCAACAGCTTCTGAGCTTTCTTTTCCACCTCTACGCACTGTTTGGTAAATTTAAGGTCGCTGCTAATTAGCACACCCAAGTCCTTTTCCAAATCAGTGGCCTCGATATTGCTCCCCAACATGGGATAGGCCGACTTGTGATTTACGTAGCCAATGTGCATGACCTTGCATTTACCCAAGTTAAACGGCATTTTCCATTTTTCGGACCACTCTCGTATCCTAGTAGGTCCGCACGCAGTTGCTCGATCGCTTCGGGCGTCCCAACATTGGCCCCAAGCTTCGTGTCATCAGCGAATTTGGCGATCCTATTGACGATGCCAACGTCGATATCATTTATGTAAATGATAAACAACAGTGGCTCCAAAACGGAACCCTGAGGAACCCCGTTAGTAACGAAGGCCCAAGCCGAGCGAGCCCCTTTAATTACAACCCTCTGCTGCCTATTCTTCAGCCAGTTTCCAATCCAGCTAGTTACTTCCCCACCGATACCCAGCGCGTGGATTTTGGCCATTAGCCAGCGGTGAGGTACCTTATCAAAGGCTTTCTGAAAGTCGAGATAAAGTATATCAATTGCCCTACTCTTATCGTACTCACTCCACATGACGTGGAAAAACTCGAGCAAGTTGGTGAGACACGACCTATGCCGAGAGAGAGAGAGAGAGAGAAGAGAGAGAGAGAGAGAGAGAGAGAGAGAGAGAGGCTAACAAAGACCCTAATACCCAGTGTATGGTAGCCTAAGAATAAAATAAGTAAATGAAAATATAGAATAATGAAAATTTTCATACCATACTTATCCTTATAAAACGTGTAAATCCAACAGCTGCTACCGACAGAAAATTATTGTGAAAGAAGATTTATAGGAAAGTAAGAAAAGGTATAATGAAAAGAAGAGCTTCAGATTTCATTCACATCATGACACTTATTTCGTGTACCCAGTTATTCGTTAGAGGACAGTGGAAAATGAGGGTATCATGAACCATTAGACTTTTTAATCTAATTTACACCATGCATATTTTTAAATATTTTTCATTTATTTATTATATACAAACAGTGCTGTGACTTAACTAGTTACTCAGTAATCGTTACTTTTTCGAGGAACTGTAACCATAACTAGTTACATTTTCCGGCCGAGTAATTGTAATTGTAACTAGTTACAAAAAAATTCATGAATATTCGTAACTTTTGCTCTGTGAGAGCAAAAAGTTAGTAGCTACTTTTTATCACAAGCCTTCTTCGATGTACATATTGTGCACAGTGTAAGTTTATTGACAACATATATCTCATACTTATCTGATAACATCTTTATTTGTTAAATCCCAATCAATTTGAAACAAATGAACAATCTTGGCAAGTATCACTTGTGAGAGAAAATACTTTTATCAGGATCAGAAGCTCGCTAAAATCAGAAAAAATGTCAAACGTAACATTTGAAGTAACTAGTTACTTTTTTGAAACAGGAACTGGTAAGTAGTTATTTTTTGAAACAGCAACTAGTAACTAGTTACTTTTTTGAAACAGCAACTTGAGCTAGTTACTTTTTAGAAACAGCAACTTATAACTCGTTACCTTTTTGAAACGGCAACTTGTAACTATAGTAGTTACTTTTCTCGGATCACTTTAACATATTGCTTCCCAAAGCATTCGAGAAGCAATATGTTAAAGTGATCCCTCCTGGGAAACAATATGTTAAAGTGACATACACTGGGAAGCAATATGTTAAAGAGAGGTTCCTGAGAAGCAATATGTTAAAGTGATCCCTTTTTTCAAACAGCAATTAGTAACTAGTTATTTCTTTAGACAGTAACGAGTAACTGTAATTAGTTAAAAAAAAGTAAGTTACAACCAGAAGCGCAGCCAAGATTTTGTAAAGGAGGGGCCCAAGCCAGCGATTGTTACCAACAGCACTGATCCACACACACACACACACACACACACACACACACAGGTATATGTGTCAAGGGCGTCTCCAGAAGCCCAGCTTGCCCTTGGGCCCCCTCCCCTTGCCTGCACTACTGGTCACTACACTATATACACGAAGTCATCACTTTATCGCCGCACCATTTCTTCCATGAATGCCAAAGACCACCGTGCTGAGAAACTGACATTTTAAAATTATTTACGTTACCATCCTTCCGACTGGAGGAAATTAGATGAGGGAGCACTGATCCAAAGGCATCTCCAGCCGGTCAGTACAACCCAATTCAATTATTTCCACGAAAGTGCACATCGTAAATGTGGTTTTCCACTTAATCTTTAAAGTTTTATCATACCGTAATTTACAGTAAATGGCATCTTTCCCGTAAGAATTACTCAGTTGAGGAAACACTGATCGAGAGGCACCTCCAGCTGACACCTGCATCCTGCATCCCCCCATTTTAAAAATTCCCCCAACAGTGCATGCATGATTTTTTTTCTACGTTTTACGAAATTTTGCTTCACATTTTTGAAACTATAAAATTCTTTTGTAGCTAAGTAACATCTCTGAAGTTGCATATGTCTATTCGAAGGTTTTGGCTACCGAGAGTTCCCATCAAGCTCCCTTTACCAAATAAAATAACATCCCAAATACAAATTTATTATACTAAAATACTTCTCCAACGTATTCTCAAACGATATTTATGGAAATGCTGGCCACTAGTCCCGCGGGAAGGCTATTCCACCTCTTTACCTTCTTATAAATGAAATCGCAACGTTTTTCTCAAAGATTTTGCCTAATATTTTAACCCTCGAGCTGTCGCGCTGGTGCATAGAATACGCCATTTTTAGTAATTAAAGTGTGGCAACACTGTTACATACCTGACATCTATTATCTTTTCTATAAAATTGAAGTGGTGCATTGAATGCGCCAAGTGCCCAATGAAGTAAAATGTTAAGGCGCGCCCTGACTCATACATGACAGGCAAAACTGCACAGCATGTTCTAAATGGGGCCTACCAAGCGCTTATATAATTGCAAAACAGTATCTTTAGATTTCTGTTCAAAATTATGTGAAATGGAACCCAATATTTTATTAGCTTTACTATTCGCGACTGACATTGTTCTAAGAACTTTAAATCCTTTGTAGCAATGACACCTCAACCTTTTTCCTCCGAGGATTTGCTTAACACACTATTTCCTATAATGTACTGTAACTAAATATATTTCTATGGTCCAATATGCATGGCTTTACACTCACGTACGTTAAATTTCATTTATCACCTATAAGATTGCTGTACTAAAGTATTAAAATCCCGCTGCAAATTATCTCTATCGAATAAACTAATTGTTTTAACCGCAATTCATTGGCTGAGTAACGAAAAAGAAGCAGAATTTGCGTATTTTTTTATTCAGTTTGCGTTTGACTTATTTGCACCAAAGAAATTAATTTTTTTTTATCGAATTTTAAATGCTGTAGTATTTACCCACCTCCATTTAGAGTGAGGTTCACTATTTTGTTTCTTTTTTAAATTAATTTTTATAATTTTTGTACTTACGAGCTTTTTTAATACAGGTTGTTTTCATTGTAAGAAACCCTAAGGATGTTTGTGTTTCCTATTACCACCACTCTCGTCTTTGGAAGGGACAAGGTTATACAGGGGATTTCGAAAAATTTGTTGAGCTCTTTGTGAATGACAAAGGTAATTGAAATTTATTATATTAAACCTAGTTATGTAATGAGCACACCAGAGAATTACAAGGATTTGATCTGGCTGTACTTTTTTGCAACAGCATAATTCTATCGCTACACATAGTTTAAAGGTTACCGGTTTGAGGAAACGCAGGATTGTAGTTTTTGCGCGTCATTTAACAGTACAGTATTAGAGAACTTATGCACGTACCCATGCCAAAGTGGGTTTAGTGACTCTTAAACGTTTTCTTACCAAAAGGAAGAAGGATACAATAACTGGTATTTTGGAATTAAAAGTAGAATAAATAGTCATTGACTCATAGTCATGAAACCTTAAGTGATGAAAGTATGATCTTTCTGGATATCGCAGTGTGTAACTGCATTGTTTTAAATGAAAGCTTTTTCGTAACAAATGATGGTAACATATGTAACAACGAAGTAAATTTATTGAAAATGCTAAGTTTATCTTCATTTTTTTAAGTTCTATACGGACCATACTGGCAGTTTCTCCGAGAAGGATGGGACCGAAAAGACCACCCCAATTTCCACTTAGTTCATTTCGAAGACTTGAAAGCTGATCCGATTAAGAAATTACTTCCCTAAATGATTTTCTCGGCACTGGACTTTCTGAACATTTAATTAAAAGAGTAAGAGCAAAGCAAATGGCGATTCTTAATACAACTGAATGAGAGAATCTCATGGATCTCAGCGTGATTTCAGACATAGTCTGAGGGGAAACTTGTGAATACCTGGAATTCTTTCTATAGTTGGAACTAGTACAGTTCCCGTCGCTTCGCTGACGGTTAGACAGGCTAAACTACAGAAAAGAACGCAGCCGTGAAAATTTTGAGCTTCACATTGTGTCAACATTTCTGAATCTGGTATCTCCCAAAACTTCCTCACCCCCATTCATGCAACTTGGGGGCTAACCCCCTCACCATTACCCCCACCCCTCCCCATTACCCCACCCATCCCCCATTACCCCCATCCCCACCCTTCCCCCATTACTGCCCGGGATAAATTTCACAAACAGACAAACAGACAGGCTAAACTACAGAAAAGAACAGTCATGAAAATCTTGAGCTTCACATTGCCGCCCGTAATACAATTTCTGAATTTTTTTCTCACACTACAATTTCTGAAAGTGTGACGGACAGACGGACAGACGGACAGACAGACGGACAGATGGACAGCTCTCTTATTATAGTATAGACTAGCAAAAGGTCGGCGCTACGCGCCGATTTTGCTAGATCTGCGGTGCTTCGGCTGAATTGTGGGCCACGGCGTATTTTATTTTGAACATCAGTAGCCCTTTATCTGGATATCATTCCTATTCCTCTCACCTTGGGCCTCAGTAATTGGGGTGCCTGCGGCCTTCCAGTTACTGCAAACCAATTATTCATTCAATAAAACTACAGAAAAGAACGCAGCCATGAAAATCTAAAGCTTCACAAATCTTAATACTGGCAAACCAATTATTCATTCAATAAAACTACAGAAAAGAACGCAGCCATGAAAATCTAAAGCTTCACAAATCTTAATACAATGAGCTCGGATTTGAAGCCTAAGATTTTCATGACTGCGTTCATTTCTATAGTTTTATTGACCAAATAACTGAACCGACAGTAATTGGGGGCCCTGCGGCCCGCCAAATCATAGTTTTCATTGTTTCGAGTGCATCAATAATATTGTTATAGTGTTCCATTAGTTGTGATAAGCATGATCTTCCTGACCGGAATCGATGTTGGTAATAATATTGTTAGTGTTCCATTAGTTGTGATAAGCATGATCTTCCTGACCGAATCGATGTTGGTTATCATTTTTTTTCTGAGTTTCCCCATTAACCCCACCCCCTCCCCCATTACCCCACCCCTCTCCCCCAATACCCCTCCCCACCCCTCTCCCCCATTTACACCACCAATTTTTTTCTGAGTTTCCCCATTAACCCCCCCATTACCCCACCCCTCTCCCCAATACCCCCTCCCCCACCCCTCTCCCCCACCAATTTTTTTTTCTGAGTTTCCCCATTAACCCCCCCCCTCCCCCATTTAACCTCACCCTTCCCCCATTACCCCCAATGGGGGAAGGGGGCTGGCACCTTGGAAAGGATTTACTTTAATTTTGTTTTTTGGTTACATATATATATCGCATCTATTTTTCTGAGTTTCCCTATTAACCCCACCCCCTCCCCCATTACCCCACCCCTCCCCCATTTTGTGCCAAAATTGATTAAAAATGAAATGGGAAGAACTGTACCCCTAAAAGGGGGGGGGCAGGATTTATGTTCGGGAATTTTTTTTTAGCATGGGCACTGCACAATAAAAAGACGCATCGAATGGTGAAAACCGCATTGTTCTACACAAATTGTAGCGACCTGTAGGTGTGCGCAAAAAAACTGTTACATATATATATATATAAGGCTTCATTTCTGAAATAGTATATTAGATTACAGAATACTGTACAGTATGTTGTGTTTGGGGTGGTTTGGATCTAATTTTTAAGGGTTAACCTAGAAAGGTCGTGGTGACATTGAATTAGCTTACGCTTCTTAAGTTCCGATTTTATATTGAATCTAAATATACATGAATTCACTTTTCACTTGATTTCGTTAGTCTTTCGTTTTAATAATATAACTATAATATTGCGCAAAGTGTGTGATAAGAGAATTTTCAATTATTATGAAGAAGTAGATTGTAAACAAAATTATTTTTTTATCCACTTATTTTGTAACGTGTGGAACCTGTATTTGGAAAGTGGGAGTGAACTTGGAAACTCATCTGATCCCGGGCAATCACAAAATCATCTGATCCCGGCAATCACAAAATACGTTTAGGAGATAACCTACTGTCGGGACAGTGAAAGTCAAACCTAGGTTCTTACAGTCTGAGTCCAGTCTCCAACCAATCGAATTGAACCACCGGAACTTTCATTTAGGTTGTAATTATGTAAATATCACTCATTGAAATCGGATGGTAATCAAATGAAATTATTCAACGAGCTTAAACTGACCGATCTGCGTTTACAAGTTTTGCTCCGATAAACTGTAAATGTGTGTATTTCAAACTAAGAATAATTTAAAACTAAATAAATAATCCGATAATGAATATTAAACAAAAGAATACTGAAAATGGAGATAAAGATATATTATCAAAAAAAAATGAAAATAGCACAGCAACTTCCGTAGACTAAAAGAGGCTTACATTATAAGACTTTTGTTATGATATTAAGAATTTAGCTTTATCATTTTTACCCGAATTATGTAATATTATTATTGTTTATAGGTTGGTGAGGAAACTACTTTCAGAAAAATGAAGGAAAGAATTCATTTACGGGTTGTCCTGAGAAAGCGTTTCCTTTCTTTGAGGAAAACCGAGGATCTTTCTTCAGGAGCGGTACGAGAAATAATGATTTAACGAAGAAGAGGCTGTTCACTTTTCATAGATATTAATCTTCTTCAATATTTTGAAAACTAATGTATCTCTTAGATTTGTTATTAAATCGTAAACAATTACACAACATATTTATCACGAATAATCGACTTATTTGTTCTCATTACAGTAAGAGTTTGTGAAGAGGGAGGAGTGATAAGGAAAGATTATTCATACAATCACTCTCGCTCTCACTGGTTCTTATCGTTATCATTGTCAGTGTTGTAGATTTTTAAAAACTAATAACTTGGCTGTATCTGTATGCTTCTTTCAAGTAGGATTCAAACTTGAGTTCTGTTAGGTAAATTTGATTGCAAGAAACGACTGTTTTTGTATGAAACCTAAGTTGAATTCTTATCCATTAAATTGTAGTGCTGACAAAGATATTATTCACTGAACAAACTGTACTTTACGGGAATTATCAGTGATTACGGACAGGTTACTTTCCAGTCAGGGACTGTCCACGAAACTATTTTAGGCACGTCTAAATTATAGACACCAGTGAAGGGCAGTCTAAATTATGAATAATATAAGGGATGAAAGCCATAATAAACTATACTCATTATTGGTTCAAGTAAAGTGTATATAGTCCAACTACTCCCAAAATTTAATAATTATCTCCTTCATTTTCAGGGACAGTAGGAAATTGGAAAAGTGAGTTAACGCAGGAACAACGTCAAACATTGGATGAATGGATAAAAAAGAACTTGAAAACGGAAAGAATTTTACTCTGAAATATTCTATCTAACCCCTTTTGTTCAAGAGCAAACCAGAATCGAGTTTCAGATAATTTCTTTTCATATTCATGTCAGGTATTTAATTATACTGTAATGTAGCATTTACCAAACTTTATTATTCAACGCTTGCTTTCAACTGAAATCAGTCCTTCACGGGTTCCTCTTTTGAATTATAAATAGCATTTACTGGTATCATATAATCAGCGTGAGGTAGCCTTAAATTAAAGGTTTAATTTATTAATTCATTGTATATAATAGACATGTAAACTGAAAGAATTTTACACTGTAGAGAGGATGGTTAAAGCGAATAAAATCTCTGAAAATATCCACATTTTACGTTTTGATTATTCCTAGTTAATTAATTCGAGAGCCCAGTAAAGCCCAAAGTTTAAGGGCTAAATTAATTAAAAAGAGACCACTTAATAATTGTTCATTCTATATTAAAATAAATTATTGCAAATTGGCAAAAAATTGGATTATTATATATATATATATATATATATATATATATATATATATGTTAAACACAGACCGTGCATGGAACAAGGAACTCTTCTGGGAAAATTAAATCCACTATAGTCCGAATAAGTAATGGTAAATGACAAATACCATAGTTTTTCTTTTTCATGATTTTAGCCCGACGTGGGCAACGGGTCTCTCGCAAAGAGATCCCATAAATATAGCTTCCTCACCAGCTATCTGCAAAGCAGACAGGATCCAGCTTTGGGACATGGATCTAGGGTTTAAAGCAAGCCTAGATCCCTACATTCAGAACCTCTATATAAGTAAAAGACTCGTTGCATTCACGTCGGGTTGAATAAATCAAAGAAAAAGGGGGTAACTATTGTATTTTTAGCCAAAAAAAAAAAAAAAACCAAAACTTAAACCTCAACCGGGACATTGAGCGTCCACTTTTCAAGGCACGTAACACGTCCGTTTAATATACACAAATTCAGAATGGTTCCCTGAGACAATTATATGTTAAACACAGACCGTGCATGGAACAAGGAACTCTTCTGGGAAAATTAAATCCACTATAGTCCGAATTAGTAATGGTAAATGACAAATACCATAGTTTTTCTTTTTCATGATTTTAGCCCGACGTGGGCAACGGTCTCTCGCAAACATATAATTGTCTCAGGGAACCATTCTGAATTTGTGTATATTAAACGGACGTGTTACGTGCCTTGAAAGTGGACGCTCAATGTCCCGGTTGAGGTTTAAGTTTTGGTTTTTTTTTTTGGCTAAAAATACAATAGTTACCCCCTTTTTCTTTGATTTATTCAACCCGACGTGAATGCAACGAGTCTTTTACTTATATAGAGGTTCTGAATGTAGGGATCTAGGCTTGCTTTAAACCCTAGATCCATGTCCCAAAGCTGGATCCTGTCTGCTTTGCAGATAGCTGGTGAGGGAAGCTATATTTCTGGGATCTCTTTGCGAGAGACCCGTTGCCCACGTCGGGCTAAAATCATGAAAAAGAAAAACTATGGTATTTGTCATTTACCATTACTTATTCGGACTATAGTGGATTTAATTTTCCCAGAAGAGTTCCTTGTTCCATGCACGGTCTGTGTTTAACATATAATTGTCTCAGGGAACCATTCTGAATTTGTGTGTATATATATATATATATATATAGACGTATGGGATGGCACTTTACTCAGGGGGGGGGGGGGGCGAAAAATTTGCCCTAAAAATTTTCAGGGTGCCCTGATTTCTGCATAAGCGCTATGTGTAGCATAAAATAACACAAAGGTTAGAGTATGAGTAACATATTAAAGCGTTTTTCATATGAAAAACATTACAATTTACAAAAATAAAATAAAATTTTCCTAAAACATTTCTAAAAGACAAATAAAACTACGGCATTGCAGTTGATATAGAATTCAGTAAGTCCTCAACTTACGTTTTAATTACAACTACAAGTATAGTAGCAAGTAATTAATTCAACTCAAGAAGTAAAAAAAAAAAAAGGAATGTCAGGAAAAATCTGCCCTGAAAATTTCAGTATTTGCCCTGAAAATGCTCAATATTTGTCCTGAAAATGCTCAATTCTCTAGTCCTGGGGGGGGGGGGGGGGGCGCTACTGCCCCAGACCCCCCCCCCCCCCCGCCTTATACGCCTATATATATATGCGCCTCGGTGGTATAGTAATTGAATGGCCCCTTTCGTGGGCATCAGATGTATGGCAAAGTTGGAAAAGTTTGAAACTCCGCCCATTTCATACATCAAGTCCGGTGAATTTTATGCTCGAGTTAAGTGTACACTAGCTTAGGTGATCGTTCTTCGTTGGTTAGTTGTTTCCCACATGTCACCAACATTCGGCCAATCAACGGTCACAGGGCTTATCAAAAAAAAGGTGGCCATAAAACTACAGTACACACAAGTATTTACGTTAAATTTTGATACATTTCTGAAGAGAAGGAAAATATATTCTGTTAATTGCAATGTTTAAAACTTTCGCTTTGTCAACTAACGAAATACATAAATTTGTACTTTAGACATTTTTTTATAGTGTTTCAAATTTACTAGCTTTATATGACACATTTATTCATTGTTTCGCGTTTAGTCACATCCATAAATACAAAATTTCAGTATGATCCTATTCAACGTGGTTCCCATTTGATTCCAATCTCATGGGTGAGAAATTCGCGAGTGGGAATTTCAAAGGAGGCAGTTCTTAAGTCAATTTGTTCCCATGAAAAAACTTTACCATCCAGATAGGAGTCAGAGACAGTCGGTGATGCTCTGCCTACGCTCATGATGTAAGTGATATAACGACATCATAGATATTTCTTCCCGTTACAAAGCTGCGCACACACGTCGTTCATTTATGTTTAGGCTGTTCCTGTATCCCATAATTTCAGACAGACTTAATCTGAGTGTGCTCGTGTGAAGATGTTTCTCTCAACATTAAATGAATCGTATAAATTCTTGGACGACGAGTATGAACTGCTGCGTATTTACAATTTAAGAACAGTGAAGTGATTTAAATTGTGGGCAGTGTTAAAATAACTGTAAAATATCATATATAAAACTGGTGAAAATATGTTTTTTGAGCTATTCGGAGTGATAGTTGTAGTCCTATAATTAGGACACCCTAACGCAGTATAGGCCTAGGCACCCAATTAGTTAAAGGTCTACAGGATTATTTAGTTCGGTAAATCTCTAGGAGCGCTCCATTTTTCAATATTAAACATACACTCATAAAACATATACCATTTGAAAGCTCACAAGCTCACAAATACTCACTTTTTAAAAGTATCAATAGCAAATAAGAAAACCTAACCAACCAAACCTAAACTAACCTATTTTGGTACTAATTAACCTAACCTTACCTAACCTAAAGCCCAACCTAACCTTACCGCAAAACATTAGGACCGATCAATTTGTGATGCGTGATCTTTACGGGGCTCCGCCCCCGTACCCCCGAGACCTAAATTATACAAATGATTATTATTAAGTTCCGTTATTATTAAGTTCCCGAACATAAAAATACCGTCATTGTAAAGCATTTGAACTGCTTTACAGGTATATCTGACTAAAAATATTAAGTTTGAATGGGCGTTAAAATGAGAGAATAGCGCCGTAATTGATAAATCATCCAATCCTTTGTCTTCATCTAGGGCACATTACGAATCAAGTTCTCAAAGTCAAAATTACACGAATGGCAGGTCATAATTCTATCACAGACACCACTGAACTGAATCCAATTTGAAAAAAAAACATAGCCAGAACAAAACCCAACCAACTAATTAAGTCGCAGAGTAGCGAAAAAATAGCCCAATCAGGAAAAAAATGTCATAATATGAAAATCTTCATAATGTAGTTAATGACGTCACGCGTCAAACAATTAAACCTGGTTACTTTTTATTTGCCATTGATACTTTTGGATTACTACATTTTTAGACTCAGAAAAATGTGAGCTTTCAAATGGTATATGTTTTATGAGTGTATGTTTAATATTGAAAAATGGAGCGCTCCTAGAGATTATCCTTTAGGTCTTAATAATATATTAAATATTAAAATAATCTTAATAGTTTGGTAAAAACTAGACAAAAATCAATAGTAATGTGAAGCATTATGTACAGTGCATAAAAGCTAGCTTGTAGGCCTAGGTAGGCTTTTTGAGTACTTGGGTATCTAGGCCTACATTCTATTAGGTTGTCCGGATCTTTTCCGTTTGACTGCCGCCATTGAAACATACCCGAAAATATCACGACTTAACCTAACCAATTATCAAGGGCGTACAGTTGATCTATTAGTAAATAGTAAATACTATTGCAGAAACAAACAATGTTATAATTACCGCAATGTTATAATTACGCCTGTGGGCGTTAAAGAATGATTTTGCGTCAGAGGTAGATGACCTATCGAATGAGCATTTAAAATATGCCAATGACGTCATGTGTCTGCATATCTCATTGCTCTTCTCAGCGATGCGTGCTCATACAGTAGTTACGTTACTGCAGAGTTGTTGCCTCCTGCTTCTTGAACCTACTAGAGAAACTCTTGTTACACATATCAAATGATTACTTATCGACATCTAATCAGTTTGGTTTTAAAAGGTCTCACTCAACTGATCTATGTATCTATTTATTGAAGGAAATTATATTGGTGCTGGTTAAGTGTGCGGTCTACCTAGCTTTTAGTTAGCCTTATAAGGCTAACTAACGAAAATATCACGACTTAACCTAACCAATCGTTAGGTCAACTGTACGCCCTTGACGATTGGTTAGGTTAAGTCGTGATAGTTTCATTAGTTAGCCTTATAAGGCTAACTAAAAGCTAGGTAGACCGCACACTTAACCAGCACCATTATATTTAAATACACTGATAGTAATTGAACTATTTATAGCTGTTTCCTAGATATAAGAAAGCATATGATAGAGTGAACCACAAGATTATATTTAAAAAACTAGAAGACAGGAAAGGTTCCATGTACACATTAAATTTAGTAAATTTTGGTATTCCCATCAATCTTTAACAGTTAGGTGGGGCAATGTAGAATCCGCATGTTTTAGTTCCTTTTGCGGGATGAGTGAGGCAAGGTTCCTTGCTCTCTCCTCTGCTGTTTAATGTGCATATTGAAGGATTAATTGCTTCAGTTAATGAGGCAACAGTTGGATATTGTTGTATAGATAACGCAAAGATAAATAACTTAGTCTATGCCGATTATGGTGTTTATAAATCCTTCTGTTAAAGGTCTGGATTGTCTGCTAAAAGTCTGCAAGTTATGAAAATAAAACCCCACTCTAATAGACAGAGTTTATTTCCACAACAGTTTCGATGCAAACTGGCATCCTCCTCGGGTGGATACAGAAAAACGAAAACGAAAAAACGAAAACGAAAAACCATTCGTTTTTCTGTATCCACCCGAGGAGGATGCCAGTGCGCATCGAAACTGTTGTGGAAATAAATTCTGTCTATTAGAGTGGGTTTTTATTTTCATATTTTGACCTTCACGTAGAAAAAAGTTATTTTCTTTTTTGCATCTGCGAGTTATATTCGCTGAAACATGATATTCTTTTCAATGTTACAAAAATAGATTGTGCAATTCCACCCTAAAAGCTCTAATCAGCCAGCTGATATTGGTTTCAAAATGAGAGATGAAACAATAGACTTGAATAGAGGATGTACAAGAATTTAAGTATCAAATCATCACCAGCTCCTTGAGTGATGACTCAAATATAAGAAAACAATATCGAAGCCTCTGTGCTGAAGCGAATATGACTATAAGGAACTTCCGGTTCCGTACAAGTGAAGCTAAACACACTTTCTTTCGTATTTACTGTAGTAATATATACAGACAGCAACTCTGGGTGAATTATAAAAAAAGTTCTGGCAGAACCCTAAATTTGCTATACAACAGATCTTTTAGACTACTGCATAAATTACCCGCGAGATGCTCAGCTTCGCAAATGTTTGCGACCCACAATGTCCGGATCTTCTGGGAGGTAACAAGACGTGCTCAATACAGGCTAATGAAAAGAATTAAAAAATCAACCAACCAATTATCCAAGCTATTCATCAGTCCTGCCGTATGCCTTCTAAGCTATGGAATTCATGGTATGAAAACGTCTGTTTGTAGCTCCACTCAGAGCTGGGCAGTATTTAAATACATTTGTATTTAAATACGTATTTAAATACATTTGTGTATTTAGAACTGTATTTATAAATACATTGTTTTTCATGTATTTAAATATAGTATTTAAATACTTTAATGAGTATTTAAATACAATGTATTTAAATACTCAAAATATAAAAATGTAAATACTTTTACTGGTTTAATACACGTTCTGTACTAGCACAGTACGACACGTCGACAGTGTAGTACAGCATGGTTCATGTTTCAACGTGTCAGTTCAATCAGTTGTGTGCCACTCTTAGTCGAAAGCGGTTGATTTCTTTATCGTGTGCGTGTCATGGTTGAGTGAATTAGTGAATGCATATGTTAAAATTTGTATGTATGTAAAATGTATTTACAAATGTATTTAAATACAATTGATGTATTTTGTATTTAGTATCTAAATACATTCGTAAAATGTATTTAGTATTTAGTATTTAAATACATTTCTCCCATGTATTTAGTATTTAGTATTTAAATACACTCAATGTATTTATTGCCCAGCTCTGGCTCCACTTAACTATGACATTACTGTACTATTTCTCAGTAATTGTATTTCTATCCTAAGCATTTGAATTGTCATTGTATCCTATTGTCAGTTCATATTATTAATATTTGTCATATGGACCCCGCAAGGGGGTTAAAGCTTGTGCTCTTGAGTGTTCTTTGTGCTCGTTTGTACGTGCTTGTTCCTGGAGGTTTCACTTGCGCCCTCCCGGCCCTAGCACCCAAGGATGATGGGGCTTGATCCTGCAGTCCTTGTCATCCTTGGTCTTTTTCCACTTTGACTGTCCCCTTCACCCTTTCTTCTTCCTCTGTCTTTCCTCTCACTTTTTCTTTGTTTTTCCGCCAAGATATGCCCTTTTAAATAGAGGCGAATCGGTTCTTCCCGAACTTACAAAAAAAAAAAAAAAAAAATATATATATATATAGATATATATATATATAAACACACACAGGGGTGATTCAAAAGTCAGGTTACATAGGGAAATATTGTATTATGTAATGATACAGGGGAATAGTAACATCACATGTTCGATATGGCCACCGTTAACGGCAATGCACTTGTGCAGACGTCTACATAATATAATATTTCCCTATGTAACCTGACTTTTGAATCACCCTCTGTGTGTGTGTGTGTATATATATATATATATATATATATATATATATATATATGGACGAATTTCGCACTTAAACACGTGAAATGAATAAATGATGCAAACTCACAAGGGAAAAAAAACATGAGTCCAAGGTCTTTCGTGTATTCAATGGTACACCTCGTCGGGGAAGGGCCTTGGAATAATTTTTATTTTGCTTCTGGTTTGCATTATATATATATATATATATATCTATATATGGGGCGTCGCGAGAACGACGGATGAACTCGCCAAATGGAAGTTTTGAGAAAATCACATTTTTTTTTATTGATTTTTAGAAAAAATAGAAATACAAACTTTCTTTTGAATGTCAAAGAAAGTATTTTACATTTCTATAAGACTTGTATCTTATTGTGTAATACATTGGCTGAAAATGAGGGTATAAATTCGCCTCTTGTACTCGGAATGCTACCTCGCATCGCGCAAATACACGCATTGAAAATAATTACATTCTGAGCGCACGAGGGGCTGTATTTGGTTATACCAAGCTGTCTGTGAATGAAGGGAGGGTTGAACTATTCATTCGTGGAACATCGCAAAATCGCTAATGTGGCGAGTTTGTCCATCGTACTTGCGACGCCTGAATTATATATATATATATACACACAGTGCCGTGCAAAAGTATGAGACAACTGTCAATCTGATAACTATTAGATAATCTGTCGTATAAAAATTGGTTTTGATACTGAAATACACATTAACTAGAACCTCTGGTTCATATTAACGTATAAGTAAGTTATTACTTAAGTGTATAAAGTTGTATAAGCTGGATGACCCTCCAGTTTGCATAAATTGGACTTGAGGGTTGATTTATTATATTGCTTATAACGCATGTGTTTAAAGATCTAGCGAACTATTGATGATGGATCTGCAGTAAATGCTCCTAAGCTATTGTTATATCAGTATTTACAATTAAAAATATTGACATATTCACTTAAATTCTGAAAAACAAATTTATCCAAAACGTTTCTCATTATAATCCTAATTCATGTTTTTTTTCTTTCACAGGCTAAAGAAATGACATGTACAATTTCTGATGAGATTAGATATAAAATACTACATATGCATGGTGAGGGACTGAGAAAGAAAAATAAGTGAATCTACAGGTGTTTCCAAAACTGGTGTAAAAATAATCTTGGCTCGTCAGAGATGAAATGGGACCCCCAGTTGGTCGTCCTCGATTAGGGAGGTCTTCTAAGCTTTCTCCATCTGATCTACAATATCTAAAGATTACTTCGAGACAAACGCAAATCCAGCACTTCACTTGCAGCAGATCTCTAAAAAACAACAGGTGTCTCAGTTGATCCTCTACTTTACGAAGGAAGGTTAACTCAGTAGGTCATAAAGGATGTGTTGTAGCAAAAAAGCCACTTTTAAGGAATGGAAATAAAGAGTAGAGAAGAAAATATGCTTTGGAACACAAGTATTGGACATCTGAGACCTACCGAGTTAAGCTTCCTTCGTAAAGTAGAGGGATCAACTGAGATACCTGTTGTTTTTTAGAGATCTGCTGCAAGTGAAGTGCTGGATTTGCGTCTGTCTCGAAGGGAAGTAATTTTTAGATATTGTAGATCAGATGGAGAAAGCTTAGAAGACCTTTCAAATCTAGACGACCAACTGGAGGTCCCATTTGATCTCTGACGAGCCAAGATTGTTTTTACACCAGTTTTGAAAACACCTGTAGATTCACTTATTTTTCTTTGACTCAGTCCCTCACCATGCATATGTACTATTTTATATCTAATTTCATCAGAAATTGTAATTTTCGTCATTTCTTAAGCCTGTGAAAGAAAAACAACAACATGAATTAGGATTATAATAAGAAACGTTTTGGATAAATTTGTTTCTCAGAATTTAAGTGAATATGTCAATATTTTTAATTGTAAATACTGATATACCAATAGCTTAGGAGCATTTACTGTAAATCCCTCATCAATAGTTCGCTAGATCTTTAAACACATGCGTTATAAGTAATATAATAAATCAACCCTCGAGTCCAATTTATGCAGACTAGAGGGTCATCCAGCTTATACAACTTTATACACTTAAATAAGAACTTAGTTATACGTTAATATGAACCAGAGGTTCTAGTTCAGTGGTTCTTAAACTTTTTGACCCCGTTACCCCTTTTCCTGATCTCAACTAATCTCATTACCTATACAAACTTGCAATGCTGAAGTTGTAAAGAAAGTGCAAAAATTAATTACTGAAAATAACTGAAATTACCTTTAATGTGATGGGTGCAACTGTTTTTTAGCTACAGGTTGTATTTTTACCATATTAAGAATTGCTCCATTACTCCCGGAAATAACCAAATTACTCCCAGTTTCAGAACCTCTGTTTTAGTTAATGTGTATTTTAGTATGAAAACCAATTTTCATACGACGAATTATCTAATAGTTATAACATTGACAGTGGACTCATACTTTTGCACGGGACTGTATATATATATATATATATATATATATATATATATATATATATATAATAATTCAAACCCAGAAGGAAAAAGAAAAATGATTCCAAGGCTTTTTGTGTATTTAGAAGTACACCTTATCAGGGAATTCCATGACGAGGTGTAGTTCTGAATACATGAAAGGCCTTGGTATAATTTTTCTTTTTCCTTGTTGGTTTGCATCATTCATTCATTTCACGTGTTTAATTGTGAAATTCATCCCATATATATATATATACCAGGTCAAAGAAATAAGGTTTGAGTAGAATTTTAATCCAGATACAGCTCCGAGACAGCACGTAAGTCACGCTCAGTCGCGCACATTTTTAGATCAGCGAAGGTCATATTGACGTAATGACGCCTTAGTGATGTGTTATGATGTCCACTGATCCGGAAATGTGAGTTTGGCTTACGAGCTTCTGGGAGCGCTGTCTGGATTGTAAAGTTTTGCCAAAACCTACACGGATGTCTTATCATCAAATTTCATTTAATTGGTAAGTGTTCATACAAAAATTGACTCGCAGCGCCCGCTGAAGTGATGTATACAAAATGCAAATCCCATTGACGATTTTTCTGGTCATGTCTGCGTCATGTAGTTCGTTTCGGGTGGGGGTGGGGGCTCTGAAATGGCTCTTAATTTTGTCTCCTAAGTTTGACCTCACGTTTTCCAAATGAAATGTAAATGTAAATAAAGGGAGCTATTGAAGAATAGGGACCCCAGCCTTTTTTAGTTAGCTTTATAAGGCTAACTAACGAAAATATCATGACCTAACCTAACCATCGTCAAGGGCGTACAGTTAACCTAACGACTGGTTAGGTTAGGTCGTGATATTTTCGTTAGTTAGCCTTATAAGCCTAACTAAAGAAGGCTGGGGTCGCTATTCTTCAATAGCTCCAAATAAAGTCCCAATAAAAGGAAATCCGGATAATATGACTTTCCATTGATTCCCACAAGATAAACCTTTGGTAAGAAGGAAATAGCTGCAGGAAGTTGTAGTGAGTCGTAGATTTCATTTTGTAACATCTCATGAATAAGGTGACCAGATTTTCTGGAGTTAAAAGCGGGACATCTCTTGAATAATGACTAGAAAATAGTGCGCTCGCTTACATCCAATAGCCTACTCAGGCCCTACTGGTATAAAATTGGTCGTAACAAAATTATATTTACTGAATGCACAAAAATCACCTGTTTACCTTTTAATTAATTATCGTACTTTTCACATGTATTTGCTTTACGGCAGCAAAAGTTCCTCAAAGTCATATTGTTTACGGTAATAATTTTGATAAAGCAGGAAATTTAAGTTCATCATCTCCCAAAGTGGGACATTTCAGCGTCCCCTAAAGTTTCTAGGGGACAGCGGGACATATCGCTCGAAAACGGGACAATCCCGCCGAAATCGGGACAGTCCAACCGAAATCGGGACATCTGGTCAGCTTACTTATGAATGACATGATAAGACTCTGTAGTAGGCTTTGGTTTAATCCAGACCGTGAACGGGAATGGGAGTGATAATGAGTGAAAAGTAATCTCAAAATTGGTTATCTCTCAAAATTTATACAGTATATTAAATTATTTCAAACTCCGTCCATTTTACTCTGTCCATCATAGTAAGAGGACAGCTATAAAGTTTCTGTATATCCTTATCCAAAGACAGCGGTGGAATGGCCATTGTGCCCCGGGACAAAGGCCCCCTCCTTTCTCCCTCCATGGGTCCCCTTAGCGACAAAAAATTTGAAAAAAATTGCCTTGCCTTTCAACCATTTTTTGTTAACAAAAACACAAAAAATTTGTTTTGCCTACGGCGCAAGTAGCATTGCTTATCAATTTACCCAACCAAACCGTAGATCTTTAGCTTATCAACCTTTTTATCAGACAGCCTTTCTTAGCTTTCTTATCAGCCAAAGTTTAATTAAGTTCCAATAGCGAGTCTGCCCTCTATACGTCCGTGTTCTTACTCCTATGTTGTAAGCACTTTCATTATTATCCTTTTTAATACCTCCGAGATAAAGTCTTTACACCAATATGAAAAGTCGCTTAAAACGCATTTCATCGCTGCACACTTAAAGATGGAAAGAAAAATTTTGTTTATATATGTACTGTTGGTGGAAAGCATATTCATATTTATAATGAATGAATAAGTCTTTCGCGCCAAACACTTCATGCTTCGAACGTTAATTATATAATGTTAGTTTAGTTTTGCAATTCTTTCTGTTATTAACAGTTGGTTGGTTCGTTTTAGCTTTTAGCAAAATAAAATAAGATGAAGTTAAAATCTGGGCACGAGGTAGTTGACCTCCCCAAAGATGAAGAAGGAACAACGACAGTTATTTGAAGGTTATTCGCTTGGTATGATAAGACTTGAACTTGGCAACTGGTTCTTTACGAAACCATTTGCGGATTTTGCTGATAAGATCTACGATTTTCAGGTAAGTAAGACACACTCTTTCTCTCTCTCTCTTTATGTCTACGAAATCAGGGGTTCTTAAAGTTTCATTCGTGAAGGGCTATTTCACAATTATTTAATTTAAAAAGAAACAAGTTTACATTTTCTACAAATTACTTCATTTTTCACAAATCCTTTAAGTACAAATAAGTATGTTGTAATTCCACTCTGATTTTGCATAAAGTCTACAGTGTTAGGTCGCAGGACACACGGAGTCGGCTGGAGGGCAGTGTTGCCAGGTACAGGGAAATTTCCCTGTTTTAGGGAAATAAATTATCAAATAACGCCAATATTCCCTGAATAGGGAAATTTTGAGGAGTGCATATAGATATTTATATATCCAGAAACACAAATTTTCACTGTGTTAATTGAAAAATATATAACAATATTGCTAAATAATACTTTAATCTTACAATATAGACACAAATAAATCTATATTCATACATATTGCTTTAAATGCAGGTGTATAGGGAAATTTTAGACCAAAAAGGTTAATTTTAAGAGCGAACCAAGGGAAATTATATAAGTCAGACCTGGCAACACTGCTCGAGGGTCGCATTTCACCAGCGGGACACACTTTGGGAACCTAAACTCTAAATGTTTAAGAGACGATGAATTCAGTTAAAATTTAAAATTATAATTATTTTTATATATTTTAATAAAGTGAGATTCATTTGTACATAATATTAAATTAAGTATTTTTTAATTTCAGTTCAAACCTACTGACACAGTGATCATGAGTTTCCCCAAGTGTGGAACAACTTGGGTTCAGGAAATTATCTGGAACATGAAACACACTTCCAATTTAGACAATCCGATACAAGGTGTCGCTTCAAATATTAAATGCCCATTCTTGGAGTAAGTAGCTGTTCATATTAATTTAAAAGATACACGATTCAAACGCTTCTTATTTTCTGTATTATGTTTAGCGATTACGTACACTTCTTATAAATCTATATACATTCACCTTCAATACGAACAAAACCAAGCTATATTTACGCAAGGGTCTTTACCTCTTTGATCTTGATTAAGAAGAAATTAATTTGTTTTATGAATACTTTCGAAAGCATTCGCCAAGAAACGAAATTTCTGAGAACCGCAGAAAGTAGCTAATTAATGATTGAGATTTGTTGTCGAAATTTTATTATTGACACCAAAAATAAATAAAATATCGAAGGAAAAACATAATATTACCAATTATTAGGTTTTTATTTAAAAAATTTGTTTGTAGATGAACTTTTTTTTTGGAAACTGTCCTTATGACTCCAATCATGTCGGGTTTTGTTAATAATTTAAGATAAAGTTGCATCCAAAATCACCGATTTTGTGAACTTTCAAAGTTGCCATTCACAATGATACTGGGTAAACTTAAACAGGAAATAGTTATATGTTTAACAATTTTAAAAGTATGATTGGTGAAAACTATGAAATAACTAAATAACTGACGAAGAATGAACATCGAGGAAAGCCTGTCCTTATAAAATATTACACTTGAATAAGAAGAAATGTTACGAGTCCAATACACAGATCGAATTTGCTTAGAGAAATAAGATGCCTGAACTGCATGATAAAGATGGGACAAGTAAATGACAGATCAACGTCGCTCGTAACCATATACCCATATAAATACAGTATATGTAGTCACAAACCACAATTTCAATGTACGTTATTGAGAAGTAAAACATTCAATCAGTGTGTTCTGCGACGGTCCGAGTACATAAAGTTTTTGGATTTTTCTCGCACTATATCATGTATATGATTCAGTATTTCATCTGTATAATTCCGTTGTATCTTCCAGTAGGCTTCAGATATTATGATTAAGACACTACACCATGAAGCAGTTTAACTTATCGATCATACGGTGTACATTATATTCTATAAGAA
This sequence comes from Bathynomus jamesi, assembly GCA_023014485.1. Classification (NCBI taxonomy): domain Eukaryota; kingdom Metazoa; phylum Arthropoda; class Malacostraca; order Isopoda; family Cirolanidae; genus Bathynomus; species Bathynomus jamesi. The sequence continues at coordinate 188,979 of JAJOZX010004618.1, read as the reverse complement.
TTTGTATCTTTCTTTTTGATAAATTAAAAATCCATTACAATTTTTTAGGCACGACGTCCTTTTGAGATCTCCATATAGTCCTCCACTGACCCCAGACAGTGATGTGATTCAATATTTCAACAAATACTGCCCAGGAAAGGACCCAAATGATGGCGTTGGGTTTTAGTTGGCAGAAAATACCCCAGATCCAAGGATAATTAAGACACACTTGCCGTTTTCTTTATTGACACCAGATCTGTTGGACACTTGTAAAGTAAGACCATCGAAATATCTATCTGTCCGTGTACATTATATATATATATATATATATATATTATTATATAATATATATATATATATATATTATATATATATATTATATAATATATATATGTTATTGTAATCAATCAGAGAGAGAAGATATAGAACAAACTTTAATTGATTAGAATGAATGTTTGAAGGATAGGGGTGGGGTATGGAAATGAATGAAGAAAAGACAGAAATATTAAGTGTATGTCGAGAGAAGAAGGAGAATTTGGAGTTCAAATAGGAGATAAGAAAATAAGAAATGTTGAAAAATTTATATATGTAGGGAGTATGTTTACTAAAAAAGTGGTAATATGCAATAAATAACCCAAAGAATTGCAAAGTTTAGTAAAAATTTCGGAATGTTATACCGCTACTGAGAGATGAACATATGCCCCTTGGGACTAAGAAAATAATCTTCGAAACAGTTTTAACACCAATACTAATTTATGGGTCGGAACACTGGAAAATGCGCATGGCGGGTCGAAGTAGAATTTAGGCGGCAGAAATGAGACCGCTGAGGACTATTCTGAGAAAGACGCGAAGAGATAGGATAAGGAATGAAAAAATAAGAGCCAATGTGGGAGTAACGCCGATTTTGAGAAAAATCGACGCTGCCAAATTGAGCTGGTTGGGCCACTTGGAGAGAATGGGGGATGGGAGAACTGCGAGGAGGTGCTGGGAGTGGAGACCAGGGAATGGCAGAAGACCGCGGGGGAGATCGAGAAGGAGATGGAGGGACGAAGTGGAGGAGAGCTTGCGAAAATATGACTTGCTCAGCATGCAAGAGCTCGGGGAAACGGGAGGTGCTGCTGGACAGGGCGGAGTGGCGAAGGAGGCTGGCTCCACTGACAGGTTAACTAGCCTACCTGGGAGTTGAAGTATGAAGTATAAGTATAATGTAATCAAATTAATTAAATGAATGTCTGTTTGAGGTCACCAGATCTTTCGATCAAATAATAAATGTTATTAATAATAGAGATTAATAGAGTGAGTTTTCTGCCTTTAATAAGAAGAGGCAATGAATGATAGTTACAAATAAAGGTTACAATTGAGCGAAAAGAGGTACACAAAACAAATGAGATTTTTTTGAAATAAATGATTAATTATAGTGTGCGTCAACTTATTATTTGAATTACATGGATGGCAATGGTAGATTAAATGATTAACGAAAGTAGATTGCGTGATTGAATTTAGTGCCAATTAAGTTAATGAATGATATCAGGCCAAATAACGCTTTGTTACGATGTTCGTCATATGATCGATGTTACTCGGTAGGCAAGTTGAGTTGCGATGCTTCGAAGGTATGCCGTGACGAAGTCGTCATGGAAACTATTCGTGTCTGCTGCTTTTCTCGATTGTCCAGTGAATGCCTCGCTGATGTTTTTTGTGACAGTCGTATCACTATATATATACGTACACAGAGTTACAAGGAGTTACAAGGACAAGAAGTACCTCAAAAGGCTTTGCGGCCCATACCAAAGAGCTACCAATGGCAATGGGTGCCAGGGAAAAATTCTTACACCCACAAATAGTGTGCAAGATTCGGTCTAACCTTTTCTTGAACTGATCCACAGAGGAACTGTTCACAAATTCTGAAGATAACCTGTTCCACGTGTCACAGATCCTATAGGTAAAGTAATTCACACACACACTAGTGCTAAACCGTTTCAAATCCAACTTCCAACCATTGTTGCGAGTTGAGTTATTATTTAAACTAAACATGCTTCTAAAATCGACATCGTCGTACCCGTGTAAGAGCTCCGGCCTGTTCAGTATATTTCCTGATGGTGGGCGACCAGAACTGCACAGCATACTCCAGGTGCGGCCGAACCAGAGAATTGTATAGAGAGAGCACAATCTTCTTTTTCCGAAATCGAAATTGGCTCCTTATATAACCCAACAGACTTCTGGGCTTTCTATTCCACCTCTACGCACTGTTTGGTAAACTTAAGGTCGCTGCTAATTAGCACACACAAGTCCTTTTCCAAATCAGTGGCCTCGATATTACTCCCCAACATGGGATAGTCCGACTTGGGATTGGCGTAGCCAATGTGCATGACCTTGCATTTACCTAAGTTAAACGGCATTTTCCATTTTTCGGACCACTCTCGTATCCTACGTTGGTCCGCACGCAGTTGCTCGATCGCTTCGGGCGTCCCAACATTGGCCCCAAGCTTGGTGTCATCAGCGAATTTGGCGATCCTACTGACGATGCCAACGTCGATATCATTTATGTAAATGATAAACAACAGTGGCCCGAAAACGGAACCCTGAAGAATCCCGCTAGTGACGAAGGCCCAACCCGAGCGAGCCCCTTTAATTACAACCCTCTGCCGCCTATTCTTCAGCCAGTTTCCAATTCAGCTACCTACTTCCCCACCGATACCAAGTGCGCGGAGTTTGGCCATTAGCCGGCGGTGAGGTACCTTATCAAAGGCTTTCTGAAAGTCTAGATAAAGTATATCAATCGCCCTACTCTTATCGTACTCACTCCACATGACGTGGAAAAACTCGAGCAGGTTGGTGAGACACGATCTATGCCGAGAGAGAGAGAGAGAGAGAGAGAGAGAGAGAGAGAGAGAGAGTTACAAGGAGTTACAAGGAAAAGAAGTACCTCAAAAGGCCTTGCGGCCCATACCGAGGAGGTACCAATGGCAACGGGTCCAGGGAAAATTTTGTCTTTCAACTATGCTAGCAGTAGTAGAAAACTGGATAGAAAAGTAGAAGGCTCTCTCCCCACCCTCCGCTCCCTCCCTGCCAGAGGCAGGTACGGAAAAAGGTTGAAGAAAATACCTTGACCCTGGAAAAGTAGCCAAGGAAATTTTACAGGAAAGTGGAGAATATATAAATAGCTCTATATTTAGCTTGCTCACAGAGACACCGAGCAAGCGAACTCCTGCAGAGTTTTCTGAGGTTTTAATCTTAAACTATGAGTGTGTTCTGTACTTTGTCTAGCCTATTTTTAAACAGATTTACACTTTGACTGGAAACATCCTCTGAGGGAAGTTGGTTCCAGATATCAACTATTTTACAGGAAAAGAAATTTCCGCAGACTGAGGTCCTAAATGTCTTTACACACTCAAATAGTGTGCAAGATTTCGTCTAACCTTTTCTTGAACTGATCCACAGAGGAACTGTTCACAACTTCCGAAGGTAACCTGTTCCATGTGTCACAGATCTTATACGTAACGTAATTCCCACACACACTAGTCCTAAACCGTTTCAAATCCAACTTCCAACCATTGTTGCGAGTTGGGTTATCATTTAAACTAAACATACTTCTAAAATCGACATCGTTGAACCCTCGTAAGAGCTTGAAAACCTCGATCAGTTGACCGCGCAGCCTCCGAGTTTCAAGCGAAAACAAGTTCAGGGCGCGTAACCGTCGATTGTAGCCCATATGCCTAACGGAAGGGATTAACTTTGTGGCCCTCGCCTGCACTCGCTCCAGCCTCTCAATATCTTTCCTGAGGGTGGGCGACCAGAACTGCACAGCATACTCCAGGTACGGCCGAACAAGGGAATTGTACAGTGAGAGCACAATCTCCTTGTTCCGAAACTGAAATTGCCTCCTGATATAACCCAATAGTTTCTGGGCTTTCTTTTCCACCTCTACACACTGTTTCGTAAACTTAAGGTCGCTGCTAATTAGCACACCCAAGTCCTTTTCTAAATCAGTCACCTCGATATTACTGCCCAACATCGAGTAGTCCGACTTGGGATTGGCGTAGCCAATGTGCATCACTTTGCATTTACCCAAGTTAAACGGCATTTGCCATTTTTCGGACCACTCTCCTATCCTACCTAGGTCCGCACGCAGTTCCTCGATCGTTTCGGGCGTCCCAACATTGGCCCCAAGCTTGGTGTCATCAGCGAATTTGGCGATCCGACTGACGATGCCACCGTCGATATCATTTATGTAAATGGTAAACAACAGTGGCCCCAAAACGGAACCCTGAGGAACCCCACTAGTGACCGAGGCCCAACCCGAACTAGCCCCTTTAATTACCACCCTCTGCCGCCTATTCCTCAGCCAGTTTTCAATCCACCTACCTATTTCCCCACCGATACCCAGCGCGCGCACTTTCGCCATTAGCCGGCGGTGAGGTACCTTATCAAAGGCTTTCTGAAAGTCGAGATAAAGTATATCAATCGCCCTACTCTTATCGTACTCACTCAACATGACGTGGAAAAACTCGAGCAAGTTGGTGAGACACGACCTATGCCGTCTAAACCCATGTTGGGAGTCCCCAAGTAGCTTGTAGGAATCCAAATGGTCAACGATTCTATCAGCTATTATCCTTTCTAATAATTTACCTACAACTGAAGTGAGACTAATAGGACGATAGTTCCCTGGACTTTCGTGATCCCCTTTCTTAAAGATAGGGGTCACGTTGGCCTCCCTCCAGTCACCAGGCACCTGGCCCATCACCAGCGATTTGTTGAAGACTGTAGCCAGGTGGGGAGCCACCTGGTCGCGCACTTCTCGCAAAACACTGGGGAGAAACTGGTCTGGCCCAGGAGCCTTAAACGCGCTCAGTTTGTCTATTCTATGAGCAACGACTGTCGCGGTACATCTAACACTATCCAGGCCAGCACCTTCGTGCCTCACAGCTGGCTCGGGGATGACGCGGGTATCCTCCCTGGTGAACACTCCCGCAAAGTACTCATTAAGCACATTAGCGATGTCCGCGTCGGAGGTCCGCAGAACGCCGCTTCCGTCCTTTAACGGACCTATCATGCTTCTAATGGGCTTTCTACTATTAACATAACTGAAGAATTCCTTAGGGTTCCCCTTGCAGAGGCTTGCCACCCGTAGTTCTTCGTTACGTTTCGCTAGCCTAACCTTCGCCTTCACTTCCCTACACAGGCGGACATACGCTTCAGTGTTCTCGTGGGAACGATTGGCCTTCGCCCTCCTATACGCTACTTTCCTATTTCGGATAGCCGAAGCGATGCCACGATTGAACCACTTAGGCTGCGTTGAAGCAGGGGTGACCGGTTTTGAGGGTATGGCAGCAGACTGCAGCACCATAAACTCATCCCGGAATGCACTCCACACTCCCTCAACATCGCCGCCAGCCTCTAACCCCATCTCTGCTACGCTATCCCTGAGGCTAACAAAGTTCGCCCGCCGGAGATCGAGCTTACTGCCTCTCGAGTTACTACGCTTCACCCGAAGGACGCACACACGGAACCTAATAAGACCGTGATCACTCCCGCCCAACGATTCGTCAACGGTGAGGCCAGTGACGAGGTTGTCTTCGGTCGTGAATACTAAGTCTAGAACGCTTTCGCCTCGTGTAGGCTCGTTGACCCACTGAGTGAGGAAGTTCTCATCAGCAAAGTCAACTAGCCTCCTCCCTTCAGCATCGGCAGTCCTGTTTTCCCACTTTATGCCGCGACAGTTGAAGTCTCCTAAAACTACACACACCCTATCCCCTAGCAGGCTACTGAGTTCGGTGTACAGGGCTGTATCCTCCTCGAGGAGGAGATGCGGAGGTCTGTACACCAAGATTAACCTATAGTTCGTCCCTCCCACGTTCAGATCGACGCCAAGCAGCTCCCGTTCCGACCGGAACTGGCAGTCAACTGGACTCAACGTGTCTCTGACGTATATTAGTACCCCACCCCCCTCCCCACGGGTGCGGTCTTTGCGAAACATTCTATACCCGGGAATTTCGAACTCCCCAACGTAGTCCCTACGATCAGTATGAATCCAGGACTCGGTGATAGCAACGATATCCTGGTATTCTGATGCTAAGAGCGCCCGTAGCTCGCGAAACTTGTTCCTAATTGACCTAGCATTAAAAAGCATTGCACGGAGGGAGCCTTCCCTATTCTGACCGCCCCCTAGCACGACCCGTTTCCCGAACAGCCAGGGCTGTCGGGAGTTGAAGAGCCCCTCACTAACGAGGGGGCAACTTCCACAGGAGACTGAGCCCCTCCAACGTAGGAGGAGGGTCACCCATCTGTACTTCGCCGCACCCTTCAGTCGAAGGTACGTCCGCCACCGGCTCATCCTCATCTCTCCCCGGTGGGGGCCCATCATCTCTCCCAGGACTCGACCTCACCATTCTGTATAGGTGCCGGTCGAGCAGCGCGCCTAGCACACCCTTTACCCTTGTCATTGAGGTGGACACCATCCCTCTGGTAAAGGTCCCACCTACCCGAAAATGCATCGAAGGGGTCAATAAACTTCGCGCCCAGCGGAACGCACAAGTCTTGTACCCTCTCGTTGATGCCAATGACCTTACTGAGCGAGTGGTCACTGGCATTCATTCGCGGTAAAATACCCATTAACATTCCCCTGTCTGTCTTCAGTTTTAGATCATCCGCAAGAGACATGATCTCGGTGATGATCCCTTCTGTAAGACCTACCCCACCGCCTTTGAGGAACAGGTCATTGCCACCAGCGTGGACAACGATCGCAGTCCTCCGACTATCCACGCGCACCTTCTCTACCTCCTTCCTTAAGTGCGCCGTTCCCCGCCCAGGTAAGCACCTTACCTTCCTCCCATCCCGGTTTGCAGAAGCAAAGTACTTCTCCTGGCCCCTGATCTGCGAGTCCCCAATCAAAACGGTGTCTTCCTCCTTCGAGCACAGGAGACTAAAGCGGTTAGAGGTCTTGACAGGGGCAACTGGGGTCTCAGGCTTCGGCTTCGCAGCCTTCTTGCCCGAAACCCCAGAAACCCGTCGCCACCCATACACGCAGTTACACCACCCGACCCACCCCGACAGGTAGCTACATCCTTCGGTTTCTTTGGGCCATCAGCAGGCCCCTTCCCACCCTTCTCTATCGATCCCTTCCCACCCTTCTCTATCAGCCCCTTCTTTGAGCCCTCCCTTTGTTCTTGATACTTAATCTTACAGTTTGAATCTGCTGGTGTGTTTTTAATTTGATCTTGTCCACTGGGTTGGATTTCCAGTGCTACGACCCTAGCTTCAAGCTTTTTTACTAATTCCTTTAGCTCTTTAACTTCCTTTTCGTGGTTGTCTCTAAGTTTACAAAACAAACATACACTAAGGGATGTGATATCGCTGATACTACCCTCTGGGAAGTCTACGCACCAATGATTAACTTTACATTTAAAGCATTCTGCTTTCAATTTAGCTGGCCCTGCCATATTTTCTCTTTTTTTTTGTTTTTTCTGAATACTCTGAATAAGATAAAGCGTTCTAGCAATGAAAACTATCCAAAAACGTTATGACCAGTATATAAAAAAGGGGGGGGGGGGTGAATTAATCCCTCGCGTAGCCGCACCCGCCTTTTTGCAAGTGACGTTCATTCCTTCCAGAAGACTACACCTCTCCTGCTGCCGCACCGACCAAAGGTCTCCCCAGGGCCGGACCGTCCCAAACGTGTCGCAGCTACCAACTGACAAACACTCGCGACGCAAGCGTCACGGATTTTCCGCCAGGAGCGACAGCGAGATGCAGCCCCTTACTAAGTCTTACTAGTCACTCACAAGTGGGCCAGACTCTTAGAATCCAGTGTTCAAGGGATATCCCACCAGACCCAGAGGCTACGCCCGAGACTTTACGCTGGCCTGGCAGCCAGCTGGGCAGTAAAGCCCTCTCACCTCAGAGCAGTACAGCCCAGCACCATCAATTGGTCACCAAAGAACGGTCGCAGGGGGCTGGTCAAGCCATTACGCGTTAGGAATGGGCTTAACGGGGCACTAGCCACACTCCATTCATCGCGCCCCTACGCCTGGGACCCCTCCATCCCAGTCTCTCACAACCTACGAGCGTTAAATGGTGTTATTTATAGAGGTTCCAAAGCCTCTCTTCCCACGCATGAGGTAGCAGTAGGGTCCTAATAGTAAAAGAAGAGAAAAAGACTTAATACTAAAAGAAAAGGTTTTTTTTTTTTTTTTTTTTTTTTTTTGCAGTGAGAGGAGAACAACCTTAACGTAATCTAAAAGGACAGAGTAGGGATGGGATGGGGTCCTAGTAACCCACGGGACGGGATTGTGCAAAATACTTTACCCGCCCTCCCGAAAGAGAGAGAGAACCTAAAGGAGCTGGCAGCCAGTTCCTCTAGAATCCCACGACTCGGGACCGGAGGGCTGTCACACCCCAAGTATAAAGTTTACTACATCCAGAAGAAATGTGCATAACCTTTATACCCCCTGCGGAGAGAGAGAGAGAGAGAGAGAGAGAGAGAGAGAGAGAGAGAGAGAGAGAGAGAGAGAGAGAGACTCTAATACCCAGTGTATTTGCCCAAGAATAAAATAAATAAATGAAAATAAAGAATAATGAAAATTTTCATACCATACTTATCCTTATAAAACGTTTAAAAACAACAGCTGCTACTGACAGAAAATTATTGTGAAAGAAGATTTATAGGAAAGTTAGAAAAGGTATAATGAAAAGAAGAGCTTCAAATTTCATTCACATCATGACACTTATTCCGTGTACCCAGTTACTCGTTAGAGGACAGTGGAAAATGAGGGTATCATAAACCATTAGACTGTTTAATCTAATTTGCACCACTTATATTTTTAAAGATTTTTCATTTACTGTTTATATACAAACAGTGCTGTGACAACTAGTTACTCAGTAACCGTTACTTTTTCGAGGAACTGTAATCGTAACTAGTTACATTTTACAGCCGAGTAATTGTAACTGTAACTAGTTTAAAAAAACTTCATGAATATTTGTAACTTTTACCAGTTACTTTTTTCTGTGAGAGCAAAACGTTAGTAGCTACTTTTCATCACAAGCCTTCTTCGTCCTTCGATGTACATATTGTGCACAGTACAAGTTTAGTGACAACATACTGTATATCTCATGCTTATCTGATAACATCTTTATTTGTTAAATCCCAATCAATTTGAAACAAATGAACAATCTTTATAATTTTTGCGCTTACGTGTTTTTTTAATACAGGTTGTTTTCGTTGTAAGAAACCCGAAGGATGCTTGCATCTCCTCTTACCATCACTCTCGTCTTGCAAAGTCAGATGGTTATATAGGAGATTTCGAAAAATTTGTTGAGCTCTTTGCGAATGACAAAGGTAATTTAAATTTATTATATTAAACCTAGTTATGTAATGTAGGGCAGTCAAAAGTTGACCGAAAAAATTAAGAAAGTTGACCTTACGAATTGAAAAAATTGACTTATAAAGTTGCCTTTACTTTCAATAATAAAAACGATACTTTAATTACTTATTCTTGCTCTTCTACATCAGTTGACCGATTGTGGTAAATTATGAAGTATTTGCCGACATTTTCTGGCAAAAAATTGCGATCCTTACTTAATAATTTATAAGCATGGAGAAAGATCTCTCTACAGCGGCAGTTGTTGGTTGACTGCAAAAGCTGACCATAAACTGTTGGTGAGATTTCAGGTCTACTGAGGTTAATTATTTCACAAATACCATTTGTCTTGAGTCTTGTTTCAATGTATTGTTTGACTGAACACATATCTTCGCCAAGGTTGATAGAAGAAATGGTTTCATATGCCTCTCTAATGGTGCAATCAGATGCTTCCATCCTAGTCACTAAGTTAGCAATCAAACTATAATTCATTTTGATTGACATTAGTTGCTTTGGCAGTTTTTCATTAGCAACACTCTCTTTAGCCTTCTGAACAATGATTCCTTCATCTTCAAAATTTTCCACAATTGTCTTCACATTTGGAAAATTGTCTGCATAATAAAAAGCAGCACAACTACATCCAAAACCAGAACGGACATAACTGAATAAGACAAATACGAGCAGCGAAGTTGCCAGTTAACCAAAAAGATGCCAATTTTTAGTTATTTTAATTATTTATTCCAAAAAATTGACTTTATTTACCTCATTGCTATTTTTTGACCTAACAGGTAAAAGTTGACTTTTGGTTGACCTATTAACTTTGGTAATATACCCCCTACAGGTGTTTTTATTGCATTTTCAGTCGTTTCAGCGAAAAGTGCCCCATAGGAAACAATTTTACTTTATTGACTTTTGACCGCCCTAGACTAATGAGCACACCAGAATGTTACGAGGATTTGATCTAGCTGCGCTTTTTGGCACAAGCATAATTCTGTCGCTACATATATAGTTAAAGGTTACCTGGTCTGAGGAAAACCGGGGATTGTAGTTTTTAAGCGTCATTTAACAGTATTAGACAACGTTTGCACGTACCTATGCCAAAGTGAGTTTAATGACAAACTTTTCCTTACCGAAAGGAAGAATGGATACAATAACTGATATTTTGGAATTAAAAGTAGAATCTATAAATAGTCATTGACTCATAGTCATTGTCATGAAACCTTAATTGAATGAAAGTATGATCTTTCTAGATATCGCAGTGTGTACCGTAACTGCATTGTTTTAAATGAAAGCTTTTTCGTAACAAATGATGGTGACATATGTAACAACCAAGTAAATTTGTTTAAAAATCTAAGTTTATCTTTATTTTTTTAAGTTCTATACGGACCATACTGGCAGTTTCTCCGAGAAGGCTGGGACCGAAGTGACCACCCCAATTTCCACTTAGTTCATTTCGAAGACTTGAAAGCTGATCCGATTAAAGAAATCACTTCCCTAAATGATTTTCTCGGCACTGGACTTTCTGAACATTTAATTAAAAGAGTAAGATTTTAATCAGAAACAAATGGCGATTCTTGCATGCATTTGAATGAGAGAATCTCATTGGATCTCAGCGTGATTTCAGACAGTCTGAGGGGAAACTTCGTCAATACCTGGAATTCTTTCTATACTTGGAATTACAAAATAAAACAATATATTGTACAATATGTGTTGTTTGGAGTGGTATGGATCTAATTTTTAAGGGATAACCTAGAGAGGTCGTGGTGACATTGAATTATCCTTATGCTTCTTATGTTCTGATTTTAGTCCGAATCTAAATATACATGAATTCACTTTTCACTTGATTTCGTTAGTCTTTTGTTTTAATAATATAACTATAATATTGTGCAAAGTGTGTGATAAGAAAATTTTCAATTATTATAAAGAAGTAGATTGTAAAAAAAATTATTTTTTTATCCACTTATTTTGTAAGGTGAGGAATCTGTATTTGGGAACGCGGTGGGGTGAACTTGGAAACTCATCTGATCCCGGGCAATCACAGAATAAGTTTAGGAGATAACCCACTGTGGGGACAGTGAAAGTCGAACCTAGGTTCTTACAGTCTGAGTCCAGTCTCCAACCAATCGAATTGAACCACCAGAACTTTCATTTAGGTTGTAATTATGTAAATATCACTCAGTGAAATCGGGTGGTAATCAAATGAAATTATTCAACGAGCTTAAACTGACCGATATGCCTTTACAAGTTTTGCTCCGATAAACTGTAAATGTGTGTATTTCAAAGTAAGAACAACTTAAAACTAAATAAATAATCCGATAATGAATATATAAACAAAAGAATACTGAAAATGGAGATAAAGAGATATTATAAAAAAAGAAAATGAAAATAGCACAGCAACTTCCATAGACTATAGAGCAGATGTTCTGAAACTGGGGGTAATTTGGGTATTTCCGGGGGTAATGGAGCAATTCTTAATATGGTAAAAATACAACTTGTAGCTAAAAAACAGTTGCACCCATCACATTAAAGGTAATTTCAGTTATTTTCAGTAATTAATTTTTCCACTTTCTTTACAACTTCGGCATTGCAAGTTTGTGTGGGGTAATGAGATTAGTTGAGATCAAGAAAAGGGGTAACGGGGTCAAAAAGTTTAAGAACCACTGCTATAGAGGCTTACATTATAAAACTTTTTGTTATGATATTAAGATTTTAGCTTTATATTTTTACCCGAATTATGTAATATTATTAATGTTGTTTATAGGTTGGTGAGGAAACTACTTTCAAAAAAATGAAGGAAAGAAATTCATATACGGGTTGTCCTGAGAGAGCGTTTCCTCTCTTTCAGGAAAACAGAGGATCTTTCTTCAGGAGCGGTACGAGAAATAATGATTTAAAGAAGAAGAGGCTGTTCACTTTTCGTAGATATTAATCTTCAATATTTTGAAAACTAATGTATCTTTTTGATTTGTTATTAAATCGTAAACAATTACAAAACATATTTATCACGAATAATCCACTTATTTGTTCTCATTACAGTAAGTGTTTGTGAAGAGGGAGGGAGTGATAAGGAAAGATTGTTCATAAAATAACGCTCGCTCTCACTGGTTCTTATCGTTAGCATTGTCATTGTTGTAGATTTTTAAAGAACTAATAACTTGGCTGTATCTGTATGCTTCTTTCAAGTAGGATTCAAACTATGAGTTCTGTTAGGTAAATTTGATTGCAAGAAACGACTGTTTTTGTATGAAACCTAAGTTGAATTCTTATCCATTAAATTGTAGTGCTGACAAAGATATTATTCACTGAACAAACTGTACTTTACGGGAATTATCAGTGATTACGGACAGGTTACTTTTCAGTCAGGACACTGTCCACTGAACTATTTTAGACACGTTTAAATTATAGACACCAGTGACGGGCAGTCAAACTTATGAATAATATAAGGGATAAAAGCCATAATAAACTATACTCATTATTGGTTCAAGTAAAGTGTATATAGTCCAACTATTCCCAAAATTTAACAATTGTCTCCTTCATTTTCAGGGACAGCAGGAAATTGGAAAAGTGAGTTAACGCAGGAACAATGTCAAACATTGGATGAATGGATATAAAAGAACTCTGAAAATGGAAAGAATTTTACTCTGAAATATTCTATCTAACCCCTTTTGTTCAAGAGCAAACCAGAATCGAGTTTCAGACAATTTTTTTTCATATTCATGTCAGGTATTTAATTATACTGTAATGTTGCATTTACCAAACTTTATTATTCAACGCTCGCTTTCAACTGAAATCAGTCCGTCACGGACACCTCTTTTGAATTATAAATGACATTTATTGGTATCATATAATCAGCAGGAGGTAACCTTAAATTAAAGGTTTCATTTATAAATGTATTGTATATAATAGACATGTAAACTGAATGAGTTTTACGGATCACGCTGTAGAGAGGATGGTTAAAGCGAATAAAATCTGTGAAAATATCCACATTTTTACGTTTTGATTATTCCCAGTGCTATGTATTAATTAATTCGAGAGCCCAGTAAAGCCCAAAGTTTAAGGGCTAAATTAATTAAAAAGAGACCACTTAATAATTGTTTATTCTATATTAAAATTATTGCAAATTTGCAAAAATTGGAATATTGTGTGTATGTGTGTGTATATATATATATATATATATATATATATATATATATATATATATATATATATATATATATATATATATATATATATAAAATTTAGGGTGTCTATTTTATGAAGTTTTGAAATTTATATTGGCCAGGTTCTTATTGGGTTCCACTAAAGAAAAAAATTATATTTGCCAATTTTTAGAAAAATTGGAGTAAATTTAGGACTTGCCCAAGGCTTAGGAAAATTATACAATTAGACAAAATTAGCAATATTACAATTTTCCAAATGAATGTTACAAAATTAATGCCTTAACAACCAAATATGATATTAAAACAAAGAGAAACACTTATAATTGTTCTATTTACTGCTTTTGAGCTTTGGGAAATTTGTTCCGGTGGTACTCAACCATTTGAAGGACGAATTGTTTCTGCTGTTCATCTCTGACCAGTGATTCATTGAAAGACTGCATGAGGGCAACTCCCCTTTCTGCCGAGTCATTACTCACTCGTAGGGCTGAAACGACATCTTTTGCCTCATTATATGACTTCTCTGCCTCCCATTGTTGCGGGTCAAGGTCTAAAAATGCTCCATCCAATTCGAGGATCTGGAAAAGGTTCTTGGTGGAAGTGGTATAAAAGTCGTGTAGTGATTTTGAAGAGGGATCATGTACAGGAGGGTCTCTCTTTGGAGGTTCATCAGATCCTTAAATCTTGCGCATATTCTGGACCATGAGTCGTTTTTCATCGACGGTGACTGAATCATCGAAAAGACTGAGACCCACCAATGTTTCAGACAGATACCAAAGATGTCGAGAAAATGCCGTGAAGGCGACGACCTCCGAGACTTCCTTATCTGGGTAACTGTGCGGCGCCTTCAAGAATTGAAGAGCGTTCCGTGGGGCTTCATTTGGTGATGGACAGGAAAACCAGTGCTTGATGTACACCGTAGTTGTGAATAGTGCCACTCGATTTAAGTGCTTCCAACCCGTTTGAGAGTATGATTGTCGAGATGCCCTCATTATACTTTGACGCTGTTGAATGGGAAACTGGTCTTTAAAAAGACACATCTTGATAGCATATATTGCACGTGCCATCCAACGCGCTCGGTGAAATATTCCTGGGTATCTGAACTTTATTCCTTTCGGTGGTTCTCCTCCTAGAAAGATGACTGTAAGCTCCAAAAGTTCTTCGTAGTCGTCTCTGGGATGTTTAGTGCTCAGTTGCTGTATGGCAAAATTTATAACAGTTCCTCTAACTCCTTCAATGCGCTCTGCTACTTCGGCATCCTCCAGAGCCGTGCGATATTTTGTTTGGTCAATCTTTGGCCAAAAGTTGCGAAAATGAGAAAAGATATCAATATTTGGAGACTTAGCAGCATCATGTAGCGAAAACACTTTTGCTAAAACAACTTCAGACACATGATGTCGACAGGTAAGGTTTAGAAGATCCTTCTCTAACTCACTTTCAAGTTTCATACAAACACCACCTTTCAAACCTGTGTTAGATGCCGTTGTGTCGAAGCACATAGCTACAATTCTCTGTTCAAGACCCCAACTTCTGATCTCAGCCATGCAAGCTTCTGCCATAACTGCAGCTGTGCCTGATGGCAGTTTGGGTATAGCGAGTAGCTTGGTTATATCCTTCCCAGAAACCATTATCGGAAGACGATCCACAGATTCTCGCTCATTTCCTGTATAGTCGGCCATTATCTTCCCATCCCAGTGCAAAGTTAGTGGCACTCGCGGGTTGAAAGATTCTCTGATTTCAGATGCTAAGGCTGCACGTCTATCTCTCCTCGCTCGGTGTATTGCAGATGGACTAATCATAAGTTCACCAACTGGTGCTTTAAACTGATTGGATGTAAATGCAGCCAAAGCAGAGAAAATGTATGAGGCATTCCTGCTGCTTGTTTTTGTGCGATCTAAAGCTGCTGCTACATCCTGCGTAACTACAGAGATGGTTCCCTTCCGTCGCTGCGGCGGACCTGAAGATGTTGATAGCTCAGATTCACTTTCGGTAGTGTCTGAAGGTGAAGATTCTTCACTTGACGATTCAAGAACTGCAACCTCATTCACTCTGTCTGTTTCTGCACGAACCGGTTCCTCACGACACGATCTGCAACAGCTATTGATCTTTGTAAGGCCTTGGCCTCTGCTTTGCGAGGTTAACATCAATGCCTGACATGAAACCACGTCGTCCTTTTTCACGTTGAGCTTTCAGAAACTGTCGATCCTCTTCTATCTTTATCATAGTCATGACATCTTGATGTGCAATATCAAAGAGATCATCCAACAATTTTTTGAAAGTTTCACGATTTCTCTCTTCAGTTGTTGACATTCTTGATATACGCTTCTTGAGGTTTTGCCATTCCTTGTGAAGACGTCGTAGCTGATCCCAGACATGATTCTTCGCCCTTGTTGGTATCCGTGCTTGTTCCCAAATTGGAAGAATCATTGCAACAGTTTCCTTTATGCTCTCATCCAACTTCAATTTCTTACGTGTATGAAAATCGAACAACACTTTTAAAACCTCACCACGTGAAGGTAGCTTAGAAGGATGAAAGTGCTCTTCTGTACCACCAATCAACCAAATCTCTGTCTTCTTTCTTGTTGCCTCCGCCATTTTACCTGTAAAGTAGAAAAAAATAATTAAATATCTGAAATAGTGACCGAATAAAAACATTAACTTTATTGGACTGATAATATTAATGAATTAACAGCAAATGTCTTACTCGTCGTTATATAGGTAATTATTCCAAGGCAAAAAAAATAAAACACCATAACAAGTCGATATAAATTGCCCTGATAAATAATTTCTTATGGCGATGTGCACCTGTAACCGTAGTCTAAGAAAAAATTTAGTTAAAATGAATATTACATACAAACTTGAAGTGTTAAACATAAGGCTTACGCAATAAATTAAAATACATCTCACAACCACAAGAAAACTTAAAAGTGAAACACAAAAAAATTTATATGCTGAAAGGTTAAACTAACAACATATTTTAAAAAGGTTGCAATGTCACAAATCCAAACATAGCTTGAAATAAAACCAGTACACGAGGCACACCGTCGCCATAAACTAATCATCGACACAAAACATTTGCTTCTCAACTTTGACTGCATAGGGCAAGTCCTAAATATTTTGCTATAGCGATACAACTTCATATATAGAGTTTTTACATGAGGTGGCATGATAATTCGACCTGGCGATGTAAAACATTGCTTTTGAATTTCTCACTCTATGCCTTAGACTCACCCTAATATATATATATATATATATATATATATATATATATAGGCGTATGGGATGGCACTTTACTGGGGGGGGGCGAAAAACATTTGCCCTAAAAATTTTCAGGGTGCCCTGATTTCTGCATAAGCGCTATGTGTAGCATAAAATAACACAAAGGTTAGAGTATGAGTAACATATTAAAGCCTTTTTCATATAAAAAACATTACAATTTACAAAAATGAGATAAAATTTTGCTACAACATTTCTAAATGACAAGCAAAACTACGGCATTGCAGTTGATATAGAATTCAGTAAGTCCTCAACTTACGTTTTAATTATTAACTACAAGTATAGTAGCAAATAATTAATTCAACTCAAGAAGTAAAAAAAAAGAAAAAGGAATGTCAGGAAAAATCTGCCCTGAAAATTTCAGTATTTGCCCTGAAAATGCCCAATATTTGCCATGAAAATGCTCAATTCCCTAGTCCCAGACCCCCCGCTTCATACGCCTATATATATATATATATATATATATATATATATATATATATATATATATATATATATGTTATAATGTTAATGTAATGTTATAATGTTTCAGACCAACAAAGACCCTAGGATCCACTCATGGCTGGTCTACCTAACTGTGTTCGTAATCGTGTATTGTGTATGTCCTCCGTGGTGGCGGAGGGGACCTACAATTTTACGTGGGTTCCGAACCACAAGAACATAAACTTATTTAAAAACTGCCGGTAAATTGGCAACGACCAATTTTTACGAAACTAAATAATTATCAATTTAAAAATAATTAATTATCGGTTTAAAACTAAAGATAGAATCTCTCGGTCCAGAGGAGCAAGTCATAATAGACTACTATCCACAAATATGTTACATTCTATATCTATTTATAACGGACATGCAAATATATCAGATCCAAAGAATCCAGTCAATTTCATTACGGTATCCATCAAGTCACGGTCCATATCGATTGCGGACCAAGTCAAAATTTACAACCATATACATTATCAATTTAAAAATAATTAATTATCGATTTAAAACTAAAGATAGAATCTCTCGATCCAGAGGATCAAGTCATAATAGACTACTATCCACAAATATGTTACACTCTATATCTATTATATAACGGACATGCAAATATATCAGATCCAAAGAATCCAGTCAATTTCATTACGGTATCCATCAAGTCACGGTTCATATCGATTGCGGACCAAGTCAAATTTACAACCATATACATTACAATATATACACTTACGAGGAAAAGTGTAGGTGTGGCTGTAAAGACTGTACAGTAATGTAGAAATGTGTGTGCACCCATTATGGTCTCCCATTTAAAGGTGTTTGTGGGGCAAGTGAAGATCATGAGTTTTTCAATACCTCACAGTACTATGGGGGGCACCGCTCGGCAGAGGAATCTCTTTAAATGGGGTGTGTAAGGACAGAGAGTATCCCCTAACCCAAGACGCTGCCTCCCTATATCCCACAACACTTGTGTTGAGCTGTGGGATCTATCCCCACAAAGCCTTAATTTTACTACCTTAAACTATACCCTTTCTATCAACATGCGCGTCCAATCGATTCTTAAACATGTTATAGACGTGCTACTAATTACTTCTACCGGCAAACTATTCCAGCTATTTACTATTCTATGCGTAAAAAAGTTTTTCGCAACTGCTGTCTCGAACCTTCTACTTGTCAACTTACACCCGTTATTTCTAGTCCTATTATATTGAGATATTTCGAAAAAGCTATCTCTATCTACGTTATCAAACCCATTCATAATTTTGAAAACCTGGATTAGATCACCCCTTAACCTCCTAGTCTCGAGTGTAGTCAATTTTAACTCTTTAAGCCTATCCTCGTACGACTTTGACCTAAGAGACGGAATCATCTTAGTTGCTCGTCTTTGAACTCTTTCGATTTTGTCTATATCTTTGCGCATATGCGGATTCCAAAATTGGACCGCGTACTCCAAATGGGGTCTAACTAATGATTTATAAAGAGGAACTATAATATCGCGCGATTTGTACTCAAAATTTCGAGCTATAAAACCTAACACTTTGTTCGCCTTATTGACCGCCGCTGTACTTTGTTTCGCTACTTTTAAATCACCAGTGACTATAACTCCTAAATCTTTTTCCTGCTCTACGCTTGTTAAATCTTTCCCTGACATACTATACGCAAAATTACCGTTACGCGAACCTATATGCATAATTTTGCACTTATCCACGTTAAATTTCATTTGCCATGTGACTGACCAATCAACGATTTTATTCAGATCTTCCTGAATTTTACCTCTATCTTCGTCATTAATCGCCCTACCACCCAGCTTCGTGTCATCCGCAAACTTTGAAACTGTACTGACTAGGCCGACATCTAAATCGTTAATATATAAGAAAAAGCAAGGGGCCCAATACAGAACCCTGAGGAACGCCACTCGCTACATTAGCCCAACACGACTCCGCTCCATCAACGACCACCCTCTGTTTCCTGCCTCGCAACCATTCTTCTAGCCAATTTATTACTACACCCCTGATTCCATGAGCCTTAGTTTTTTCAATCAGTCTTTTGTGCGGCACGGTGTCAAACGCTTTTTGAAAATCTAAATACACTACATCAACCGCCCGATGTCTATCGTAAACGTTAACCACGCTTTGGAAAAATTCTAAAAGATTAGTTAAGCAAGATTTGTTTCGCCTAAAACTTGCTGCGTATTTCTAACCAGATTATGCACTTCTAAGTGTTCGACTATACGATCCCTAATTATTGATTCCAGTAGCTTACCTACAACAGACGTTAAACTGATTGGCCTATAATTTCCCGCCGCACCTTTATCGCCTTTCTTAAAGATAGGTGTTACGTTTGCTAACTTGAAATTATCTGGTACGCACCCCTCAGAAATAGACGCATTAAAAATCTTTGTTAGCGGCACAACAATGCTATCTTTTAATTCTTTTAGTTGTATGGGATATATGGAATCCGGACCCGGTGATTTACGCGTTTTCATTTTATCAATATAGCGCATTACTTCCCCTTCACTAACGACAATATTATCCAAAATATTACCATTATCAAAAGGTATTATGTCTATGACCGTAGGGATATTCGTTACATCTTCTATAGTAAAAACTGACGCAAAAAATTCGTTTAGCAAGGTAGCCATTTCCTTGTTTTCAGAGACTAGATCTCCATTTCCATTTTTTAATGGACCTAAGACACTTTTTACTGGATTTCTATTATTGACGTATTGAAAGAATCGCTTGGGGTTTTCTTTACCGTCACGAGCTATGGAGATTTCAAATTCGCGTTTTGACTTTTTTATTACACTTTTAGCTTCACGCCTTAGAGATATGTAGTTGTTTCGTAACAACAGATTATCTTTATCGCACTTGTATAGCCTATAAGCCCTCTCTCTACTCTTTATAATGTCTCCTACTCTAGAAGTAAACCACAAGGGCTTGTTGTTTACTTTCGCATGCTTAATTTTGTACGGTACACATTCCTCATTTATAGTCCTAAATACCGTTACGAACGATTCCCACATTAGTTTTGCGTTGGAGTTCCCCATTACGTTTTCCCAATTGACGTGTGAAAATTTATTTCGAAATTTACTAAAGTCTGCGTGCTGGAAGCTAGGAATTTTAGTCGAGTTAGTTGGTTTCGAGTGACTTACTGAGAGGACAAACTCTACCATATTGTGATCGCTATTGCTCAACGGTTCTATTACTTGAAGATCAGTAATTAGCCTATCATCCGTAGTTATTACTAAATCTAAAATACTGTCCAACCTCGTAGGTTCCCCAACCTTTTGAATAAGAAAGCTATCCTCGAGAAAATTAACTAAACGATTACCTTCCGCGTCTCCCTGTATTGTATCGTAATTCACGTTGGCGCAATTAAAGTCACCCATAACTAAAGCCTGCTCACTACCGATTATTCTCTTTAGTTCACGATATAACGCTTCGTCCGTGGCAACTGTTTGATTTGGGGGCCTATATATAACCGCAACAAGAAGTTTGAAATCGTTCAATTTAAGTTCTGCTATAGTCGAATCTATCGGTTCTGGAATTGAGTGCTTTACTTCTAAAACGTTCGCAATATTATCTTTGATATACAACATAACACCGCCTCCTCGCCTACCTATTCTGTTTTTAACAAAAAGTCTATAACCTTTAATTTGATACTCCCCTACAAAGTCACGAGTTTCAATGCTAAGCCACGATTCATTTATCGCAATTATATCATAGTCTTTACAAGCAATTAAAGAAAAAAAATTCGTTTATTTTATTTCGTAGGCTACGAGCATTTAAGGATAGAACCTTCAAATTGTTTGTAATTGCGACACCTTCGCGAGCGCGGGGGAAATTTGTGGAATTTACGCTGGGACCGTTCGGCTTACGGCAGCCTGAAAAGAAGAGACAGTATTATGAAATAGTCTTCCTAAACGCGCAGCTCCAACTTCATTAAGATGAAGTATGCGCCTCGGTGGTATAGTAATTGAATGGCCCCTTTCGTGGGCATCAGATATATGGCAAATTTGGAAAAGTTTGAAACTCCGTCCATTTCATACATCAAGTCCGGGTGAATTTTATTCTCGAGTTAAGTGTATACTAGCTTAGGTGATCGTTCTTGGTTGGTTAGTTGTTTCCAACGTGTCACCAACATTCGGCCAATCAACGGTCACAGGGATTAGGAAAAAAATAGGTGGCCATAAAACTACAGTACACACGAGTATTTACGTTAAATTTTGATACATTTCTGAAGAGAAGGAAAATATATTCTATTAATTGCAATGTTTAAAACTTTTGCTGTCAACTAACGAAATACATAAATTTGTACTTTAGATTACATTTTTTTTATAGTGTTTCGAATTTACTAGCTTTATATGACACATTTATTCATTGTTTCGCGTTTAGTCAACATCCATAAATACAAATTTTCAGTATGATCCTATTCAACGTTGTTCCCATTTGATTCCAATCTCATGAATGAGAAATCCGCGAGTGGGAATTTCAAAGGAGGCAGTTCTTAAGTCAATTTGTTCCCATTAAAAAAATTTACCATCCAGATAGGAGTCAGAGACAGTGGGTGATGCTCTGCCTACGCTCATGACAGACTCAGGGTTGCCAACTCAAAATTATAAATGTCGCTAAAAGCACCCAGAAAAGTCGCTAAAAAGTCGCTAAATTAAAAAACGTTTGCCCTAAAAAGTAGCTGAAGATAAAACTACGTATAACTAAACGAAATCGTAAAAAAAGATAACTAACCTTCTTTTATCCTAATTTTCCATAATTCATTATAGTTCGATGGTTGTGTTTCTGTTTCAGTCTATTAACAATTAGTAATCAAAATAAAACTTCATAATTAACATTCAAGTGTTTGTAAATTAAAAAAGTTATATATTTTAGGGAAATAACATGGTTTTCGTGTACGCAAATTATATTAAATTACATCGCATTTTTTCAATTTTTTTTGCAATGAAATCGCCTGAAAATAATCTAAGTAGCCCAAAGGTAGCCGTGTTGCCCAAAGACAAATATCAGTTGCACAAGAGAGTAAAAATTAGCCAAATTTGCGATTTGTCGCCCAATCTGGCAACTCTGTTTGCCACTGGCCACCCTTTATATAGGCCAGTATAGAAGACTTTCCCTACAACTCTTAAAGTCGCTAAATTTGTCTCCGAATATTTAGAATAATCGCTAAAATGTCGCTGGTTGCAAAATCCTTAAAAACGGTCGCTAAGAAGCATAAGAAGTCGCTAGATTTAGCGACAAAATCGCTAAATTGGCAACTCTGGAGCCTCATGATGTAACTGATATAAAGACATCATAGATATTTCTTCCAGTTACAAAGCTGCGCACAAACGTCGTTCAGTTATGTATAGGCTGTTCCTGTATCCCATAATTTCAGATAGACTTAATCTGAGTGTGCTCGTGTGAAGATGTTTCTCTCAACATTAAATGAATCGTATAAATTCTTGGAGGACGAGTATGAACTGCTGCGTATTTACAATTTAAGAACAGTGAGGAGTGATTTAAATTGTGGGAAGTGTTAAAGTAACTGTAACATATCATATATAAAACTGGTGAAAATAGGTTTTTTGAGCTATTCGGAGTGATAGTTGTAGTACTATAATTAGGACAACCTAACGCAGTATAGGCCTAGGCACCCAATTCGTGAAAGGCCTACAGGATTATATAGGTCTTAATAATATATTAAATATTAAAATAATCTTAATAGTTTGGTAAAAACTAGACAAAAATGAATAGTAACGGGAAGCACTATGTACAGTGCATAAAAGTTAGCTTCTAGGCCTAGGTAGGCTTTTTGACTACTTGGGTATCTAGGCCTACACTATATTAGGTTGTCCTAAGTATATAATTATATAAGTTTGAAGCACTATATATAGGGCTATACAAGCCAGGAATAATGTTAAGATAGGCTGCAGCGAAACGCCTGTGGGAGGGACCAGGGAAAATACTTTATCAGTTCCTGGAGTAAAGAGGTTAATTAAAGAGTTAAAGACTGGTTTTGCGTCAGGGGTAGATGACCTGTCGAATGAGCATTTAAAATATGCTAATGACGTCATGTGTCTGCATATCTCATTGCTTTTCTCAGCCATGCGTGCTCATACAGTATTTACGTTCCTGCAGAGTTCATGAAGATATACTGTATATCTTGCCCCTTGTCAAAAATACGTATGGGAACATTCTATCCAGCAATAATTATAGGCCTATTGTTGTTGCCTCCTGCTTCTTGAACCCACTAGAGAAACTCTTATTACACATATCAAATGATTACTTATCGACATCTAATCAGTTTGGTTTTAAAAGGTCTCCCTCAACTGATCTATGTATCTATTTAGTGAAGGAAATTATAATTAAATACACTGACAGTAATTCAACTATTTATAACTGTTTTCTAGATATAAGAAAGCATATGATAGAGTGAACCGCAAGATTTTATCTAAAAAACTAGAAGACAGGAAAGGTTCCATGTACACATTAAATTTATTAAATTTTGGTATTCCCATCAATCGTTTACAGTTAGGTGAGGTAATGTACTATCCGAATGTTTTAGTTCCTTTTGCGGGATGAGTGAGGCAAGATTCCTTGCTGTCTCCTCTGCAGTTTAATGTGCATATTGAAGGATTAATTGCTTCAGTTAATGAGGCAACAGTTGGATATTGTTGTATAGATAATGCAAAGATAAATAACTTAGTCTATGCTGATGATATGGTGTTAATAAGTCCTTCTGTTAAAGGTCTGGATTGTCTGCTAAAAGTCTGCGAGTTGTATGATATTCTTTTCAATGTTACAAAAACTGAGATTATGCAATTCCACCCCAAAAGCTCTAATCACTGTAGGCTGACCATATTTCCTTGAGACAAAAACGGGACATTGGGATGGCAAAAAAGGGACGGGGGTTATGTAATATTCTGTATTCCTGAAAAAGTAAGTACATAAACCGGGACAAAATTGACATTTTTATTAAAACGACGGGACGGCCAGGAAATATAAAACAAACGGTACTGTCCCGTTCAAAACAGTACGTATGGTCAGCCTACTAATCAGCCAGTTGATATTGGTTTCAAAATGAGAGGTGAAACAATAGAGGAAGTACAAAAATTTAAGTATTTGGGTCAAATCATCACCAGCTCTTTGAGTGATGACTCAAATATAAAAAAATAATATTGAAGCGAATATGACTATAAGGAACTTCCGGTTCTGTACAAGTGAAGCTAAAGACACTTTCTTTCGTATTTACTGTAGTAATATATACAGACAGCAACTCTGGGTGAATTATAAAAAAAGTTCTGGCAGAACCCTAAATTTGCTATACAACAGATCTTTTAGACTCTTGCATAAATTACACCGGTCTGCATGAAAATCGATTTCTTTATTTTGAGTTGTGATTCTGAAGCAGTTCGCTGCGCTGAATTAAAAAATGCTACCAGTTTTTTTCTATCACCCACAGTTTTAAAGTTATTAGCAAAACAATTTTGGGGCGGTTTGTAATTTTTTGACCTTTTTATCTTTAATTAATTTTGTTTTTTCATATTTTTCAGATAGATAATTCTAACATTACGTCTTTAAAATTTTAATAATGGCTTCTAGAGGACGTACCCAGAGTCCAGACATATTTTGTTATATTTGTGGTCGGTATGTTGTTGTAAAACAAAGGACAACTGTAACGACCTTCATTAAGAGAGCTTAGCATGCTTATTTTTGGAATTAAATTAGGAAATCAAGACAAAAGTTGGGATCCACACAAGGTTTGTCTTACGTGTGTTGCGGCACTGAGGAATTGGAGCAAAGGTAAAAAGAAAAGTTTGCCATTTGGGATCCCTATGGTATGGCGCGAGCCTAGAAACCATACCGACGACTGCTACTTCTGTTCTTGCAATGTTAAAGGTTATAATGCAAAGAATAAAGAGAGCCTTCAATACCCAAGTCTTCCATCTGCAATATGGCCGGTACCCCATGGTCCAGAAGTTCCTATTCCCCGCCCACCCAAGAGTCTGGATCAATACAATTCAGATTCTGATTCAGCTCCAAATCCAGACAATGATGATGTTTACGAACAGCCAACAGCTGACCGAGATCCTCCTAAACCATTAACCCAAGCCGACCTAAATGACTTAGTCAGGGATTTGAATCTGCCTAAGGACTCTGCAGAACTTTTGGGATCTAGATTGCAGGAGAACAATTTATTGGCATCCGACACATACTTCGCTTGGTACAGAAATCGTGAGAAAGACTTCGTGCCTTTTTTCGAAGAAGATGGTCCCTTGGTATTTTGCAAGGACATCACAGGATTAGTGTGCAAGCTAGGCATCGAATACCAAACCAGTGACTGGAGGTTGTTTATAGATTCCTCTAAAACCAGTCTAAAAGGAGTGTTACTGCCCATTCTACTCATTTAAAAGAGACCTATGATAACATGAAACTGCTTCTGGAAAAAATTCAGTATCAAAATCACAGATGGATATTGTGTGGGGATCTCAAAGTCCTTTGCATGTTACTTGGGCAGCAATCAGGATACACTAAGATGCCATGTTTCATCTGCGAATGGGATAGTCGAGCACGTGACCAGCACTGGAAGAGGAAAACTTGGCCTCCTAGAGAGAATCTTACCCCAGGATCAAAGAACATTTTACATGAACATCTAGTTGAACCAAATAAAATCCTCCTACCACCCTTGCACATTAAGTTAGGCTTGATGAAGCAGTATGTCAAAGCATTGAATAGAGAAGGTGAGTGTTTCAAATACATTTGTTCAAAATATCCAAAGATTAGCTACGAGAAAATAAAGGAAGGTGTTTTTATAGGTCCTCAGATTAGAAAGTTATTGACAGACGATCATTTCCTGAACACAATGACCAATAAAGAAAAAGAAGCATGGCTTGGTTTCAAAGATGTTGTTGAAAACTTCTTGGGAAACTACAAAAGCCAAAATTATGAAAGACTGGTGGAAAATATGCTTAAAAAGTTTTGCGCCTTAGGCTGCAACATGAGCCTGAAAGTTCACTTCTTATTTTCGCATCTTGACCGTTTTCCCGAAAATCTCGGAGATGTCAGTGAGGAGCAAGGGGAACGATTTCACCAGGACATCAAAACCATGGAAAGAAGATATCAAGGAAGATAGCATACAAATATGATGGCGGATTACTGCAGGTGTCTGCAACGAGATCAGCCTAACGCACAGCATAAGAAAACATCAAAGAAACACCGGTTTAGTCGTCATTAGTCAGATCTACCTTCGTAGTCTTAAGTCTTTGGAATAAGTCCTGAAATGTTTGCAAGTAAAAAAGGTAAATATATTTTGTTTCTTTGTTATTTTTTTATTCTTTCATAAACAAGCAATATGCTTGTCCAAGAGCTAGGAGCTATTTAATTCTGCTTTAATTAGGTTTTACTCTATCACCTAAAGATTTCGTGCTACAAGGGGTGTTGTAATACCTCATTTGTCCCCAAATGTTAACCACCCATTGATGGGAGGGGAGAGAGTATTTTGCTGGGAACGGGACTGGTTGTTATATATATTTACGCCTACATTATTATGTAAGCGTTACTGTAGTCTATAACAACAAAATTTATGGTTTAGCATGTGCAATCCAATGTTGGTCTCGATAAGATGGTTCACATTTGGGGATAAATAGGGGATTTATGACACACCCTGTAGTAAGAAAACCATACGTGATAGGGAAAAACTAACTATATTTTTGAGATCAGCGCACTCAAATTATATAGAATCACCAACTAGTTTGTAAAAATCGATCGACAAGTTTTCAAATGTGTACTGGTGTTATCCGCGAGATGCTCAGCTTCGCAAATGTTTGCGACCCACAATGTCCCGATCTTCTGGGAGGTAACAAGACGTGCTCAATACAGGCTAATGAAAAGAATTAAAAAATCAACCAACCCAATTATCGAAGCTATTCATCAGTCCTGCCGTATGCCTTCTAAGCTATGGAATTCTTGGTATGAAAACGTCTGTTTGTAGCTCCACTTAACTATGACATTACTGTATTATTTCTCAGTAATTGTATTTCTATCCTAAGTATTTGAATTGTCATTGTATCCTATTGTCAGTTCATATTATTAATATTTGTCATATGGACTATGGTCTGGCAACAAATTTTTTAATTTTAATTTTCATATATATATATATATATATATATATATATATATATATATATATATATATATATATATATATATATATGACCGGATAAATGGAATGCCACATTGATCAAAAACTGCAAGAAGGTAATCGCTGAGCCCATATACTGGATATGGAAACGATCACTAGACATGGGAGAAATACCGGGCATCTTGAAGAACGCCAACATTGTCCCAATATATAAAGGAGGAGATCGATCCGAGGCCAAAAACTATAGGCCAGTATCGCTTACGTCCCATCTCACTAAAATATTTGAAAGAATAGTTAGACAGAAAATCTATGACTTTTTGGAAACTCAGAAAAAATTCAATGATAACCAACACAGGTTTCGGTCAGGCAGATCATGCCTATCACAACTAATGGAACACTACAACAACATTATTGATTCACTTGAAAGTAATGAAAACTATGATGTACTATACACAGACTTTGGAACACAAGTATTGGAAATCTAAGACCTACTGAGTTAAGCTTCCTTCGTAAAGTAGAGGGATCAACTGAGACACCTGTCGTTTTTTAGAGACCTGCTGCAAGTGAAGTGCTGGATGTGCGTCTGTCTCGAAGGGAAGTAATCTTTAGATATTGTAGATCAGATGGAGAAAGCTTAGAAGACCTCTCTAATCTAGGACGACCAACTTGGGGTCTCATTTGATCTCTGACGAGCCAAGATTGTTTTTACACCACTTTTGGAAACACCTGTAGATTCACTTATTTTTCTTTGACTCAGTCCCTCACCATGCATATGTATTATTTTATATCTAATCTCATCAGAAATTGTACTTTTCGCCATTTCTTAAGCCTGTGAAAGGAAAAAAAACAGCATGAATTAGGATTATAATGAGAAACGTTTTGGATAAATTTGTTTTTCAGAATTTAAATGAATATGCCAATACTTTTAATTGTAAATACTGATATAACAATAGCTTAGGAGCATTTACTGTAGATCCCTCATCAATAGTTCGCTAGATCTTTAAACACTTGCGTTATAACTTATAAGTAATATACTAAATCAATCCTCAAGTCCAATTTATGCAGTCTAGAGGGTCATCCAGCTTATACAACTTTATACACTTAAGTAATAACTTAGTTATACGTTAATCCTAAAATTATACTAAAATTATACGTTAATACTAAAATTCCTAACTTCCAGCACGCAGACTTTTGTAAATTTCGAAATAAATTGTCACACGTCAACTAGGAAAACGTTATGGGGAACTCCAACGCAAAACTAATGTGGGAATCGTTCGAAACAGTATTTAGGACTATAAATGAGGAATGTGTACCGTGCAAAATTTAGCGTGCGAAAGTAAACAACAAGCGTTTGTGGTTTACGTCTAGAGTAGGAGACATTATAAAGAGTAGAGATAGGGAGATAGGGCTTATAAGTTACATAAGTGCGATAAAGACAATTTGTGGTTACGAAACAACTACATAGCTCTAAGGCGTGAAGCGAAAAGTGTAATAAAAAAGTCCAAGCGCGAATTTGAAATCTCCATAGCTCGTGACGGTAAAGAAAACCCCAAGCGATTCTTTCAATACGTCAACAATAGAAATCCAGTAAAAAGTGTCTTGGGGCCGTTGAAAAATGTTAACGGAGATCTAGTTTCTGAAAACAAGGAAATGGCTACCTTGCTAAACGAATTTTTTACGTCAGTTTTTACTATAGAAGATGTAACGAATATCCCTACGGTCATAGACATAATACCTTTTGATAATGGTAATATTTTGGATAATATCGTGGTTAGTGGAGGGGAGTTAATGCGCTATATTGATAAAATGAAAACGCGTAAATCACCGAGGCCGGATTCCATATATCCCATACAACTAAAAGAATTAAAAGATAGCATTGTTGTGCCGCTAACAAAGATTTTTAATGCGTCTATTTCTGAGGGGTGCGTACCAGATAATTTCAAGTTAGCAAGCGTAACACCTATCTTTAAGAAAGGCGATAAAGATGCGGCGGGAAATTATAGGCCAATCAGTTTAACGTCTGCTGTAGGTAAGCTACTGGAATCAATAATTAGGGATCGTATAGTCGAACACTTAGAATTGCATAAACTAGTTAGAAATACGCAGTACGGTTTTAGGCGAAACAAATCTTGCTTAATTAATCTTTTAGAATTTTTTCAAAGCGTGGTTGACGTTTACGATAGTCATCGGGCGGTTGATGTAGTGTATTTAGATTTTCAAAAAGCGTTTGATACCGTACCGCACAAAAGACTCATTGAAAAAACTAAGGCTCATGGAATCAGGGGTGTAGTAATAAATTGGATAGAAGAGTGGTTGCGAGGTAGGAAACAGAGGGTGGCCGTTGATGGACCGGAATCGTGTTGGGCTAATGTAGCGAGTGGCATTTCTTAGGGTTCTGTATTGGGCCCCTTGCTTTTTCTTATATATATTAACGATTTAGATGTCGGCCTAGTCAGTACAGTTTCAAAGCTTGCGGATGACACGAAACTGGGTGGTAGGGCGATTAATGACGAAGATAGAGGCAAAATCCAGGAAGATCTAAATAAAATCGTTGATTGGTCAGTCACATGGCAAATGAGATTTAACGTCGATAAGTGCAAAATTTTGCATATAGGTTCGCGTAACGGTAATTTTGCGTATAGTATGTCAGGGAAAGAGTTAACAAGCGTAGAGCAGGAAAAAGATTTAGGAATTATAGTCACTGGTGATTTAAAAGTAGCGAAACAAAGTACAGTAGCGGTCAATAAGGCGAACAAAGTGTTAGGTTTTATAGCTCGGAATTTTGAGTACAAATCGCGCGATATTATAGTTCCTCTTTATAAATCATTAGTTAGACCTCATTTGGAGTACGGGGTCCAATTTTGGAATCCACATATGCACAAAGATATAGACAAAATCGAAAGAGTTCAAAGACGAGCAACTAAGATGATTCCGTCGCTTAGGTCAAAGTCGTACGAGGATAGGCTTAAGGAGTTAAAATTGACTACACTCGAGACTCGGAGGCTAAGGGGTGATCTAATCCAGGTTTTTAAAATTATGAATGGGTTCGATAACGTAGATAGAGATAGCTTTTTCGAAATATCTCAATATAATAGGACTAGAAATAACGGGTGTAAGTTGACAAGTAGAAGGTTCGAGACAACAGTTGCCAAAAAACTTTTTTACGCATTGAATAGTAAATAGCTGGGATAGTTTGCCGGTAGAAGTAATTAGTAGCACGTCTATAAACATGTTTAAAAGTCGATTAGACGCATATGTTGATAGATTGGGTATAGTTTAAGGAAGTAAAATTAAGGGTTTGTGGTGATAGATCCCACAGCTCAACACAAGTGTTGTGGGATATAGGGAGGCAACATCTTGGGTTAGGGGATACTCTGTCCTTACACACCCCATTTAAAGAGATTCCGACGAGCGGTGCCCCCCATAGTACTGTGAGGTATTGAAAAACTCATGATCTTCACTTGCCCCACAAACACCTTTGAATGGGAGACCCAAAATGGGTGCACACACATTACTACATTACTGTACAGTCTTTACAGCCACACCTACACTTTTCCTCCTAAGTATACAGGGCGTCCCAAAAAAATGAATACACACTTTAACAGCTGATAGCTCAATTGATGTTTCTTTCTTTCCAAGTTAAACCCATTAGAATTAATAATGGCAGTCAGACTAAGCTTTGAACAAAGGAAATTCATTCTAAAATGCTACTGGAAGTGTGAAAACGCAGTTGAAGTGCAAAGACAGTTTAGGAGGGAGTTTCAAACAGATCCACCAACGCGACTTACCATCACTCGAATTAGAGATAAGTTTGAAGCCGATGGAACTGTTCAGAATGTCCACAAGAAGCGTTCCGGAAGACCACGGACATCGACAAGCCCCACAAAGCAAGAAAGAGTACTGGAAACGTATCACCAAAGTCCAAGAAAATCTGTGCGGCAAGCGAGTCGTGAGGTAGGAATTTCAGAATCGTCTGTCCAACGCATTTTGAAGCGCTGTCAATGGAAAAGTTACATTCCAAGATTAGTCCATGCTATTAATGAAGATGATCCGGACTGAAGAGTGGAGTATTGCGAGTGGTACTTGGCACGATGTGGATGTGGATTGGACGAAGGGGTTTCGTAGAATACCCTCCGCGTTCACCAGACCTCACACCACTAGACTTTTTTTTATGGGGATACTTAAAAGACAAAGTCTACGCTATAAAACCTGCAACAGTCGCTGAATTGAGAGCAGCCATTGAACGAGAATGCACACAAATACCAAACGAAATGTTTCGTGATGTTTGCGATTCCATTGCTTCGCGTTATCAGCAGTGCCTGGACCAGAACGGACGTCAGTTTGAAAACAGGCGTTGACAAAACAATTAAATAATGTCTGTAGATTCTATTACATTTCGAAAATGAAATGTATTTTAATAAACACTGCCTTTATAATTATTTAAAGTGTGTATACATTTTTTGGGACGCCCTGTATATATTGTAATGTATATGGTTGTAAATTGTGACTTGGTCCGCAAGTGATATGGACCGTGACTTATTTTTGGTTGGCAAGGTACTAGTATTGATGGATACCGTAATGAAATTGACTGGATTCTTTGGATCTGATATATTTGCATGTCGGTTATAAATAGATATAGAGTGTAAAATATTTGTGGACAGTAGTCTATTATGACTTGATCCTTTGGATCCAGAGATTCTATCTTTGGTTTTAAATCGATAATTAATTAGTTTTAAATTGATAATTATTTAGTTTTGTAATAATTGGTCGTTGCCAATGTACAGGCAGTTTTTACATAGTGGAGCCGCCTCGATGGGCCGAAGTGGCTCCTAGTGTGCCCACTATAAAAATTTCTTATGTTCTTGTGGTTCGGAACCCACGTAAAATTGTAGGTCCCCTCCGCCACCACGGAGGACATGCACAATACACAATTACGAACACAGTTAGGTAAACCAGCCATGAGTGGATCCTAGGGTCTTTGCTGGTCTGAAACATTATAACATTATAATATGAACCAGAGGTTCTAGTTAATTTGTATTTTAGTATCAAAACCAATTTTCATACGACAGATTATCTAATAATAGTTATCAGATTGACAGTGGTCTCATACTTTTGCACGGTACTGTATATATATATATATATATATATATATATATATATATATATATATGATGCAATCCACAAGGAAAAAGAAAAATTATTCCAAGGCCTTTCGTGTATTTAGAAGTACACCTCATCAGGGAATTCCCTGACGAGGTGTACTTCTGAATACATGAAAGGCCTTGGAATCATTTTTCTTTTTCCTTGTGGGTTTGCATCTTTCATTCATTTCATGTGTTTAATTGTGAAATACATTCCATATATATATATATATATATATATATATTATATATACACACACACACACACGCACACACACACCAGGTCAAAGAAATAGGTTTGAGTAAAATTTTAATCCAGATACAGCTCCGAGACAGCACGTAAGTCACGCCCACATTTTTAGATCAGCGAAGGTCATATTGACGTAATGACGCTTTATGATGTGTTATGATGTCCACTGATCCGAAAATGTGAGTTTGGCTTACGAGCTTCGGGAAGCGCTGTCTGGATTGTAAAATTTTGCCAAAACCTACACGGGAGTCTTATCATAAAATTTCATTTGGTAAGTGTTCATACAAAAATTGACTCGCAGCGCCCGCTGAAGTGATGTATACAAAATGCAAATCCCATTGACGATTTTTCTGGTCATGTCTGCGTCATGTAGTTCGTTTCGGGTGGGGGTGGGGGCTCTGAAATGGCTCTTAATTTTGTCTCCTAAGTTTGACCTCACGTTTTCCAAATGAAATGTAAATGTAAATAAAGTCCCAATAAAAGGAAATCCGGATAATATGACTTTCCATTGATTCCCACAAGATAAATCTTTGGTAGGAAGGAAATAGCTGTAGGAAGTTGTAGTGAATCGTAGATTTCATTTTGTATAACATCTCATGAATAAGGTAACCAGATTTTCTGGAGTTAAAACCGGGACATCTCTTGAATAATGAATAGAAAATAGTGCGCTCGCTTACATCCAATAGCCTACTTGGTATAAAATTGGTCGTAACATAAAATTATATTTACTGAATGCACAAAAATCACCTGTTTAACTTTTAATTAATTATCGTACTTTTCACATGTATTTGCTTTACGGCAGCAAAAGTTCCTCAAAGTCATATTGTTTATGGTAATAATTTTGATAAAGCTGGAAATTTAAGTTCATCATCTCCCAAAGTGGGACATTTCAGCTTCCCCTAAAGTTTCTAGGGGATAGCGGGACATATAGCTCGAGAACGGGACCCGCTGAAATCGGGACATCTGGTCAGCTTACTTATGAATGACATGATAAGACTCTGTAGTAGGCTTTGGTTTAATCCAGACCGTGAACGGGAATGGGAGTGATAATGAGTAGGAAGTAATCTAAAAATTGGTTATCTCTCAAAATTTATACAGTACATATATTAAATTATTTCAAACTCCGTCCATTTTACTCTGTCCATCATAGTAAGAGGACAGCTATAAAGTTTCTGTATATCCTTTTCCAAAGACAGCGGTGGACTGGCCATTGTGCCCTGGGATAAGGTCCCCTCCCTTCCCCCTCCATGGATCCCCTCAGCGACAAAAAATTTGAAAAAAATTGCTTTGCCTTTCAACCATTGTTTTGTTAACAAAAACACAAAAATTTTGTTTTGCCTACGGCGCAAGTAGCATTACTTATCAATTTATTCAACCATACCGTATATCTTTAGCTTGTCAACCTTTCTTATCAGACAGCCTTTCTTAGCTTTCTTATCAGCAATAGTTTAATTAATTTCCAATAGCGAGTCTGCCCTATATACGTCCGTGTTCTTACTCCTATGTTGTATGCACTTTCATTATTATCCTTTTTAATACCCCCGAGATAAAGTCTTTACAGCAATATGAAAAGTCGCTTGAAACGCATTTCATCGCTACACACTTAAAGATGGAAAGAAAAATTCCGTTTATGTTATAATGTTATAATGTTTCAGACCAACAAAGACCCTAGGATCCACTCATGGCTGGTCTACCTAACTGTGTTCGTAATTGTGTATTGTGCATGTTCTCCGTGGTGGCGGATGGGACCTACAATTTTACGTGGGTTCCGAACCACAAGAACATAAGAACATAAGAAATTTTTATAGTGGACACACTAGGGGCCACTTCGGCCCATCGAAGCGGCTCCACTATGTAAAAACTGCCTGGACATTGGCAACGACTAATTTTTACAAAACTAAATAATTATATTATCAATTTAAAACTTATTAATTATTTATCGATTTGAAACTAAAGATAGAATCGCTGGATCCAGAGGATCAAGTCATAATAGACTACTATCCACAAATATGTTACACTCTATATCTATTTATAACCGACATGCAAATATATCAGATCCAAAGAATCCAGTCAATTTCATTACGGTATCTATCAATACCAGTACCTTGCCAATGTACTGTTGGTGGAAAGCATATTCATATTTATACTGAATGAATAAGTCTCGCGCCAAACACTTCATGCTTCAAACGTTAATTATATAATGTTAGTTTAGTTTTGCAATTCTTTCTGTTATTAACAATTGGTTGGTTCGTTTTTGGTTTTAGCAAAATAAAATAAGATGAAGTTAAAATCTGGGCACGAGGTAGTTGACCTCCCCAAAGATGAGGAAGAAGAACAACGACAGTTATTTAAAGGTTATTCGCTTGGTATGATAAGACTTGAACCAGGCAACTGGTTCTTTACGAAACCATTTGCGGATTTTGCTGATAAGATCTACGATTTTAAGGTAAGTAACACACTCTCTCTCTCTCTCTCTCTCTTTATGTCTCGAAATCAGGGGTTCTTAAAGTTTTATTCGTGAAGGTCCATTTCGAAATTATTTAATTTAAAAAAAAACAAGTTTACATTTTCTACAAATTACTTATTTTTCACCAATCCTTTAAGTACAAATAAGTATATTATAATTCCACTCTGATTTTTCATAAAGTCTATTAGGTCGCGGGACACACGGAGTCGGCTCAAGAGAAGCATTTCACCAGCGGGACACACTTTGGGAATCTAAATTGTAAATGTTTAAGAGACGATGAATTCAGTTAAAATTTAAAATTATAATTATTTTTATATATTTTAATAAAGTGAGATTCATTTGTAGATAATATTAAATTAAGTTTTTTTTAATTTCAGTTCAAACCTACTGACACAGTGATCATGACTTTCCCCAAGTGTGGAACAACTTGGATGCAGGAAATTATCTGGAACATGAAACACACTTCCAATTTAGACAATCCGTTACAAGATGTCGCTGTGAATATTAAGTGCCCATTCTTGGAGTAAGTACAGAAACTGTTTATACCAATTTAAAAGATCCACGATTCAAACGCTTCTTATCTTCTTTATTATGTATAGCGACTACGTACAACTCTTATAAATATTGATATACCATAATACGAGTACATACACCTTCAATACGAACTAAACCAAGTTATGTTTACGCAACGGTCTTTACCTCTTTGATCTTTATTAACAAGAAATTAATTTGTTTTATGAATACTTTGGAAAGCATTCGCGAAGAAACGAAATTTCTGAGAACCGCAGAAAGTCGCTAGTTAGTGATTGAGATTTGTTGTCGAAATTTTATTATTGACACCAAAAATAAATAAAATATCGAAGGAAAAACATAATATTACCAATTATTAGATTTTTATTTAAAAAATTTGTTTGTAGATGAACTTTTTTTCGGAAATTGTCCTCATGACTCCAATCATGTCGGGTTTTGTTAATAATTTAAGATAAAGTTACATCCAAAATCACCGATTTTGCGAACTTTCAAAGTTGCCATTCACAATGATACTGGGTAAACTTAAACAGGAAATAGTTGTTATATGTTTAACAATTTGAAAAGTATGATTGGAGAAAATTATGAAATAACTAAATAACTGATGAAGAATGAACATCCTGAACATCGAAGAAAACTTGTCCTAATTACACTTGAATAAGAAGAAATGTTACGAGTCCAATACACAGAGGGAATGTGCTTAGAGAAATACGATGCCTGAACTGCATGATAAAGATGGGACAAGTAAATGACAGATCAACTTTGCTCGTAACCATATACCCATATAAATACAGTATATGTAGTCACAAATAATAATTCGCAGCCAAAATAATATCCCAACATACACACAACAAGCTAACATTGTAGTTAATCACTACGCAAAGATAAGCCACTTAAACAGAGACAACAACCAGAAACACGCAGACAGACAAACAGCCAGACACAAGAAACCCTACAGACTCGACACGACCATTACACCCTTCAATACAGACCAGACCACCAAGATCATCAAAAACATTAAGAATTCGAAGGCTACTGGACCAGACAACATATCTAACATACACCTTAAACACTTGGGCCCACAAGGAATACTAGCTCTCACAAATATCAGCACATATTCATACCAACACTGTATTATTCCTGACATATGGAAACAAGGTAAAATTATTACACTACTCAAACCAAACAAAAATCCAACAGAACCAGCTTCCTATAGACCCATTACTTTACTATGCACACCTTCCAAAGTAACAGAAAGACTAATCTTACAAATCACCAACCCACACATTCCACTATCGCCTACTCAACATGGATTCAGACCTCACCACTCAACCACAACATTACTCACTAACCTCACGCAGCACATCATGGATGGCATCAACTCCAGACGACCAGCTCAATGTACACTATTAACAACAATAGACATTAGTAAAGCATTTGATGCTATCCTACGCTTCCCTCTCATAAACAAAATACTCAACACAAACATGCACAATAACACCAAAAGGTGGCTGAGCAACTATCTTTCAGGAAGATACTCACATATCACATTTAATGGCAAGTCATCCAAAAACAAGCTTTTTCCGAACGGGGTCCCTCAAGGCTCTGTTCTCTCACCAACACTTCAACTTATACATGCATGACATTCCAACACCCATAGATAACAAGCTTACCTTATCATCATATGCAGATGACATCACTCTAACATCCACCAACAACAACATCGACACCGCTACAAATAACCTACAAACATACATAAACAGTATACAAGACTGGCTCACACACAATAGACTCAAAGTAGCGCCCACAAAATCGACCATCACCTTGCTTACAAGCAACACAAAAGAACACCAGGTAATTCCACAGCTTACACTAAACAACATCAACATTCCACACACACGACCAAAATACTTGGGGTCACATACAACACATCATTATCTTTTGCAAACCACATTCAGGACATTGAAAACAAATGTACGTCAAGACTTAACACGCTTAGGGTACTAACAGGCACAAACTTTGGACACCAGCAGGAAACAACATCACTCATATACAAACAATATATTCGCTCAGTTATGGACTATGCTAGCCCATGCTGGGCACCCATTATCTCAAACACACACATAAACACCTTACAGACAATACAAAACAACGCACTTCGTATCATTACAGGATGCACTCAAACAACACCAATAGAACACCTGCACACAGAAACAAAAATACTGAAAGTTAGGGAACATTTAGACATGAGGGGAACACAATTCATGGCAGCAGCGACAACTAACCCACAACACCCTTGCCACTACATGTACAATCATGCACCAACACCTCGCACCATTAAGGTAACATCAGAGAGACATTATAACGAAATACTCCATTCCATACCACGCCCCACAGACATCACACAGTACAGAAAACACATACACACACACACCTAACCCACAAAGCACTGACACGACTCGGTCCGAATGCAGTCCTAGGTGCGAAGCCGCCGCCCATTAACAGGTCAGAGATCAGCCTGAGCGGATCGGATCGAGTTAACTTAGTACGATTCCGATGTGGACATCACCCCAACTTACGGACATATAAACACAGACGAGACAACTCAACAGACGACACCTGCCACCTGTGCCAGGACACACCACAAACAATTGAACACATTATGACAGACTGTACCGCTCTAGCACAACAACGAACACGACACAACATCACTAGTGCGCTGAACCTCTGGTCCACTCCGGAGAGGGCGATCGGTTACCTGCATGCCGCAGGCTTGCTCGATCAGGGTGGGCTGATCGGCTAAACAACAACAACAAACCACAATTTCAATGTAAGTTATTGAGAAGTAAAACATTCAATCAGTGTGTTTTGGATATTTCTCGCACTATATCATGTATATGATTCAGTATTTCATCTGTATAATTCCGTTGTATCTTCCAGTAGGCTTCAGATATTATGATTAAGATAAGACCCTGCACCATGAAGCAGTTTAACTTATCGATCATACGGTGTACATTATATTATATAAGAATTTGTATCTTTCTTTTTGATAAATTAAAAATCCATTACAATTTTTTAGGTTCGACTTCCTTTTGAGATCTCCATATAATCCTCCACCGACCCCAGACAGTGATGTGATTCAATATTTCAACAAATACTGCCCAGGAAAGGACCCAAATGATGGCGTTGTGTTTCAGTTGGCAGAAAATAGCCCAGATCCAAGAATAATGAAGACCCACTTGCCGTTTTCTTTACTGACACCAGATCTGTTGGACACTTGTAAAGTAAGACCATCGAAATATCTATCTGTCCGTGTACATTTTATATATATATATACACAGGGTGTTTCAAGAGGAAAGGTCAATACTTCGGGAGGTGATAGTAGCGGTCATTGTGAGAAAAAAAGTTCATATGAACATGTTTCTAATTCTGAATGGTTACGGAGATAGAGCTGTTTGAATCTGATGCGCGCGCAGCTCTTCCTCCCCCCGCGGTGGTCCCATTCAATGGCCACCAAGGTCTCCAGACCTCTCTCCGTTAGATTATTGTTTGTGGGGGTGGATGTAAAGTCTAGTTTACAAAAGACGAATTGCTCGCGCGCATTTTGGATGCTGCTGCCCGCATAAAGGAACGTCAAGATCAACTCAGACGAACAACAACATGCGATCTTCGCATACGAGTTGCAAAGTGCATTGAGGTTGACGGTGGGATTTTCGAAAACATTGTAAACTGTAACAAATTTGTCATTTCTATATCTGATACCATTCAAAATGCCAATGTTTAAAAATTAAATATTAGAAACAGTAATTGGTTTCTCTTTCTTGATTACCATTAACAATGCTTTTGTATTTGTAGATTCAAACAGCTCTATCTCCGTAACCATTCAGAATTAGACACATGTTCATATGAACTTTTTTCCTCACGATGACCGATACTATCAGCTCCCGAAGTATTAACCTTTCCTCCTGAAACACCCTGTGTGTGTGTATATATATATATACACACACACACACACACACACACACACACACACACACAGTGCGTTCGAAAAGTCTCTCTGCAGTGCGATGTTAAACGCATAGGAAATTGAAAAACTACAATGTTTCCATTCAACCATGCTTTAGTGATTTTATTACATAACCTTTTGATTTTACAGCGTGTTGAAAGTGTTTTCCACCATTTTGCAGGCACAGAGCAACTCGTCTACACTCGTTGTCAAACACCTTTTTTAAAGTGTTGGTTGACTGCAGAGAGACTTTTCGAACGCACTGTGTGTGTATATATATATATATATAATCAAATTAATTAAATAAATATCTGCTTGAGGTCACCAGATCTTTCGATCAAATACTAAATGTTATTAATGACAGAGATTAATAGAGTGAGTTTTTTGCCTTTAATAAAAAGAGGCAATGAATGATAGTCACAAATAAAGGTTACAATTGAGCGAAAAGAGGTACACAAAACAAATGAGTTTTTATTGAAATAAATGATTAATTATAGTGTGCGTCAACTTATTATTTGAATTACATGGATGGCAATGGTAGATTAAATGATTAACGAAAGTAGATTGTGTGATTGAATTTAGTGGCAATTAAGTTAATGAATGACACTAGGCCAAAGAACGCCTTGTTACGATGTTCGTCACGTGAAGGATGTTACTCGGGTAGGCAAGTTGAGCTGCGATGCTTCGAGGGTATACCGTGACGAAGTCGTCATGGAAACGATTCGTGTCTGCTGCTTTCCTCGACTGCCCAGTGAATGCCTCGCAGATGTTTTCTTGTGAGAGTCGTATCACTATATATATACGTACAGAGAGTTACAAGGACAAGAAGTACCTCAAAAGGCCTTGCGGCCCATACTGAGGAGGTACCAATGGCAACGGGCGCCAGAAAAAAATTCTACACCCTCAAATAGTGTGCAAGATTCAGTCTAACCTTTTCTTGAACTGATCCACAGAGGAACTGTTCACAAATTCTGAAGGTAGCCTGTTCCACGTGTCACACATCTTACAGGTAAAGTAATTCTCACACACACTAGTGCTAAACCGTTTCAAATCCAACTTCCAACCATTGTTGCGAGTTGAGTTATTATTTAAACTAAACATGCTTCTAAAATCGACATCGTCGAACCCGTGTAAGAGCTTGAAAAACTCGATGAGATGACCGCGCAGCCTCCGAGTTTCCAGCGAAAACAAATTCAGGGCGTGTAAGCGTCGATTGTAGCCCATATGCCTAACGGAAGGGATTAACTTTGTCGCCATTGCCTGCACTCGCTCCAGCCTGTCAATATCTTTCCTGAGGGTGGGCGACCAGAACTGTACAGCATACTCCAGGTGCGGCCGAACCAGGGGAATTGTGCAGAGAGAGCACAATCTCCTTGTTCCGAAATCGAAATTGCCACATTATATAACCCAACAACTTCTGGGCTTTCTTTTCCACCTCTTCACACTGTTTGGCAAACTTAAGGTCGCTGCTAATTAGCATACCCAAGTCCTTTTCCAAATCAGTCACCTCGGTATTACTCCCCAATATTGGGTAGTCCGACTTGGGATTGGCGTAGCCAATGTGCATGCCCTTGCATTTACCCAAGTTAAACGGCATTTGCCATTTTTCGGACCACTCTCGTATCCTACGTAGGTCCGCACGCAGTTGCTCGATCGCTTCGGGCGTCCCAACATTGGCCCCAAGCTTGGTGTCATCAGCGAATTTGGCGATCCTACTGACGATGCCAACGTCGATATCATTTATGTAAATGATAAACAACAGTGGCTCCAAAACGGAACCCTGAGGAACCCCGTTAGTGACGAAG
The DNA here is from genome assembly GCA_023014485.1 of Bathynomus jamesi. NCBI lineage: Eukaryota > Metazoa > Arthropoda > Malacostraca > Isopoda > Cirolanidae > Bathynomus > Bathynomus jamesi. Next base: position 147,412 of record JAJOZX010004618.1, on the reverse strand, counting down.
GCCCAACCCGCGCTAGCCCCTTTAATTACAACCCTCTGCCGCCTATTCTTCAGCCAGTTTCCAATCCAGCTACCGACTTCCCCACCGATACCCAGCGCGCGGAGTTTGACCATTAGCCGGCGGTGAGGTACCTCATCAAAGTCGAGATAAAGTATATCAATCGCCCTACCCTTATCGTACTCACTCCACATGACGTGGAAAAACTCGAGGCAAGTTGGTGAGATACGATATTCAGAGAGAGAGAGAGAGAGAGAGAGAGTTACAAAGAGTTACAAGGAAAAGAAGTACCTCAAAAGGCCTTGCGGCCCATACCGAGGAGGTACCAATGGCAACGGGAGCCAGAAGAAAATTTTGTACACACTCAAATAGTGTGCAAGATTTGGTCTAACCTTTTCTTGAACTGATCCACAGAGGAACTGTTCACAACTTACGAAGGTAACCTGTTCCATGTGTCACAGATCTTATACGTAAAGTAATTCCCACACACACTAGTCCTAAACCGTTTCAAATCCAACTTCCAACCATTGTTGCGAGTTGGGTTGTCATTTAAACTAAACATACTTCTAAAATCGACATCGTTGAACCCGCGTAAGAGCTTGAAAACCTCGATCAGTTGACCGGGCAGCCTCCGAGTTTCAAGCGAAAACAAGTTCAGGGCGCGTAACCGTCGATTGTAGCCTATATGCCTAACGGAAGGGATTAACTTTGTGGCCCTCGCCTGGACTCGCTCCAGCCTCTCAATATCTTTCCTGAGGGTGGGCGACCAGAACTGCACAGCATACTCCAGGTGCGGCCGAACAAGGGAATTGTACAGTGAGAGCACAATCTTCTTGTTCCGAAACTGAAATTGCCTCCTGATATAACCCAATAGTTTCTGGGCTTTCTTTTCCACCTCTACACACTGTTTCGTAAACTTAAGGTCGCTGCTAATTAGCACACCCAAGTCCTTTTCTAAATCAGTCACCTCGATATTACTACCCAACATCGAGTAGTCCGACTTGGGATTGGCGTAGCCAATGTGCATCACTTTGCATTTACCCAAGTTAAACGGCATTTGCCACTTTTCGGACCACTCTCCTATCCTACCTAGGTCCGCACGTAGTTCCTTGATCACTTCGGGCGTCCCAACATTGGCCCCAAGCTTGGTGTCATCAGCGAATTTGGCGATCCTATTGATGATGCCACCGTCGATATCATTTATGTAAATGATAAACAACAGTGGCCCCAAAACGGATCCCTGAGGAACCCCACTAGTGACCGAGGCCCAACCCGAACTAGCCCCTTTAATTACCACCCTCTCCCGCCTATTCCTCAGCCAGTTTTCAATCCACCTACCTATTTCCCCACCGATACCCAGCGCGCGCACTTTCGCCATTAGCCGGCGGTGAGGTACCTTATCAAAGGCTTTCTGAAAGTCGAGATAAAGTATATCAATCGCCCTACTCTTATCGTACTCACTCAACATGACGTGGAAAAACTCGAGCAAGTTGGTGAGACACGACCTATGCCGTTTAAACCCATGTTGGGAGTCCCCAAGCAGCTTGTAGGAATCCAAATGGTCAACGATCCTATCAGCTATTATCCCTTCTAATAATTTACCTACAACTGAAGTGAGACTAATTGGACGATAGTTCCCTGGACTCTCGTGATCCCCTTTCTTAAAGGGGATTTGTTGAAGAATGTAGCCAGGTGGGGAGCCACCTGGTCGCGCACTTCTCGCAACACTCTGGGGAGAAACTGGTCTGGCCCAGGAGCCTTTAACGCGCTCAGTTTGTCTATTCTATCGGCAACGACTGTCGCGGTACATCTAACACTATCCAGGCCAGCACCTTCGTGCCTCACGCCTGGCTCAGGGATGACGCGGGTATCCTCCCTGGTGAACACTCCCGCAAAGTACTCATTAAGCACATTAGCGATGTCCGCGTCGGAGGTCCGCAGAACGCCGCTTCCGTCCTTTAACGGACCTATCATGCTTCTAATGGGCTTTCTACTATTAACATAACTGAAGAATTCCTTAGGGTTCCCCTTGCAGAGGCTTGCCACCCGTAGTTCTTCGTTACGTTTCGCTAGCCTAACCTTCGCCTTCACTTCCCTACACAGGCGGACATACGCTTCAGTGTTCTCGTGGGAACGATTGGCCTTCGTCCTCCTATACGCTACTTTCCTATTTCGGATAGCCGAAGCGATGTCACGATTGAACCACTTAGGCTGCGTTGAAGCAGGGGTGACCGGTTTTGAGGGTATGGCAGCAGACTGCAGCACCATAAACTCGTCCCGGAATGCACTCAACACTCCCTCAACATCGCCGCCAACCTCTAACCCCATCTCTCCTACGCTATCCCTGAGGCTAACAAAGTTCGCCCGCCGGAGATCGAGCTTACTGCCTCTCGAGTTACTACGATTTGTTGAAGACTGTAGCCAGGTGGGGAGCCACCTGGTCGCGCACTTCTCGCAACACTCTGGGGAGAAACTGGTCTGGCCCAGGAGCCTTTAACGCGCTCAGTTTGTCTATTCTATCGGCAACGACTGTCGCGGTACATCTAACACTATCCAGGCCAGCACCTTCGTGCCTCACGCATGGCTCAGGGATGACGCGGGTATCTTCCCTGGTGAACACTCCCGCAAAGTACTCATTAAGCACATTAGCGATGTCCGCGTCGGAGGTCCGCAGAACGCCGCTTCCGTCCTTTAACGGACCTATCATGCTTCTAATGGGCTTTCTACTATTAACATAACTGAAGAATTCCTTAGGGTTCCCCTTGCAGAGGCTTGCCACCCGTAGTTCTTCGTTACGTTTCGCTAGCCTAACCTTCGCCTTCACTTCCCTACACAGGCGGACATACGCTTCAGTGTTCTCGTGTGAACGATTGGCCTTCGTCCTCCTATACGCTATTTTCCTATTTCGGATAGCCGAAGCGATGTCACGATTGAACCACTTAGGCTGCGTTGAAGCAGGGGTGACCGGTTTTGAGGGTATGGCAGCAGACTGCAGCACCATAAACTCGTCCCGGAATGCACTCCACACTCCCTCAACATCGCCGCCAACCTCTAACCCCATCTCTCCTACGCTATCCCTGAGGCTAACAAAGTTCGCCCGCCGGAGATCGAGCTTACTGCCTCTCGAGTTACTACGCTTCACCCGAGGGACGCACACACGGAACCTAATAAGACCGTGATCACTCCCGCCCAATGATTCGTCAACGGTGAGGCCAGTGACGAGGTTGTCTTCGGTCGTGAATACTAAGTCTAGAACGCTTTCGCCTCGTGTAGGCTCGTTGACCCACTGAGTGAGGAAGTTCTCATCAGCAAAGTCAACTAGCCTCCTCCCTTCAGCATCGGCAGTCCTGTTTTCCCACTTTATGCCGCGACAGTTGAAGTCTCCTAAAACTACACAAACCCTATCCCCTAGCAGGCTACTGAGTTCGGTGTACAGGGCTGTATCCTCCTCGAGGAGGAGATGCGGAGGTCTGTACACCAAGATTAACCTATAGTTCGTCCCTCCCACGTTCAGATCGACGCCAAGCAGTTCCCGTTCCGACCGGAACTGGCAGTCAACCGGACTCAACGTGTCTCTGACGTATATTAGTACCCCACCCCCCTCCCCACGGGTGCGGTCTTTGCGAAACATTCTATATCCTGGAATTTCGAACTCCCCAACGTAGTCCCTACGATCAGTATGAATCCAGGACTCGGTGATAGCAACGATATCCTGGTATTCTGATGCTAAGAGCGCCCGTAGCTCGCAAAACTTGTTCCTGATCGACCTAGCATTAAAAAGCATTGCACGGAGGGAGCCTCCCCTATTCTGACCGCCCCCTAGCACGACCTGTTTCCCGAACAGCCAGGGCTGTCGGGAGTTGAAGAGCCCCTCACTAACAAGGGGACAATCTCCGCAGGAGCCTGAGCCCCCTCCAACGTTGAAGGAGAGTCACTACCTGCCGTTGGAGTGGGACTAACTACTGGGGGAGGGGGACTACCTGCTGTTGGAGGGGGACTACCTGCTGTTGGAGGGGGACTAACTGCTGTTGGAGGGGGACTAACTGCTGGGGGAGGGGGACTAACTGCTGGGGGAGTAGGTTTAACTGTTTGGGAAGCAGGATCAATTGCTGGTTTGGGGGGTCCTAGTTTAAAAAGATTATACAAATTAATGTTCAGTAAATCACCATACTTCTTTTTCCCCTTCTGGTTAAAATGTATCCCGTCCGAACCAAAGTATTCCCCATTTCCGTAGAATGTAGGCCAAAAATCGACAAACTTTAGGCCTTTTTCATCACACATGCGTTTAACTCTTTTATTTATGCTAATGGCTTTACTTAGAGTATAGTCACTAGCACGCATTCGAGGGAGAATTCCTACGACCATACCCATGTCTGTCCTATCCCTAACCTTGTTAGTTAGGTTCTTGAATTCTTTTATAATGGGCTCTGTCTGCCCTCCTGTCCCTCCCAGAAAAACGTCATTGCCACCAACATGGACAATGATAGGGCAACTCTTATTCTTGATAGTAATTTTGCCTAATTCCCTATTAATTATCTGGCTTGTGGCACACGGAAAACATCGGAGTTTTCTCTTGGTCGCCCGTCTTGCTCCGAAAAAGTCCCCTTGATTCCTTACCATAGAATCCCCAATTAAAAAGGATTCATCCTCCTCATCAGCAAGTAAGTGAAACTTATTTTTGATGGTAATGGGTTCCAAATCCTTATGTTTTGGTTTTGGTTTGGAGGGTCTTTTATTTTTGACCAATTTGAATTCTTGTTCCTCCGTTCTATTTTCCGGAATAGTCACCGTGTTTTCCAAGCGTGCTGGTGTGTTTTTAGTTTGATCTTGTCCACTGGGTTGGATTTCCAGTGCGACGACCCTAGCTTCAAGCTTTTTTACTAATTCCTTTAGCTCTTTAACTTCCTTTTCGTGGTTGTCTCTAAGTTTACAAAACAAACATACACTAAGAGATGTGATATCGCTGATACTACCTTCAGGGAAGTCAACGCACCAATGATTAACTTTACATTTAAAGCAATCTGCTTTCAATTTAGCTGGCCCTGCCATATATTCTCTCTTTTTTTTTTTTCTGAATACTCTGAATAACATAAAGCGTTCTAGCAATGAAAACTATCAAAAACGTTCTGACCAGCATATAAAAAGGGGGGGGGGGTGAATTCATCCCGCGCGTAGACGCATCCACCTACTTGCAAGTGACGTTCATCCCTTCCAGAAGACTACACCTCTCGCTGCTGCCGCACCGACCAAAGGTCTCCCCAGGGCCGGACACTCCCAAACGTGTCGCAGCTACCAACTGACAAACACTCGCGACGCAGGCATCACGGATTTCCCGCCAGGAGCGACAGCGAGATGCAGCCCCTTACTAAGTCTTACTAGTCACTCACAAGCAGCCAGACTCTTAGAATCCAGTGTAGTAATGCTTAGTTAAGAATATTAATTTCTGTTTAATTAATTATTAAAATGTTTAATGTAAATCATTTACTAAAAATTGTGAAATTGTTTGAAATTGTTTAAAATGGGAACAGTTGGCAATCCTGGACAGAGGCCGACAAAGAGTGGGCTACCCGAAGGGAATCAGTCTTGAGGCAGGCGCGATAAGCGTAAGGTTGGAGCCATGTGATCTTAAAATCAAATTGTTTTGTGCCCCTCTCCGACGTAAATATATTTAGTAAAATTTCATACTCGCATTCCCCTAAATTAACTAAACCATTTTCGGAATTAATAAAACGTTCACAAGTGTTAAAATAGAGTATTAATAAAACCCCCCCTTCCCCCTTCGTGTTGTAACGGACATTTAGTCTTGGCTCGGCGTCGCTACCATGAATATAATTGTAAAGTATCGTGGAAATGAGTGAAGAGAGTGTAAAGATAAATGAAATAGCGAGTAGAAAGAAGCGTAAATAATGAAGAAAGTAAATAAATAAAGGCGATCACTACATCTGGTAGCAGCGGATCACTACATCCAGTGTTCAAGGGATATCCCACCAGACCCAGAGGCTACGCCCGAGACTTTACGCTGGCCTGGCAGCCAGCTGGGCAGTAAAGCTCTCTCACCTCAGAGCAGTACAGCCAAGCACCATCAATTGGTCACCAAAGAACGGTCGCAGGGGGCTGGTCAGGCCATTACGCGTTAGGAATGGGCTTAACGGGGCACTAGCCACACTCCATTCATCGCGCCCCTACGCCTGGGACCCCTCCATCCCAGTCTCTCTCAACCTACGAGCGTTAAATGGTGTTATTTATAGAGGTTCCAAAGCCTCTCTTCCCACGCATGAGGTAGCAGTAGGGTCCTAATAGTAAAAGAAGAGAAAACACTTAATACTAAAAGAAAAGGTTTTTTTTTTTTTTTTTTCAGTCAGAGGAGAACATCCTTAATGTAAGCTAAAAGGACAGAGTAGGGATGGGATGGGGTCCTAGTAACCCACGGGACAGGATTGTACAACATACTTTACCCGCCCTCCCGAAAGAGAGAGAACCTAAAGGAACTGGCAGCCAATTTCTCTAGAATCCCACGACTCGGGACCGGAGGGCTGTCACACCCCAAGTATAAAGTTTACAACATCCAGAAGAAATGTCATAACCTTTATACCCCCTGCGGAGAGAGAGAGAGAGAGAGAGAGAGAGAGAGAGAGAGAGAGAGAGAGAGACTCTAATACCCAGTGTATGGTAGCCTTAGAATAAAATAAATAAATGAAAATAAAGAATAATGAAAATTTTCATATCATACTTATTCTTATAAAACGTGTAAATCCAACAACTGCTACTGACAGAAAATTATTGTGAAAGAAGATTTATAGGAAAGTAAGAAAAGGTATAATGAAAAGAAGAGCTTCAGGTTTCATTCACATCTTGACACTTATTCCGTGTACCCAGTTACTCGTTAGAGGACAGTGGAAAATGAGGGTATCATGAACCATTAGAATTTTTAATCTAATTTAAACCATGCATATTTTTAAAGATTTTTCATTTACTTATTATATACAAACAGTGTTGTGACAACTAGTTACTCAGTAATCGTTACTTTTTCGAGGAACTGTAACCGTACCTAGTTACATTTTACGGCCGAGTAATTGTGACTGTAACTAGTTACAAAAAATTTCGTGAATATTTGTAACTTTTACCAGTTACTTTTTTCTGTTAGAGCAAAAAGTTATTAGCTACTTTTTATCATAAGCCTTCTTCGATATACATATTGTGCACAGTGTAAGTTTGTTGACAACATACTGTATATCTCATGCTTATCTGATAACATCTTTATTTGTTAAATCCCGATCAATTTGAAACAAATGAACAATCTTGGCAAATATCACTTGTCAGAGAAAACACTTTTCTCGGTATCAGATGCTCGCTAAACTCAGAAAAAAATGTCAAAGGTAACATTTGAAGTAACTAGTTACTTGTTTGAAAGAGCAACTTGAATTAGTTATTTTTTTGAAAGAGCACCTTGTAACTAGTTACTTTTTTGAAACAGCAACTAGTGACTGTAATTAGTTAAAAAAAAAGTAAGTCACAATATTTTAATCCTCAAGCGGTCGCACTGGTGCATAGAATGCGCCATTTTTAGTAATTAAAGTGTGGCAATACTGTTACATACCTGACATCTATTATCCTTTCTATAAAATTGAAGTGGTGCATTGAATGCGCCACGCGCCCGATGAAGTAAAATGTTAAAAGCGCCCTGACTCATACATAACAGACAAAACTGCACAGCATGTTCTAAATGGGGCCTACCAAGCGGCTTATATAATTGCAAAACAGTGTCTTTAGATTTATGTTCAAAATTATGTGAAATAAAACTCAATATTTTATTAGCTTTACTATTCGCGACTGACATTGTTCTAAGAACTTTAAATCCTTTGTAACAATGATACCTCAACCTTTTTCCTCCGAGGATTCGCTTAACACACTATTTCCTATAATGTAACTAAATTTATTTGTATCATCCAATATGCATGGCTTTACACTCACGTACGTTAAATTTCATTTGTCACCTATAAGATTGCTCTACTGAAGTATTAAAATCCCCCTTCAAATTATCTCTATCGAGTAAACTAATTGTTTTACCCCAATTCATTGGCTGACGAACGAAAAAGAAGCAGAATTTGTGTAGTTTTTATTCAGTTTACGTTCGAGTTATTTGCACCAAAGAAATAAGTATTTTCTTTACCTAATTTTAAATGCTGTAGTATTTACCCACCTCCATTTAAATTTTAGAGTGAGGTTCACTATTTTGTTTCTTTTTTAAATTCATTTTCAGAATTTTCGCGCTTACGAGCTTTTTTTATACAGGTTGTTTTCGTTGTAAGAAACCCGAAGGATGCTTGCATCTCCTTTTACCATCACTCTCGTCTTATAAAGGCACACGGTTATATTGGAGATTTCGAAAAATTTGTTGAACTCTTTGTGAGTGACAAAGGTAATTGAATTTATTATATTAAACCAAGTTATGTAATGAGCACACCACAGAATTACAAGGATTTGATCTGGCTGTGCTTTTTTGCAACAAGCATAATTCTGTCGCTACACATATAGTTAAAGGTTACCTGGTCTGAGGAAAAGCAGGGATTGTAGTTTTTACGCGTCACTTAACAGTATTAGAGAACTTATGCACGTACCCATGCCAAAGTGGATTTAGTGACTCAAACTTTTCCTTACCAGAAGGAAGAAGGGATACAATAACTGGTATTTTGGAATTAAAATTAGAATAAATAAACAGTCATTGACTCATAGTCAGTCATGAAACCTTAAGTGAATGAAATTATGATCTTTCTAGATATCGCGGATCTTTTCCGTTTGGGGGCTAGCAGCGAATTTTAATGAAAATCGGTATACTAATGTGGTTTTGGTCACTGATTTCAAAGATAACTTTCTTTTTTTGGAGAAATGAAAAACAAACATGTTAAAACACTTTAAATAATTAATGTGTTTTTAACGAAAATATCATGACTTAACCTAACCAATCGTCAAGGGCGTACCTAACCGAGCATTCAATTGACTTAATCTGGCATTCAATTGACCTAACTGGGCATTAATTCTTGATTTTTTCTGCTACTTTTACAGATCTGCCGGGATCCTTCAAAAAATGTATTCTTCGTAAAGTTGCACTTTTTACTGTTTGACCGACGCTTTTGGCAACGAAAGAACTGGGAATTTTTATCAAAGAAACACACTTTCCCACACTTAGAGCACTTTTTCATAAACAGTAGCAGTTTGTGACTCTGGCTAAATTTAACGCAATCCTCTGTAACTAGTTTAAGCTAGTTAAAACACATATTAATTATTTAAAGTGCTCTAACATGTTTGTTTTTCATTTCTCCAAAAAAAGAACGTTATTTTTGAAATCATTGACCAAAACTACATTAGTATACCTATTTTCATTAAAATTCGCTGCTAGCCCCCAAACGGAAAAGACCCGATATCGCAGTGTATAATTGCATTGTTTTAAATGAAAATTTTTTCGTAACAAATGATGGTAACATATGTAAGAACCAAGTAAATTTGTTGAAAATGCTAAGTTTATCTTCATTTTTTTAAAGTTGTATACGGACCATACTGGCAGTTTCTCCGAGAAGGCTGGGACCGAAGAGACCACTCCAATTTCCACTTAGTTCATTTCGAAGACTTGAAAGCTGATCCGATTAAAGAAATCACTTCCCTAAATGATTTTCTCGGCACTGGACTTTCTGAACATTTAATTAAAAGAGTAAGATTTTAATCAGAAGCAAATGGGGATTCTTGCATGCATTTGAATGAGAGAATCTCATTGGATCTCAGCGTGATTTCAGACATAGTCTGAGGGGAAACTTGTGAATACCTGGAATTCTTTCTATAGTTGGAATTACAGAATAAAACAATATACTGTACAATAAGTGGTGTTTGGGGTAGTTTGGATCTAATCTTTAAGGGATAACCTAGAGAGGTCGTGGTGACATTGAATTATCCTTATGCTTCTTATGTTCTGATTTTAGTTTGCATCTAAACATACATGAATTCACTTTTCACTTGATTTCGTTAGTCTTTTGTTTTAATAATATAACTATAATATTGCGCAAAGTGTGTGATAAGAAAATTTTCAATTATTATGAAGTAGATTGTAAACAAAATTATTTTTTTATCCACTTATTTTGTAACGTGTGGAACCTGTATTTGGGAACACGGTGGGAGTGAACTTGGAAACTCATCTGATCCCTGGCAATCACAGAATAAGTTTAGGAGATAACCCACTGTCGGGACAGTGAAAGTTGAACGTAGGTTCTTACAGTCTGAGTCCAGTCTCCAACCAATCGAACTGAACCACCGGAACTTTCACTTAGTTTGTAATTATGTAAATATCGCTCATTGAAATCGGGTGGTAATCAAATGAAATTATTCAACGAGCTTAAACTGACCGATCTGCGATTACAAGTTTTGCTCCGATAAACTGTAAATGTGTGTATTTCAAACTAAGAATAATTTAAAATTAAATAAATAATCCGATAATGAATATATAAACAAAAGAATACTGAAAATGGAGATAAAGAGATATAAAAAAAGAAAATGAAAATAGCACAGCAACTTCCATAGACTGTAAAGACTTACATTATAAGACTTTTTGTTATGATATTAAGACTTTAGCTTAATCATTTTATCCAAATTATTTAATATTATTATTGTTTATAGGTTGCTGAGGAAACTACTTTAAAAAAAATGAAGGAAAGAGATACATTTATGGGTTGTCCTGATAAAACGCCTTCTTGCTTTGAGGAAAACAAAGGCTCTTTCTTCAGGAGCGGTACGAGAAATAATGATTTAAAGAAGAAGAGGCTGTTCACTTTTCATAGAAATTAATCTTCTTCAGTATTTTGAAAACTAATGTATCTTTTAGATTTGTTATTAAATCTTAAACAATTACAAAACATATTTATCACGAATAATCCACTTCTTTGTCTTCATTAGAGTAAGTGTTTGTGAAGAGTGAGGGAGTGATAAGAAAAGATTGTTCATAAAATCAGGCTTCCTCTCACTGGTTCTTATCGTTAGCATTGTCATTGTTGTTGATTTTTAAAGAACTAATAACCTGGCTGCATGGTTCTTTCAAGTAGGATTCAAACTTGAGTTCTGTTAGGTAAATTTGATTGCAAGAAACGACTGTTTTTCTATGAAACCTAAGTTGAATTCTTATCCATTAAATTGTAGTGCTGACAAAGATATTATTCACTGAACAAACTGTACTTTACGGGGATTATCAGTGATTACGGACAGGTTACTTTTCAGTCAGAACACCGTCCACGAAACTATTTTAGACACGTCTAAATTATAGACACCAGTGAAGGGCAGTCTAAATTATGAATAATATAAGGGATGAAAGCTATAATAAACTATACTCATTATTGGTTCAAGTAAAGTGTATATAGTCCAACTACTCCCAAAATTCAATAATTGTCTCTTTCATTTTCAGGGACAGCAGGAAACTGGAAAAGTGAGTTAACGCAGGAACAACGTCAAACATTGGACGAATGGATTAAAAAGAGCTTTGAAAATGGAAAGAATTTTACTCTGAAATATTCTATCTAACCCCTTTTGTTCAAGAGCAAACCATAATCGACCGTATAATAGACATGTAAACTGAAAGAGTTTTACGGATCACACTGTAGAGAGGATGGTTAAAGCGAATAAAATCTCTGAAAATATCCACATTTTACGTTTTGATTATTCCTAGTGCTATGTATTATTTAATTCGAGAGCCCAGTAAAGCCAAAGTTTAAGGGCTATATTAATTAAAATAAAGTGACCAATTAATAATTGCTTATTCCATATTAAAATTATTGTAAATTGGCAAAAATTGGAGTGTTGTATATATTGTACATAAGTATATGGTGTAGTGGTTAGCGTCGCTGACTACGAAACCATCGGCCCCGGGATCGAGACCCGGTGACAGCAGGCAGCGCGCACAAACCCAGCTGTTCATCCTTCCATACAATAAGAATTGGTTACAAGGAGTTACAAGGAGTTACAAGAAGAGTTGTTCACAACTTCCGAAGGTAACCTGTTCCATGTGTCACAGATCTTATACGTAAAGTAATTCCCACACACACTAGTCCTAAACCGTTTCAAATCCAACTTCCAACCATTGTTGCGAGTTGGGTTGTCATTTAAACTAAACATACTTCTAAAATCGACATCGTTGAACCCGCGTAAGAGCTTGAAAACCTCGATCAGTTGACCGCGCAGCCTCCGAGTTTCAAGCGAAAACAAGTTCAGGGCGCGTAACCATCGATTGTAGCCCATATGCCTAACGGAAGGGATTAACTTTGTGGCCCTCGCCTGCACTCGCTCCAGCCTCTCAATATCTTTCCTGAGGGTGGGCGACCAGAACTGCACAGCATACTCCAGGTGCGGCCGAACAAGGGAATTGTACAGTGAGAGCACAATCTCCTTGTTCCGAAACTGAAATTGCCTCCTGATATAACCCAATAGTTTCTGGGCTTTCTTTTCCACCTCTACACACTGTTTCGTAAACTTAAGGTCGCTGCTAATTAGCACACCCAAGTCCTTTTCTAAATCAGTCACCTCGATATTACTACCCAACATCGAGTAGTCCGACTTGGGATTGGCGTAGCCAATGTGCATCACTTTGCATTTACCCAAGTTAAACGGCATTTGCCACTTTTCGGACCACTCTCCTATCCTATCTAGGTCCGCACGCAGTTCCTCGATCGCTTCGGGCGTCCCAACATTGGCCCCAAGCTTGGTGTCATCAGCGAATTTGGCGATCCTATTGACGATGCCACCGTCGATATCATTTATGTAAATGATAAACAACAGTGGCCCCAAAACGGAACCCTGAGGAACCCCACTAGTGACCGAGGCCCAACCCGAACTAGCCCCTTTAATTACCACCCTCTGCCGCCTATTCCTCAGCCAGTTTTCAATCCACCTACCTATTTCCCGACCGATACCTAGCGCGCGCACTTTCGCCATTAGCCGGCGGTGAGGTACCTTATCAAAGGCTTTCTGAAAGTCGAGATAAATTATATCAATCGCCCTACTCTTATCGAACTCACTCAACATGACGTGGAAAAACTCGAGCAAGTTGGTGAGACACGACCTATGCCGTTTAAACCCATGTTGGGAGTTCCCAAGCAGCTTGTAGGAATCCAAATGGTCAACGATCCTATCATCTATTATCCCTTCTAATAATTTACCTACAACTGAAGTGAGACTAATGGGACGATAGTTCCCTGGACTCTCGTGATCCCCTTTCTTAAAGATAGGGGTCACGTTGGCTTCCCTCCAGTCACCAGGCACCTGGCCCATCTCCAACGATTTGTTGAAGACTGTAGCCAGGTGGGGAGCCACCTGGTCGCGCACTTCTCGCAACACTCTGGGGAGAAACTGGTCTTGCCCAGGAGCCTTTAACGCGCTCAGTTTGTCTATTCTATCGGCAACGACTGTCGCGGTACATCTAACACTATCCAGGCCAGCACCTTCGTGCCTCACGCCTGGCTCGGGGATGACGCGGGTATCCTCCCTGGTGAACACTCCCGCAAAGTACTCATTAAGCACATTAGCGATGTCCGCGTCGGAGGTCCGCAGAACGCCGCTTCCGTCCTTTAACGGACCTATCATGCTGCTAATGGGCTTTCTACTATTAACATAACTGAAGAATTCCTTAGGGTTCCCCTTGCAGAGGCTTGCCACCCGTAGTTCTTCGTTACGTTTCGCTAGCCTAACCTTCGCCTTCACTTCCCTACACAGGCGGACATACGCTTCAGTGATCTCGTGGGAACGATTGGCCTTCGCCCTCCTATACGCTACTTTCCTATTTCGGACAGCCGAAGCGATGTCACGATTGAACCACTTAGGCTGCGTTGAAGCAGGGGTGACCGGTTTTGAGGGTATGGCAGCAGACTGCAGCACCATAAACTCGTCCCGGAATGCACTCCACACTCCCTCAACATCGCCGCCAACCTCTAACCCCATCTCTCCTACGCTATCCCTGAGGCTAACAAAGTTCGCCCGCCGGAGATCGAGCTTACTGCCTCTCGAGTTACTACGCTTCACCCGAGGGACGCACACACGGAACCTAATAAGATCGTGATCACTCCCGCCCAATGATTCGTCAACGGTGAGGCCAGTGACGAGGTTGTCTTCGGTCGTGAATACTAAGTCTAGAACGCTTTCGCCTCGTGTAGGCTCGTTGACCCACTGAGTGAGGAAGTTCTCATCAGCAAAGTCAACTAGCCTCCTCCCTTCAGCATCGGCAGTCCTGTTTTCCCACTTTATGCCGCGACAGTTGAAGTCCCCTAAAACTACACACACCCTATCCCCTAGCAGGCTACTGAGTTCGGTGTACAGGGCTGTATCCTCCTCGAGGAGGAGATGCGGAGGTCTGTACACCAAGATTAACCTATAGTTCGTCCCTCCCACGTTCAGATCGACGCCAAGCAGCTCCCGTTCCGACCGGAACTGGCAGTCAACCGGACTCAACGTGTCTCTGACGTATATTAGTACCCCACCCCCCCTCCCCACGTGTGCGGTCTTTGCGAAACATTCTATATCCTGGAATTTCGAACTCCCCAACGTAGTCCCTACGATCAGTATGAATCCAGGACTCGGTGATAGCAACGATATCCTGGTATTCTGATGCTAAGAGCGCCCGTAGCTCGCAAAACTTGTTCCTGATCGACCTAGCATTAAAAAGCATTGCACGGAGGGAGCCTCCGCTATTCTGACCGCCCCCTAGCACGACCCGTTTCCCGAACAGCCAGGGCTGTCGGGAGTTGAAGAGCCCCTCACTAACAAGGGGACAATCTCCGCAGGAGCCTGAGCCCCCTCCAACGTTGAAGGAGAGTCACTACCTGCCGTTGGAGGGGGACTAACTACTGGGGGAGGGGGACTACCTGCTGTTGGAGGGGGACTACCTGCTGTTGGAGGGGGATTAACTGCTGGGGGAGGGGGACTAACTGCTGGGGGAGGGGGACTAACTGCTGGGGGAGTAGGTTTAACTGTTTGGGAAGCAGGATCAATTGCTGGTTTGGGGGGTCCTAGTTTAAAAAGATTATACAAATTAATGTTCAGTAAATCACCATACTTCTTTTTCCCCTTCTGGTTAAAATGTATCCCGTCCGAACCAAAGTATTCCCCATTTCCGTAGAATGTAGGCCAAAAATCGACAAACTTTAGGCCTTTTTCATCACACATGCGTTTAACTCTTTTATTTATGCTAATGGCTTTACTTAGAGTATAGTCACTAGCACGCATTCGAGGGAGAATTCCTACGACCATACCCATGTCTGTCCTATCCCTAACCTTGTTAGTTAGGTTCTTGAATTCTTTTATAATGGGCTCTGTCTGCCCTCCTGTCCCTCCCAGAAAAACGTCATTGCCACCAACATGGACAATGATAGGGCAACTCTTATTCTTGATAGTAATTTTGCCTAATTCCCTATTAATTATCTGGCTTGTGGCACACGGAAAACATCGGAGTTTTCTCTTGGTCGCCCGTCTTGCTCCGAAAAAGTCCCCTTGATTCCTTACCATAGAATCCCCAATTAAAAAGGATTCATCCTCCTCATCAGCAAGTAAGTGAAACTTATTTTTGATGGTAATGGGTTCCAAATCCTTATGTTTTTTTTGGTTTGGAGGGTCTTTTATTTTTGACCAATTTGAATTCTTGTCCCTCCGTTCTATTTTCCGGAATAGTCACCGTGTTTTCCAAGCGTGCCACGCTTTGTTCTAGATGCTTAATCTTACAGTTTAAATCTGCTGGTGTGTTTTTAGTTTGATCTTGTCCACTGGGTTGGATTTCCAGTGCGACGACCCTAGCTTCAAGCTTTTTTACTAATTCCTTTAGCTCTTTAACTTCCTTTTCGTGGTTGTCTCTAAGTTTACAAAACAAACATACACTACGGGATGTGATATCGCTGATACTACCTTCAGGGAAGTCAACGCACCAATGATTAACTTTACATTTAAAGCATTCTGCTTTCAATTTAGCTGGCCCTGCCATATTTTCTCTCTTTTTGTTTTCTGAATACTCTGAATAACATAAAGCGTTCTAGCAATGAAAACTATCAAAAACGTACTGACCAGCATATAAAAAAGGGGGGGGGGGTGAATTCATCCCGCGCGTAGACGCATCCACCTACTTGCAAGTGACGTTCATCCCTTCCAGAAGACTACACCTCTCGCTGCTGCCGCACCGACCAAAGGTCTCCCCAGGGCCGGACACTCCCAAACGTGTCGCAGCTACCAACTGACAAACACACGCGACGCAGGCATCACGGATTTCCCGCCAGGAGCGACAGCGAGATGCAGCCCCTTACTAAGTCTTACTAGTCACTCACAAGCAGCCAGACTCTTAGAATCCAGTGTAGTAATGCTTAGTTAAGAATATTAATTTCTGTTTTATTAATTATTAAAATGTTTAATGTAAATCATTTACTAAAAATTGTGAAATTGTTTGAAATTGTTTAAAATGGGAACAGTTGGCAATCCTGGACAGAGGCCGACAAAGAGTGGGCTACCCCAAGGGAGTCAGTCTTGAGGCAGGCGCGATAAGCGTAAGGTTGGAGCCATGTGATCTTAAAATCAAATTGTTTTGTGCCCCTCTCCGACGTAAATATATTTAGTAAAATTTCATACTCGCATTCCCCTAAATTAACTAAACCATTTTCGGAATTAATAAAACGTTCACAAGTGTTAAAATAGAGTATTAATAAAACCCCCCGTTCCCCCTTCGTGTTGTAACGGACTTTTAGTCTTGGCTCGGCGTCGCTACCATGAATATAATTGTAAAGTATCGTGGAAATGAGTAAAGAGAGTGTAAAGATAAATGAAATAGCGAGTAGAAAGAAGCGTAAATAATGAAGAAAGTAAATAAATAAAGGCGATCACTACATCTGGTAGCAGCGGATCACTACATCCAGTGTTCAAGGGATATCCCACCAGACCCAGAGGCTACGCCCGAGACTTTACGCTGGCCTGGCAGCCAGCTGGGCAGTAAAGCTCTCTCACCTCAGAGCAGTACAGCCAAGCACCATCAATTGGTCACCAAAGAACGGTCGCAGGGGGCTGGTCAGGCCATTACGCGTTAGGAATGGGCTTAACGGGGCACTAGCCACACTCCATTCATCGCGCCCCTACGCCTGGGACCCCTCCATCCCAGTCTTTCACAACCTACGAGCGTTAAATGGTGTTATTTATAGAGGTTCCAGAGCCTCTCTTCCCACGCATGAGGTAGCAGTAGGGTCCTAATAGTAAAAGAAGAGAAAAACACTTAATACTAAAAGAAAAGGTGGTTTTTTTTTTTTTTTTCAGTCAGAGGAGAACATCCTTAATGTAAGCTAAAAGGACAGAGTAGGGATGGGATGGGGTCCTAGTAACCCACGGGACAGGATTGTACAACATACTTTACCCGCCCTCCCGAAAGAGAGAGAACCTAAAGGAACTGTCAGCCAATTTCTCTAGAATCCCACGACTCGGGACCGGAGGGCTGTCACTCCCCAAGTATAAAGTTTACAACATCCAGAAGAAATGTCATAACCTTTATACCCCCTGCGGAGAGAGAGAGAGAGAGAGAGAGAGAGAGAGAGAGAGAGAGAGAGAGAGACTCTAATACCCAGTGTATGGTAGCCTTAGAATAAAATAAATAAATGAAAATAAAGAATAATGAAAATTTTCATATCATACTGTAGTGAATACTCTTATTTTAGTTTCAAGTTAAATGTTAATTTTACCGTCTTGAATTTCGGAATAGTATAAATTCATTTTAAATTAGTTACCCCATTATAATTCAATTGTGAACCACATTAATACTAATTTTATGTATACTATATTATTTTATTGTATGTAAACATAATTAATTATATATCACAATTGTCAGTTAATTATTTATATTCAAATATTTATTTTAATCTAATACCATGTCCATTTTACAAATAAACAATAGAAAACCAAAGGTTATATTTTCCACCTTTGGTACTGTCGCAGTTTCGCCTAACGGACTCAATACGGCTAGTGAGATAATCACTGGTTGGCACTTAACTAGCGGCAGTGCTTATGGCTACATCATCCAGGTTAACCTATACCGGATAGATGCGCTACGGTCCCAAGCCGTAGCTTGCCTAGGCCAACGACGACGACGACGTAAACCAACAATTGATGACCCCGGAGCTGGATTACCCCTTTCACCCGAACGACTAGGACTAGACTGTAATGTCGTTCGTGCTGCCCATCACCCCCTTCACCCGAGCGACTAGGACCAGACTGTAACGTCGTTCGTGCCCATCACCCCCTTCACCCGAGCGACTAGGACCAGACTGTAATGTCGCTCGTGCCCTCTGCCCCTCACCCCTGCCCGTGCGCTCTGTGCCTGCGCTCGTCTCAACCTCCACTCCTTCGTTGGGAACTTGTCGTCTTGCTTGTACGTTAGCAAGCATAGGAGAAGATGCCTGACGACGCTGGTGCCATCTCCCACTTGAGCATAAAGCTCCCCGTCTTCTGGCCGGGTGATCCATTTATTTGGTTCCACCAAGTGGAATCACAATTCAACTTGGGAAGGATCACCGCTAGCAGGACGAAATACGATCATGTTTTGTCCTCTCTACCAGCGAGCATCATCTCTGAAGTCCGTGACGTCATCGTATCTACTTCCACGAGTGAGGACCCATACAACGATCTGAAGTCTGCCATCCTGTGCCGCACCACTGTCTCCGAGCGTGAGAAACTACATCAGTTAATCTCAAAAGAAGAACTTGGAGACCGTAAGCCCACTCAAATGCTGAGGGCTATGCAGTGCGCTCTAGGCGAACGCGCACAAACCTTCGATAAGGACATCTTTAGACAGTTGTTCTTGCAGAAACTTCCTCCATCAGCTCAGCGTGTCTTGGCCACTATGGATCCTGCTACTCCAGTTGATAAACTAGCAGAAACTGCCGACAAAGTAGTGGAGATTGACACAGCTCCGGTCAACAACGTGAACACACAATCGGAACTGGAGTTGAAAGTGAAAGAGTTAAGTCAACAACTCAACCACGTTTGTTCTCTGCTACAAAATCAACGGCAAAGAAGCCATTCTCGGTCAAGATTTACGAAGAGGCATCGTTCGAGTTCCGGGAAGATCTGTTTCTACCACTCGAAATTTGGAAAGAAGGCTAGGAAGTGCATCTCCCCTTGCAATTTTTCGTCGGAAAACCCCAGCAGCGAGTCCTAATGGCGTCTAGTACTCGCACTGCCAACCTGTTATTCATAAAGGACAGGAACTCTGGTGTCAATTTCTTGGTTGATACCGGAGCGTCAGTCAGTGTATTCCCTCAAAAATCTGGTCATAAGCACTCGGAATCTCCGCCTCTATACGCTGCTAACGGTTCACGCATACCCACGTACGGTACTCAGTCGCGTGAACTAAACTTGGGCCTTCACCGATCCTTCAAGTGGATTTTCATCTGTGCTCAAGTGCGGCATCCCATAATCGGCGCTGACTTCCTCCAGCATTTCAAACTCCTGGTGGATCTTGACAAGCGACGCTTATGCGACCAGGCCACACTGCTTTCTGTTCTTGCCAAACAGGTTGCCCTTCCGGACGCCTCGAACTCTGCACTTTCCCTCGTTCCCCCTAATTCCATGTACCAGTGCCTTTTCCAACGATATCCAGGAATTCTTCAACCTATGCAGATGGGTGATACCATTAAGCACACCATTACCCATCACATTACAACAAAAGGTCCCCCTGTGTTTGCAAAACCCAGACGTCTTGCCCCGGACAAACTGAAAGCTGCCAAATCGGAATTCCAGCTTATGATGGATCTTGGGATAATAAGACCTTCCAAAAGCAGTTGGTCCTCTCCCCTACACCTGGTCCAGAAGAAGTCAGGAGACTGGAGACCATGTGGCGATTACCGGTTTTTGAATTCGACAACCATCCCGGACCGATATCCGGTACCAAATGTCCAAGACTTTACTTCTCTTCTCCACGGCAAATCTATCTTCAGTAAAATAGATCTCGTTAAGGCTTTCCACCACATTCCCGTAGAGCCTTCGGATATTCCCAAGACTGCAGTTTGTACACCATTTGGGTTATTCGAATTTTTGAAGATGCCGTTCGGGCTACGGAATGCTGCGCAAACCTTTCAGAGGTTTATAGATGAGGTCACCAGAGGCTTAGACTTTGTTTATGCCTACATCGATGATTTGCTTGTGGCCAGCTCAACGGAAGAGGAACATAAGGAACATCTTTCACTCCTCTTTCAACGCTTAGAACAATACGGTGTTACTATTAATGCATCTAAGTGTGTGTTTGCACAGCCAACCTTGGAATTTCTTGGTCACACGATTTCGCAGCACGGAATTACCCCCCTTCAGGACAAGTGTGGAGTGATAAAAAATTACCCAATGCCAAATAATCAGCGTGAGTTACGTCGGTTTCTAGGTTTGGTAAATTATTACCACAAGTTCATTAAAAACTGTGCTAGTGTTCTTGCTCCTCTACACGCTATGATCACACACAAACGCAGGGTAACGAAATTGGTATGGTGTAGCGATAGTTTACAGGCGTTCGACAATGCCAAAAATGCTATCAATAGTGCATTGTCTTTGTCATTTCCTATCAGTGATGCCCCCCTAACTCTGACGGTCGATGCCTCAGATGTTGCGATCGGTGGAGTGTTGGAACAAACCATTAACGGTCAACAAGCACCCATCGCGTTTTACTCGAAAAAGCTGCAGCCAGCCCAAACGCGTTATAGTGCTTTCGGACGTGAACTTCTTGCTATTTACTTAAACGTGAAGCATTTTCAACATTTCCTTGAAGGCCGAGATTTTTGTGTTTTTACCGACCACAAACCTTTGGTCACTGTCTTCAATAAAAACAGCTGTAACCACTCTCCCAGAGTCATCAGGCAACTCGATTATATCTCGCAATTTACCACAGATATCCGCCACATCAAAGGTGTCTTGAACACTCCAGCGGATGCACTTTCAAGAATAGAGATTACTTCTGTTACCCTCAGCTCTACACTGTGGAATGCTATTGCACAGGATCAAGATAAGGATACGGAACTACAAGACCTGCTCAGAGAAGACTCCACTCACTCACTTTCCCTCAAGAAAATGAGCATGCCAGGATTGTCTGTGCCCCTCTATTGCGACGTATCAACAGCTGCTATTCGCCCTTATGTCCCTCCATGTCACAGACAAGCAGTCTTCACGGATCTTCATAAGCCCTCCCATCCTGGTATCCGTGCTTCGCAACACCTGGTTACCTCTCGCTTTGTTTGGCCCTCGATGCGGAAGGATGTCAAACATTGGACCAAAACGTGCCTTGCCTGCCAGCGTGCCAAAGTCCAAAGGCACACCAGGTCCCCCTTTGACGCATTTCCGCCCCCATCCCAGCGATTTGAGGTAATTCATGTAGACATTGTTGGCCCTCTTCCAGTGATTCAAGGCCAACGTTATCTGCTCACCTGTCTCGACCGCTTTTCCAGATGGCCTGAAGCCATCCCACTTCCTGATATCCAAGCGGACACTGTTGCAAGAGCCTTTCTTCATGGATGGGTATCAAGATTTGGATTGCCGACAAAAGTCATCACTGACCAAGGTCGCCAATTTGAGTCTTCGCTTTGGAAGAAGTTTACCAGCTTGTTGGGTACAGTACATGCGCATACCTGTGCGTATCATCCGCAAGCTAACGGCCTCGTCGAACGCTTCCATCGCCAGCTGAAGTCATCCCTTATGTGTCACGAAGACTCCCATTGGATGGATAAGCTTCCACTCGTGTTGCTTGGTATTCGCTCTGCATTTAAGAGTGATCTGAAGACTACAGCGGCCGAACTAGTCTATGGAACAACACTGCGGCTACCAGGTGGCTACTTCACTGCAGGGGATAAGTCATGTGATCCTACGGAATTCGCTCAAACACTTTCCTCTCACATGCAGTCCCTTCAGCCTGTTCCCCCTCGATTGACTAGCCAACAGAACATCTTTATTTCCCCAGCCCTCCAGTCTTGCACCCACGTTTTCGTTCGTGTACCTCTCCCAAAACGGCCTCTCCAATGTCCATATGACGGGCCCTATGAAGTTCTCCGACGTACGCGCAAATCATTTCTCATCCAGCGCGGTTCCAAGGTCGACAAGGTTTCTATCGATCGTCTTAAGCCTGCGTTTTTGGAATCAACCTTAAGTGAGGTACAAGTAGCTACCAAAAAGGTTCAGCGGAAATCTGTGTCGTTCGGAACTCTTTGAACTTCCTCTCTGGTGGGGGAGTGTGTAGTGAATACTCTTATTTTAGTTTCAAGTTAAATGTTAATTTTACCGTCTTGAATTTCGGAATAGTATAAATTCATTTTAAATTAGTTACCCCATTATAATTCAATTGTGAACCACATTAATACTAATTTTATGTATACTATATTATTTTATTGTATGTAAACATAATTAATTATATATCACAATTGTCAGTTAATTATTTATATTCAAATATTTATTTTAATCTAATACCATGTCCATTTTACAAATAAACAATAGAAAACCAAAGGTTATATTTTCCACCTTTGGTACTGTCGCAGTTTCGCCTAACGGACTCAATACGGCTAGTGAGATAATCACTGGTTGGCACTTAACTAGCGGCAGTGCTTATGGCTACATCATCCAGGTTAACCTATACCGGATAGATGCGCTACGGTCCCAAGCCGTAGCTTGCCTAGGCCAACGACGACGACGACGTAAACCAACAATACTTATCCTTATAAAACGTGAAAATCCAACAACTGCTACTGACAGAAAATTATTGTGAAAGAAGATTTATAGGAAAGTAAGAAAAGGTATAATGAAAAGAAGAGCTTCAGGTTTCATTCACATCTTGACACTTATTCCGTGTACCCAGTTACTCGTTAGAGGACAGTGGAAAATGAGGGTGTCATGAACCATTAGAATTTTTAATCTAATTTAAACCATGCATATTTTTAAAGATTTTTCATTTACTTATTATATACAAACAGTGTTGCGACAACTAGTTACTCAGTAATCGTTACTTTTTCGAGGAACTGTAACCGTACCTAGTTACATTTTACGGCCGAGTAATTGTGACTGTAACTAGTTACAAAAAATTTCGTGAATATTTGTAACTTTTACCAGTTACTTTTTTCTGTTAGAGCAAAAAGTTATTAGCTACTTTTTATCATAAGCCTTCATCGATATACATATTGTGCACAGTGTAAGTTTGTTAACAACATACTGTATATCTCATGCTTATCTGATAACATCTTTATTTGTTAAATCCCGATCAATTTGAAACAAATGAACAATCTTGGCAAATATCACTTGTCAGAGAAAACACTTTTCTCGGTATCAGATGCTCGCTAAACTCAGAAAAAATGTCAAAGGTATTATTTGAAGTAACTAGTTACTTCTTTGAAAGAGCAACTTGAATTAGTTATTTTTTTGAAAGAGCACCTTGTAACTAGTTACTTTTTTGAAACAGCAACTAGTGACTAATTAGTTAAAAAAAAAGTAAGTCACAATATTTTAATCCTCAAGCGGTCGCACTGGTGCATAGAATGCGCCATTTTTAGTAATTAAAGTGTGGCAATACTGTTATATACCTGACATCTATTATCCTTTCTATAAAATTGAAGTGGTGCATTGAATGCGCCACGCGCCCGATGAAGTAAAATGTTAAAAGCGCCCTGACTCATACATAACAGACAAAACTGCACAGCATGTTCTAAATGGGGCCTACCAAGCGGCTTATGTAATTGCAAAACAGTGTCTTTAGATTTATGTTCAAAATTATGTGAAATAAAACTCAATATTTTATTAGCTTTACTATTCGCGACTGACATTGTTCTAAGAACTTTAAATCCTTTGTAACAATGATACCTCAACCTTTTTCCTCCGAGGATTCGCTTAACACACTATTTCCTATAATGTAACTAAATTTATTTGTATCATCCAATATGCATGGCTTTACACTCACGTACGTTAAATTTCATTTGTCACCTATAAGATTGCTCTACTGAAGTATTAAAATCCCCCTTCAAATTATCTCTATCGAGTAAACTAATTGTTTTACCCCAATTCATTGGCTGACGAACGAAAAAGAAGCAGAATTTGTGTAGTTTTTTATTCAGTTTACGTTCGAGTTATTTGCACCAAAGAAATAAGTATTTTCTTTACCTAATTTTAAATGCTGTAGTATTTACTCACCTCCATTTAGATTTTAGAGTGAGGTTCACTATTTTGTTTCTTTTTTAAATTCATTTTCAGAATTTTCGCGCTTACGAGCTTTTTTTATACAGGTTGTTTTCGTTGTAAGAAACCCGAAGGATGCTTGCATCTCCTTTTACCATCACTCTCGTCTTATAAAGGCACACGGTTATATTGGAGATTTCGAAAAATTTGTTGAACTCTTTGTGAGTGACAAAGGTAATTGAATTTATTATATTAAACCAAGTTATGTAATGAGCACACCACAGAATTACAAGGATTTTATCTGGCTGTGCTTTTTTGCAACAAGCATAATTCTGTCGCTCCACATATAGTTAAAGGTTACCTGGTCTGAGGAAAAGCAGGGATTGTAGTTTTTACGCGTCACTTAACAGTATTAGAGAACTTATGCACGTACCCATGCCAAAGTGGATTTAGTGACTCAAACTTTTCCTTACCAGAAGGAAGAAGGGATACAATAACTGGTATTTTGGAATTAAAATTAGAATAAATAAACAGTCATTGACTCATAGTCAGTCATGAAACCTTAAGTGAATGAAATTATGATCTTTCTAGATATCGCGGATCTTTTCCGTTTGGGGGCTAGCAGCGAATTTTAATGAAAATCGGTATACTAATGTGGTTTTGGTCACTGATTTCAAAGATAACTTTCTTTTTTTGTTGAAATGAAAAACAAACATGTTAAAACACTTTAAATAATTAATGTGTTTTTAACGAAAATATCATGACAACCTAACCAATCGTCAAGGGCGTACCTAACCGAGCATTCAATTGATTTAATCTGGCATTCAATTGACCTAACTGGGCATTAATTCTTGATTTTTTCTGCTACTTTTACAGATCTGCCGGGATCCTTCAAAAAATGTATTCTTCGTAAAGTTGCACTTTTTACTGTTTGACCGACGCTTTTGGCAACGAAAGAACTGGGAATTTTTATCAAAGAAACACACTTTCCCACACTTAGAGCACTTTTTCATAAACAGTAGCAGTTTGTGACTCTGGCTAAATTTAACGCAATCCTCTGTAACTAGTTTAAGCTAGTTAAAACACATATTAATTATTTAAAGTGCTCTAACATGTTTGTTTTTCATTTCTCCAAAAAAAGAACGTTATTTTTGAAATCAGTGACCAAAACTACATTAGTATACCTATTTTCATTAAAATTCGCTGCTAGCCCCCAAACGGAAAAGACCCGATATCGCAGTGTATAATTGCATTGTTTTAAATGAAAGTTTTTTCGTAACAAATGATGGTAACATATGTAAGAACCAAGTAAATTTGTTGAAAATGTTAAGTTTATCTTCATTTTTTTAAAGTTGTATACGGACCATACTGGGAGTTTCTCCGAGAAGGATGGGACCGAAGAGACCACCCCAATTTCCACTTAGTTCATTTCGAAGACTTGAAAGCTGATCCGATTAAAGAAATCACTTCCCTAAATGATTTTCTCGGCACTCGACTTTCTGAACATTTAATTAAAAGAGTAAGATTTTAATCAGAAGCAAATGGGGATTCTTGCATGCATTTGAATGAGAGAATCTCATTGGATCTCAGCGTGATTTCAGACATAGCCTGAGGGGAAACTTGTGAATACCTGGAATTCTTTCTACAGTATAGTTGGAATTACAGAATAAAACAATATACTGTACAATAAGTGGTGTTTGGGGTAGTTTGGATCTAATCTTTAAGGGATAACCTAGAGAGGTCGTGGTGACATTGAATTATCCTTATGCTTCTTATGTTCTGATTTTAGTTCGCATCTAAACATACATGAATTCACTTTTCACTTGATTTCGTTAGTCTTTTGTTTTAATAATATAACTATAATATTGCGCAAAGTGTGTGATAAGAAAATTTTCAATTATTATGAAGTAGATTGTAAACAAAATTATTTTTTTATCCACTTATTTTGTAACGTGTGGAACCTGTATTTGGGAACACGGTGGGAGTGAATTTGGAAACTCATCTGATCCCTGGCAATCACAGAATAAGTTTAGGAGATAACCTACTGTGGGGACAGTGAAAGTCAAACGTAGGTTCTTACAGTCTGAGTCCAGTCTCCAACCAATCGAACTGAACCACCGGAACTTTCATGTAGTTTGTAATTATGTAAATATCACTCATTGAAATCGGGTGGTAATCAAATGAAATTATTCAACGAGCTTAAACTGACTGATCTGCGTTTTTTAGTTTTGCTCCGACAAACTGGCAATATGTGTATTTCAAACTAAGAATAATTTAAAATTAAATAAATAATCCGATAATGAATATATAAACAAAAGAATACTGAAAATGGAGATAAAGATATTATAAAAACAAAAAATGAAAATAGCACAGCAACTTCCGTAGACTGTAAAGACTTACATTATAGGACTTTTTGTTATGATATTAAGAGTTTAGCTTTATCATTTTACCCAATTATGTAATATTATTATTGTTTATAGGTTGCTGAGGAAACTACTTTCAAAAAAATGAAGGAAAGAGATACATTTATGGGTTGTCCTGATAAACCGCCTCCTTTCTTTGAGGAAAACAAAGGCTCTTTCTTCAGGAGCGGTACGAGAAATAATGATTTAAAGAAGAAGAGGCTGTTCACTTTTCATAGATATTAATCTTCTTCAGTATTTTGAAAACTAATGTATCTTTTAGATTTGTTATTAAATCGTAAACAATTACAAAACATATTTATCACGAATAATCCACTTATTTGTCTTCATTACAGTAAGTGTTTGTGAAGAGTGAGGGAGTGATAAGAAAAGATTGTTCATAAAATCAGGCTTGCTCTCACTGGTTCTTATCGTTAGCATTGTCATTGTTGTTGATTTTTAAAGAACTAATAACCTGGCTGCATGCTTCTTTCAAGTAGGATTCAAACTTGAGTTCTGTTAGGTAAATTTGATTGCAAGAAACGACTGTTTTTCTATGAAACCTAAGTTGAATTCTTATCCATTAAATTGTAGTGCTGACAAAGATATTATTCACTGAACAAACTGTACTTTACGAGGATTATCAGTGATTACGGACAGGTTACTTTTCAGTCAGAACACCGTCCACGAAACTATTTTAGACACGTCTAAATTATAGACACCAGTGAAGGGCAGTCTAAATTATGAATAATATAAGGGATGAAAGCTATAATAAACTATACTCATTATTGGTTCAAGTAAAGTGTATATAGTCCAACTACTCCGAAAATTCAATAATTGTCTCTTTCATTTTCAGGGACAGCAGGAAACTGGAAAAGTGAGTTAACGCAGGAACAACGTCAAACATTGGACGAATGGATTAAAAAGAACTTTGAAAATGGAAAGAATTTTACTCTGAAATATTCTATCTAACCCCTTTTGTTCAAGAGCAAACCAGAATCGAGTTTCAGACACTTTTTTTTCATATTCATGTCAGGTATTTATTTATACTGTAATGTAGCATTTACCAAACTATATTATTCAACGCTCGCTTTCAACTGAAATCAGTCCTTCACGGACTCCTCTTTTGAATTATAAATGACATTTATTGGTATCATATCATCAGCGTGAGGTAGCCTTAAATTAAAGGTTTCATTTATTAATGTATTGTATATAATAGACATGTAAACTGAAAGAGTTTTACGGATCACACTGTAGAGAGGCTGGTTAAAGCGAATAAAATCTCTGAAAATATCCACATTTTACGTTTTGATTATTCCTAGTGCTATGTATTATTTAATTCGAGAGCCCAGTAAAGCCCAAAGTTTAAGGGCTATATTAATTAAAATAAAGTGACCAATTAATAATTGCTTATTCCATATTAAAATTATTGTAAATTGGCAAAAATTGGAGTGTTGTATATATTGTACATATATGGTGTAGTGGTTAGCGTCGCTGACTACGAAACCATCGGCCCCGGGATCGAGACCCGGTGACAGCAGGCAGCGCGCACAAACCCAGCTGTTCATCCTTCCATACAATAAGAATTGGTTACAAGGAGTTACAAGGAGTTACAAGAAGAATTGTTCACAACTTCTGAAGGTAGCCTGTTCCACGTGTCACAGATCTTATAGGCAAAGTAATTCACACACACACACACACTAGTCCTAAACCGTTTCAAATCCAACTTCCAATCATTGTTGCGAGTTGGGTTATCATTTAAACTAAACATGCTTCCAAAATCGACATTGTTGAACCTGCGTAAGAACCTGAAAACCTCCATCAATTGACCGCGCAGCCTACGAGTTTCCAGCGGAAACAAATTCAGGGCGCGTAAGCGTCGATTGTAGCCCATATGCCTAACGGAAGGGATTAACTTTGTGGCCCTCGCCTGCACTCGCTACACTCAGTTAGGGCGGGTCGTACTCAGGTGACAACATGAATCTGAAGGAAATCCTACCATCAGGGGTGTCTAAATTACGTGTTTTTACATGGGGAATTCAAATATGAGCTGCTTTTTTGGATAGGATAACTCTAACCTACATCATTTTGTATTTCTAAATTGCCAATTTTACCCTTTTGAACCCCTTTATAATATATTAAAAGATATAAGGTAAATCATTTATATTGACAAGGCCAAATCAACTTTACATATATTTATTAATAGGTGAACTGCATGTATATTCACTGGATATAATTACAAAGATCATTCTCCTGACATCTTGAACTTTGCCAGGTTGCACAAATCCTGCTTTGACTCAGACTTGGACATCAGCTTCCTGCTGGTCTCCTGAGCCCTGATCCCTCCATCCCTCTTTTCCTGTGAGAAGTACTTAGCAGAAGCCTCAGTCACCATTTTAACAACCCTCTCAATGCTTTGTGTGTGGCAAGGCCAGTTGCGCATCTCCATGGGGGTGTTGATGAAGTTTTTCACCTCTGAGGTGCTTAGAAAGCAGGTGAGAGGTGGCTCTGACACACCTTCTGACCAGCTGATCAAGTCACCGATGCTGGAAGCATCACAATTGATGTCAGGTGTCCTTCTGCTCCTAACAGAGGAGTCCCCAAGCTGAGTGTCCGGGTCCCCCTCTCCCCTGATGGCCAGGATTCTCTCCACCCCTTCAATCCTCTCCTTCTGATCCTCAGAGCAGAGTAGTGTTTGGAGGATGACTTCACTGTGGGCATACCAAGCAGATCTTCTCACAGTTGGCATCACAATATCCAGCACCTCCTTTCTCTGGGACTTGAGGCAGTCCAGCTGAAAGAGGATGTGCCTAGGCCCTTCGATCCAGGAGTGCTTGACCTTCACGTTGAACCAACATGGGTAATAATACACTCCAATGATGAATTCCACAATGAATTGCAGAATCTTCAGGTTCTTTCCTTTAAGTCCGTGCTTTGACACCCAGAGCCTGAGAAGTCTGTTCGCTGTGGTGAGCCAGCGGCTGTGGTTTACTGGTCCTATCTCTAACAGAGCCAGCCCTGCAGGAAGTACTCCATCCCTGACTGCACAGACAATTTTATAGCCATAGTATTGATCAGTTGAGAGATCTTGAATGACCTTGTCAGGAAGCTTGATCAGTGGAGGGCCAACAGAGATTTGGGTGAAGTTTGGATTGATATCAAAGTCTGTAGCAGAATCAAGGAGCTTTCCTATTGGCCCGGATAATTTTTTGTCGGACAGAGTAGGGCCATCAAGGTCAACAATGAGATGGCGCAGGGGAAGTTCAACAGTGTGCAGGTTGCACACCAACCAGACCAGCTTTCTCCCCAGGTGCAGCTCCAGCTTCCGCATTACTCCAGCTTTCACACCAGTGTTGACATTTGTTGAGTCTCCTCCAATGACCAACAAGGTCTTATCATAACCCCTCTCTTTCAGCCAGGCAAACAGGACCTTAGCAATCTTCTCCGCATGTGACTCCTCTTTAGTTGCTTTCTCTGGGGTAAAGTGGAACAGATAGTAGCTGCCAGGCTCACTAACAACACTATAGTGTTCTTCCTTGATCTTTGCGGGAAAAGATTGGTCACTGCCCTCAGCTTCCATCATCACATTGGTCAGGTCAATCCGCCCATCAAAGAGGATGCAAGAGATCCCCCCCTCCTCCCTGCACTTCTTCTCGAACTGTTTTTCTAAAATATAACAGAATAATACTCACATGTGAACAGTAACAAAAAAAATATCAGTAGATAATCACTAAATCTATCCCCTCACTGCAAGCCGAGGTGGTAAAATAGCTTCATAAATCATGAGTCACTTCAAATATTTCACAAAACGTTTTAGAATGTTCTGAAACGTTACATTCTTGCCTCTGAGAAAGGTGGCTCAGAAAATGGCCTTATGCGCGCCAGAAAACCGTCAAAATATTTCATATACCAAACTGTATGATAATTACAATTAAGTGGAATGGCACACCTTTTTATTTGAGTATTTAAATATTATTATTATTATTATATGAATTACATTATATGTGTTTATATGAATTAGTTAGAACAATGCTCTATGAGAGATAACGTGAGCAGCCATGATAGAAAACGTGAGAAGACATATTCTGGGGTAACTACAATAGTAAAATAATCAACAATTTAATAATAATCAACTGCAAAATGATGTAGGTTAGGGTTATCAGAATTAAATATTTTCTTCAGAATTGTGTTCTATACACCAAAATATGTCATTTGAACACCCCTCTCCATTGATTTAAAAAAAATGCATAGTATGACCCGCCCTATTGCTACAGCCTCTCAATATCTTTCCTGAGGGTGGGCGACCAGAACTGCACAGCATACTCCAGGTGCGGCCGAACCAGAGAATTGTACAGCGAGAACACAATCTCCTTGTTCCGAAATCCAAATTGCCTCCTGATATAACCCAACAACTTCTGGGCTTTCTTTTCCACTTCTACGCACTGTTTGGTAAACTTAAGGTCGCTGCTAATTAGCACACCCAAGTCCTTTTCCAGATCAGTCGACTCGATATTACTCCCCAACATTGAGTAGTCTCACTTGGAATTGGCGTAGCCAATGTGCATGACCTTGCATTTACCCAAGTTAAACGGCATTTGTCATTTTTCGGACCACTCTCCTATCCTACGTAGGTCCGCACGCAGTTGCTTTATCGCGCCTCGGGCGTCCTAACATTGGCCCCAAGCTTCGTGTCATCAGCGAATTTGGCGATCCTACTGACGATCCCCAAAACGGAACCCTGAGGAACCCCGCTAGTGACTGAGGCCCAACCCGAACTAGCCCCTTTAATTACAACTCTCTGCCGCCTATTCTTCAGCCAGTTTTCAACCCACCTACCTACTTCCCCACTAATACCCAGCGCGCGCACTTTGGCCATTAGCCGGCGGTGAGGTACCTTATCAAAGGCTTTCTCAAAGTCGAGATAAAGTATATCAATCGCCCTACTCTTATCATACTCAACATGACGTGGAAAAACTCGAGCAAGTTGGTGAGACACGACCTATGCCGTCTAAACCCATGTTGGGAATCCCCAAGCAGCTTGTAGGAATCCAAATGGTCAACGATCCTATCCGCTCTTATCCCCTCTAATAATTTACCTACAACTGAAGTGAGACTAATGGGACGATAGTTCCCTGGACTTTCGTGATCCCCTTTCTTAAAGATAGGGGTCACGTTGGCTTCCCTCCAGTCACCAGGCCCTGGCCTTTGATAAATGGGTAGCCTGGGTAGCCTAGTGGTTAAGACGCTGTGCTGCTGGTGGGGTGTGGTTCGGATTCCACGTTAAACTGAAGGTCCAAGGTGGAGTGACAAGCTTGACCTTCTTCAGAATTAACAATTCGGCGGAAGCTAAACCAAGGTATATATATATATATATATATATATATATATATATATATATATATATGGCAAGGAGAGGAAGGGCGACGAGCTTGACCTTTGTGAAGTGAGGAATCATCGCACGGAACATTTGAAAGGTTAAAAGGTATATTAAAAAAAATCGCTTTTCCCAGGGGTTTGGGTTGTGAAGGCAGAAAAAAACCCGGATACAAAATACAGAAGGTAGTGAAAAGGAGAAAAGGCAGAAAGTAATTTGTACACATCCATTCAGACAGGTGTCCTACTGCACCAGCGCCCTCACCCCCTTACATGGCAAAATTCCACACTTGGGACGCTTCCAGGCCTTGTCAAAACTAAATGAGACAGAGTCCCGAACTTACATGTTTCAAATAAACTTCTTCCATTCTAACTAACTTGCAGCCACTCCTCGTCCATCACCCAGATCAAATTCACGCTTATTCACGCAGTCGTTCACCATATCCATACATTTCAGCCTTCTTCTCCTTTTCTTTCTCCTACCTTCGTAAACACTCTCTCTCTCCTTCTACATACACACACACACACACACACACACACACACACACATATATATATATATATATTATATATATATATATATATATATAGAGAGAGAGAGGAGGGGCGACAAGCTTGACCTTCGTGAAATGAGGAATCATCGCGCGAAACATTTGAAAAGTTGAAAGGTATATTTACACACATGTGTGTGTGTGTGTGTGTGTGTGCTTTCATTCACAGAGATCGCCCCAACAAACACGTTCTGCTCAAGGTCATTTCAGCACACCACCTCGAGTGTTTAATAAAGAATATTTAGTGCTGTTGGATCTTTACAAGGATAAAGTACCTAGTTATTTCCATTAATTATTTATACTTACGTATCTATCTATGTAATATCAGTGCATTACATTTCAATATTTTTCAGTGAATTTATTGCTCATGACGTCATCTTGTTTCTCAGTGAGGTTAAACTGGATTATTTCAAATGGTTGCCTATTTAGCTTTAGAAAATAAATCATTTGTGAAAATTACCCAAAGGTCCCTTGACATACAATCAGTGTTTTCACTTCGGTATCAGGAAAAGTGCGTTACCCAGTGAGCCACCGGTGTTGGTGACACTTACACACGTTTCAGGGTCAGGCACAGGGCCGGATTAAGACCTTTAGAGGCCCTAAGCACTTAAAAGATTTTGGTGCCCCATATATATGTAATTCAAAATATAAACAAAAATAAACCATAAAATAAAATTTTATTTTTTGAAATGAAACAAAACTTACAGTAAGATGGAAAATAATGTTTATTTTTGTATACTTCCACTTCATTTATATTTGAAAAGTTTTCTCCTACTTTTTTTAATTGCAAAGTCTTTGATCAGATCCTCAAAACTAATCTTACGTAACACATCTGCTTCTATACTTAGTAGAGATAAGGCATCCAGCCTGCCTTGTTGCATAGTTGTTCTGTTGGTATTTTTAATATACTTCAACTGAGAAAATGAACGCTCAGCTGAGCAATTTAATGTTAAAAATATACGAAAGGCAATTTCTACATTTGGGAAGGCACACTCAATATTGTCTTCTACAATTATTTTATAAAGTTCAGCATGACTGAATCTTGTTTTTACATTTTTTTTTGCACTGAACTTATGGCACACATATGAGTGAAACTGCTGAAGCTCAGCAGAGAAATTAGTGTTCAAGTCCTCTGGGTAAGCATCAATCATCTTTTTACAACCCTGAGAATACCTTTCAATTTCAGTAGATGATGAAGTGGTGACATTATGTGGCACATCACTTAGAAAAGAAAATCTCTCTGCTATTTCTTTGTATATCTCTCCTCTTCTTCTCATCTCAGTTTCAAGTTTGTCAACAATTGTGTAAAAGGTGGTGATAAGAAATTTATCTCTGGCATTCAGATATACTTCTGGTGCATCTCCGTCATTGGGTACCTTCTTTCTGATACGTTTGCGAGTTTGAGCTGCCTTGTAATCAACATCTGGTAGCATTTCCTTTGTAGCTGCTTCATATCTTTCAAATTCATCTCGTGAAGTGCACAGTTGGTCAGCTAATGATCCATACAGATCTGCACATGTTTTTAAGTTCACATCCTTATTCTGTAGAACTTTGCTTACTCTATGAAAATTTTGCAAAATCTCATCCCAAAAATTCAACATAAAAACGAATTCTAGCTCTTGCATCTTATTTGCAATATTATTTGCTTCTCTTCTAGTGTCTCCCTTTTGTGACTGGTCTTCAGCTATACATTCTAACGCTTCTAAAATTTTAAGGAAAGATTTCAAAATTGCTGCTGTTGCCATAGCATGTGCCTCCCATCTGGTATCAGAGAGGGATTTTAAGACACTTTCATTTCCAATACAACCTTTAAGAATTTCCCACCTGCTGGTTGAGGCTAAAAAAAAGGTATAGAGCAACTGCACTGTAGAGAAGAAATTAACCGCCTCTTGACAGCAGTCAACAGCACTTCGGCCTACCAGATTTAGTGAATGGGCTGCACAGGGCACATATATAGCAAACTTGTTTGTTTCTAAAATTTTTTGCTGCATCCCCTTATAACGCCCAGACATGTTGGCAGCGTTGTCGTAAGATTGACCCCTACATTTTGAAAAGTTTAGCTTACAAACTTCACGTAAGTACTGCAACACCTGATTTGCCATTTCCTCACCAGTATGGCTTTTCATTTTCAGAAAGGTTAAAAAGCGTTCAATAGGCTGTCCATCTTTTAAGTACCTAAGTACAACACTTAACTGATCGATATGTGATAGATCTGGTGTTGAATCAACTGACAAACTAAAATAACCAGAAGATTTTACTTCGTCAACAATGAGTGCGTGGACCTTTTGAGCCATTAGTTGAATGAGTTCCTCACAGGTGGTTTTGGACAGGTAAGAAGGATTTCCTTTGCCAGAATTTCCATATTTCAAAATGTGACCTGCTAAAAATGGATCAAACCGGCTTATGAGCTCAAGCAGCCCTAAAAAATTCCCATTCTGCAATGATCCAAATCTTTCTTCTGTTCCTCGAAAAGACAAGCCACGTTCAGCTAACGTACAAATAACAGCTATGACACGCCTCAAGACATGTTCCCAGTAATCACACTCTTCCTGAATTTGTTTTTCCAACTGTTGTCCCAACCCCGCACCTTGTCTGCGAGTTAAGTATGTTAGCATAGAGTCTCGGTGAGTAGTGCTTTTTTCATGATGATCAATTACAATAGTATTTCGCCAGTCACTGAACCCTTCTCTTATAACAAAATGTGAGACATTTTTAGGAGCAAACAGTTTACAAACATAACAGTAAACTGATCCTGTTGATGGTGAATACAATAACCACTCTCTCTTGTATTTCTCACCATTGGCTTTTGTCCCAACGAAAAGTTTTTGTGAACAGTATCTTGCTGGTTTGCCACTACTGAAATGCCGGTAAGACTTGTCAAATGGCCCATTGTGGTGTTGACAGTCACTGGGTCCACAAGCAATCCAATAAGCCACATCATCAGCAGAGAAATCAAGCCACAACCCTGGATCTTTTGCTATATTTACTTCATCTTCTGCAGACTGATTCATTTCACCACCATCACCATGGTCCACTAAACTTTCATTTTCAGCAATTATTTCAACCCCAGAATGTCTTGTAAAGCAACTTGAATCAACATTTGCAGTAGAGGTATCAAGAGAATTTACAGGCAAAGTGAGATCAGTAGTGAGACATGTGGTAGATGAACCTGCTTGTGACACCTCGGTGATTCCAACGTCATCATATTTTGATTTTGAAGTGATCAAAGTGGTATTTGTGTCCACTTCTGATGACGGAGATTGGTTTTGATTCAGAATCGGTATATCATGTTGACGTTGTGGTCGTGGAACTTGTGTGAAGAAATCAGTCAGCTTTGCAGTCTTGGACTCTAAATCCAAAGTCTTCTCTTGTTTCTCTTTTGATAGTTTTCGCTTTTGTGCACCACTTAACTGAACACGTTTCATCTTGGTTCTTGGGGTCTGTAAAATAAAAAGAATATTTTATTTGTATATTATGTGGCAATCAACACAGTTACACATATCACAATCTTGGCTTTGTTCTTTTATTCTCAGAAAGACAAAATGGGAACCGTACACAACCAAAGTGGCAATTTAAATATAAGTGGCAATTAAATATAACTCAACCGAAATATCAACTCGAAATGTTGAATACAAATCAAATCGAAAGAAGGAACCAAAAGAAGGAACCGAAAGTAGGAACCGAAACCTATAAAATAAAAATACTTAACATTAGAATTAATAATACGCAATCTATAAAAATATCAATATTAACATTTCACTATTAACGAGCCACATTTTATATTTACATTTATTTATTTATTTAAAACACAATATTTAATTATAGGAAATATGAACATTTGCTTAGGGCCTAAATTGTCCTAACTACGTTTGATGTTATATATACATTACAAATTATTCACTCTGGTTATTACAATCTAAATTCTTTTATACTGTTATGACAATAGATAAATAAATTATAAAATAAAGATACGTGTATGATAAAATATTGTTATATATACAAATAAAGTACACTTCATAGACTTACCCTAGAGAAGAAGAGAGAGCAACAGATAAACTTCTTCAACGCTAATTAACTTAGGTCAGTATATCTTATTATTATAATGGCCGTGATAAACATCACTTGATACAACAGCAATATAGAGAGTTTTAAGTTTCTTTTATTTTAATATTAATTTATATTACAATTCTATAAACCTAAATCTTTCTGTAAAACAATACCAAATGATTATGTAAAATATATATTTAATATTATATGCACAAATCACACGTTCAGAATAACTTCCTATAGCACACGAAAATATTTAATCTATATGTATTTTTAATATGGCGCTCAAAGATTTGATATAAACAAAATAATAACGCAAAGCGTAAAGTGTGTGATTACAACGAAATATATTATTCTCTCAAAAGGGTTGTTGTTCACTACAAATTCAAACAATGAAAAAAAAAAATACTATATATGAATGTATATAATTCAGTTTTCAACAGCTTATAGGCTATAAGCCGCGATTATAATAGTATAATAAATCCATGGTAAATCCGACAATGGAAAATTT
The DNA here is from genome assembly GCA_023014485.1 of Bathynomus jamesi. NCBI lineage: Eukaryota > Metazoa > Arthropoda > Malacostraca > Isopoda > Cirolanidae > Bathynomus > Bathynomus jamesi. The sequence continues at coordinate 110,360 of JAJOZX010004618.1, read as the reverse complement.
CTGTGGTGCCCCCCTTCCCTTGATGCCCTAAGCACGGGCTTATTTTGCTTAATGGTTAATCCGGCCCTGGTCAGGCAAGAGGAATGATCAGGCGGAATTTAATTCCTTATAAAAAATCTTGTATTAGTAAAAAGTCACAAGAAGAGTGAAACTTTATTTTAGGAATCTAAACCTTTACAATTATAATTAATCGGAGCAAGTGTAGTTTACGTTCCCCTGTGGTGCCTAGTGTAGTTTATGGTCCCCTATATTATCCTAGTGTAGTTTGCGTTCCCCAACTTTGTCTGTGTATACCTAATCAAATAAAAGATTAAAACTAACGAAAATATTACGCCTTAACCTAACCAATCTTCAATTTATATATATATATAGTGGGCCTAGTTTTAGCCGTTTGGGGTGATAATGATTAATTGATATAATGATTGATTGTTAATGACAGGCTGGGTCAACAATTTATGATGTCCTACAGTATCGCCGGTTGAAGGTGGGTAATGGAGTAGACCTACTATAATATTTCTGAGTGATACGAATTGCTTCGAGGTCACCAGCTTGGATTACACCCAAGCAAATATTGTTAAGGTTAGAAAAATTACCTTATTGTTTTGTATTTAATTAAGAAAATAAATCTGTTATCTGTTCAGAGTGAATAACAAATGATTGACAGTAATTATAGTGAATAACAATTATTTAACGGCACTTATAGTATGCTAAATATGACTGAGGATTAACAAATGAGGAAATGGTTATAGAGCGTAATTGTTAAGTAATACACTCGTTTATGGTAGTTTATTAAAGTATTCTCAGTATGTCCCTCATTGACAAGGAGAGTTTATCCCGTTTAATTAATCTGACTGCGAGATTCCGGAATAACACTTTATACCCTTGCTTCTATGGCGTCCTCTCTCTCTCTCTCTCTCTCTCTCTCTCTCTCCTCTCTCTCTCTCTCAGTCCGTTGAGAGAAGGGAATGCTTTTCTATCGTTGAAGGATATAAAATGACGCATCACCCTTTGCTTTGTCAGTCTTTATTTTCACAAGGTTGAAATCACTTTTAAAATATTAGAATTTCTCAGTAATTAGAAAATCAAACTCCAAGGACGAAACACTCACTCCTGCCCGAAGGCCGAGGCGGGACTCTCTCCACTCTGCCCTGGAGAAACGGGGGAAGTGGTCTGTGACGAGATCGTCCCAGATGAAGTTCCTAATCACGCAACTTCTGCTCATACTTGGAAGAATAGTGAGCATTGCGCGGATTTTTCGAGGGATCCCCCTTCTTCTACAAATTTACGTGAGGTCACGGAGAACTCGCCTATGTCCCTCGGACATGATGCAAGCTCGGCTTATGACCTCGACGAATTCGGGAAAAGAAAATTGCCACTCTTTTTCTTCCTACCAAAGGGAGTGATGTATCTCTGCATCCGCCACTTTGATTTCACTCCAAAAGGACCGAATACACGAAACGAAGAACAGTAATCATAACGTCGGTTTATCCCATTTACAAATTGTTTTTTTTACCATATTTCCAGTTCAAGTGCTACCACCACACGTACTCCATATACCCGTTTAGGCCATACCCGTACATTCATGCCCTACGTACTAAATTATTGAAATACGCTCGAGACGTGGAATGATTGATGTCGGAGGCAATTAGCCACCAACGCGTACATCCAGAAACTTGAGCAATGTCCACACGTAACCTTTGAAATTTTATACATTCCAAGCTATAGAATTTAGTCAATTCCAAAGTTCTAAAAAGTTCTCAAAACGACAATATCCGTTCTAAACCTTGCAGAAATCGTATCAATTTCATTTAAGTACTTTGTCCAATAGTTCATGGAAATTCATTTCTCTAAATTTTTGTTCTCTTAAAGTTCGATAAAAAAATCGCGTATGATTTGAAAGTGTATGCACACGGTGAACTTAGACCAGTGTAAAAAAGTGGACCTAAATAAACCAGACTCCAAGTGCTCAAGGACACACAAGTGACCGTTAATTATAAGTGTTCATTAGTGCATAAGTATCAATTTTAATGAAAAATTTAACTGATAAGTAGAGTGGATTAAGTACTAAGTAGATGTATTTTGTTTAACTATTTCTTTCGTCTTTATGTAACATTATATCCAACTACTTCTTCAATAATATCTTTGTCTTTATAAAACCCTACATCCAACTACTTTTGTTTGAGAGGATTTTTCAAACTAACCAGGGCTGTGGAGTCGGTGATAAAATTTGCCGACTCCAACTCCGACTCCGACTCCAAAAATTTTAACATTCCGACTCCGACTCCGACTCCAGAAATCTGACTTGTATAATTACGACTCCGACTCCGACGGAATGTTAAGGCCAAATTGATTTATGGAGATTCATAAACAAGGCATTTCGTCACCACCACATGACTCATCAGGTTACTTAGTGGCTGTAACTATGCCTTAATGGCTTTTTTTCTCTTTATTAAAAAATTACAATAAATCCCAAAATACAAACTGATTGAAACTTAAACAAAATAAGATTATTATTGGTTTAGCAAATTAATAAGATGTTTTTGTATTATAAACATCCGTAACAAAATGTACTAACCTAAACTGAATTTGTTCTTTTAAAAAAAGGATCGCTTCCATTAAATCTTCTTTCAGTGATGCTTATCAAAATTATCAAATTGAAATCTAAAAATCTGAAAAAGATTTAGGGTTGCTAGCAGTGTTCCCTCTAAGGTGTGCGCGTGTACGCGCGCACATGGGGTTTTATTGCCGCGCACACAGCCAAATTTTATGCGCACAAAAATTTAAAGTTAATTGGACATAAACAAAAATTATTTTCAAATGCTTAAGTTTTCTGTTATCTTAACTTTTTCAACACAAGAAACACAACTGTTTATGTTATCTTCATTTACTAATTGGCAACTCCGTATATCTATATCTTACGACATAAATACTGAATCATTTGAATGAGTCACGGTTGCTGAGCTGACTCAGTTATTGTCTGGAGTTTCAACGTTCTGCGTAGCTGGTGCATAGTGAAATATTTGTTACCAATAGTTTGTTGATATATAGTCAAATTCATTTTCCAAAATATACGACAATAGCTTTCGTAATATTTACTAGTTCATTACGGAGTACCGTTACGGTATGTCGGGAGTAAACTAATAATATTAAGGAAAGTGCCTAAAAGATATTTATATTCGGTATAAACCGACCAACTTTATTGCGCGTATTGCTGTCGTGTGCGGGATTACGTGTTCCAGTTGCAATGTTACTTTCTTTAAAATTGGTTCTTTTGACCCAAAGGAATTGTAACCTAACTTAACCTAGGTTAGGTTAAATCAATATAAGGCCTATTCCCATAATTTTCTTCGGTTTATCCATCTCTAATGTATTCATCCGTGCAGACGAAAAAGGCCTAGGCTGCCTATATACTCTAATCTTTATTTACGAATGGAGGTATCGGCTTCTACTCTTAATTTATCGGATATTATTAATAATTATTATAATTATTAATTAAATCATTCATAAATTCTTAATAATACTATTATTAGGGTAAATTACAAGGAGACAGCCCCTCGCTGAATTATTAGTTTATTATGATGAAAAATATATCACACGTCGTACCGTACGACATGTTGCATGAGTATGTCACTGCCAGGCGTAAAAAAATGTTTTATGGTGGTCATTTTATAATAAAATTTTACTAATTTAATTATTAAACATTTTATGTTTAACCTTTTGAACCACAACTCTTCATAATGATTGTGTGACAGAACCCGCTAAAAACCTGAAATTTCAGCTATGTTTACATACGATTTTCTCAATAAGTTTCATTTCGATTTAAATAAATTAGGTACCGCGGGCGTTAGAATATAGTATTTTCTCTAATTATGGAAGGTAAATTCAATCAAACGCGTTTTCTGTGAACTATATCTTATTCTAAAATATAAAGTAAGAATACATATAAATTATATATATGTGTATATGTACATTATGTATATATATATATAAATGTATGAGTCCAAATCTACCCAATGGCCCGAATAGGTTAATATTATGTTCAATATAATAATAATATGTTTTGCTATGCAATCATTTTACGTTATTTAGCATAAATATAGGTACAATTTTATGATAATTGTTTGTTTTTGTTTCAGATTTTAAAATTAATGAACCGACACTATAGTTAATTCAGCATGTCTTTATCAGTAAAATAACAAGTTACCTTTACGTTTACGGTAATTGCAGTGTTATAAGTTTGCTCAAATAATACTGGTGTGCGCATGTAATGAAACATTCGTACTCTTTAATTTAGAAGTTATTACATCTTATAATTAACCCATTACACCAATGCATAAAGGAGCTAAACGGAAAAGAGCTGCAAATTTCTTTAAGACAGAATGGATGGAAGTATATATAGAAACAGCAACACCAAAATCTGATAGTGATTTGCGCGTGTAGTTGCGAGACATATTCACTTTCAATTCCGATACTGGAGTGATTTGTAATTATTGTCGAGATGCAAAAGTAGTAGGGGAATTTGCATGTGGAAAGATGTGGGGTGATGTATGGAAACTTGACTTTTTAAGGCGTCATTTATCAAGCAAATCTCATTTAGACGGTGTAACGAAACTTAGAAATAAAAATCCTTCATTACCAGCAAAAGGTCTGCTCAGAATGTTGCATGAAAGTGCTGAAGAAAGACAAAGAAAATTAATGTTTTGCGAGCGAAAACATTCAAATCAAGAAGAAGTTCAAGTTTTAATTGATAATGTTATTTTAGCTGTTAACCCTTAACTGGTCGCGCTGGCGCATGCAGTGCGCCAAACCGCCAAAAATTTGAAATATTTGGTGAATTTCGCTGAAATATATTTGCGTTACAAACTTACAGGTACCCTCCTAGTCACTCACAAACTGTCGCGTAGAGTGGTTGCCGTTCTCTGCTGCGTTTTCTGTGTCCGTTAGGAGGTCCGATTTCAAATTTTTTCGGAGACATAGCACTTTGTGCGCCGCGCGCACAGTTATGTAAGTAATCTTTAAGGGATTTTTTTTTCTTTTCTACACCTGTTATATTCATGTTATTAGTTTTATTTGTGAGTTTTGATTATTGTCTTTGTTTTGAATGAAGAGAAATACTATATTTGATAATTGCTTTTCAAAAATTATTTTTTTACCTGTAAATTTCATTTTTTATAGGGCTCAACAAATGGTGTGTGATGATCAATTGATCATATTGCTGCCACATTGGCAGAGTTATGTTATCAGAACAGGACATTGATGGAAGTGATGAAGATTCTGAAGAGGAGATTCTAGTTGAAGAAGAACATGACTCTAACTCAGAGCAGGTGGCCACTTCAGATGATAATTCAAGCTCGAGTGAAGTAGAAGATGAAGTCAATTGCTTTGTTGGAAAAGATGGAACAACAATTTGGAAGAAAACTGCTTTTAGAAGTAAGTTTAGTAGAACTCCCTCTACCAATATCGTGACCAAAATTAAGCCAAGATCAAAAGTAAGTGCTCAAAATGTGACAGATGAGTTGTCAGCTTTTTCTAACTTCTTTGATGAAGGAATGATAGATACTATTGTAATTTGCACGAATTTGACCATTGAAAATAAACGTTCAACTCACGACTATTCCAGAGATAGAGATATAAAAAACACTACAAAAGGTGAAATACTGGCATTTATTGGCCTTCTTTATCTTGCTGGTCTAAAGAAAGCAAATCACACAAATTTTCTTGAACTTTGGACTGATGATGGTACAGGCATAGAAATTTTTCGTGCTACAATGAGTTACAAAAGGTTTCTGTTTTTGCTCGCTTGTGTACGGTTTGATGACAAAAGGACAAGGCTTATAAGACAGGAAACTGACAAATTAGCAGCCATAAGGACAATACTTGACAAATTTGTGGCAAATTGCAAAGACTGTTATTCACCAAGTGAGTTAGTTACCATAGACGAGAAATTGGAATCATTTAGAGGACGATGCAGTTTTATACAATATATGCCAAAGAAACCTGCAAAATATGGTATAAAAATTTTCGCACTAGCAGACTCAAAAACGTACTATACATGCAATTTGGAGGTATATTGTGGGAAACAGCCAGATGGCCCATTTTCCGTTGTCAACACGCCATCAGCGATTGTAAACCGGCTAATCGATTATCTAAAAGGCTCTAATCGGAATTTGACCTGTGACAATTGGTATACTAGTTATCCTCTTGTCCTGTCCCTATTGAATTCCAAAATAACATTCCTTGGTACAGTAAGGAAAAATAAGAGAGAACTGCCAAAAGAGTTTCAACCGAGCAAGGGGAGAAAAGTAAAGTCTTCCCTATTTGGATTCCAGAAAGATGTAACAATGGTGTCTTATGTACCTAAGCAAAATAAGTCTGTAATATTGTTTTCAACAATGCATCATGATGCAGCCATCAACTCGCTAACAAGCAAACCAGAAATGATCATGGATTACAATATGACAAAAGGGGGAGTAGATACAGTAGACCAGATGTGTGGAACTTTTTAGTGTCGAGAAGAACACGAAGATGGCCCCTTGCACTGTTCTTTGCATTGCTAAATGTAGCAGGAATCAATGCTCAAGTGTTATTCAATGCAACACATAGAGAGACTGCACACAAATATAGAAGAAATTTCTTGAAAATGCTAGCAATGGGCTTACTAAGGAGTCATTTGAAGGAAAGAAAGAATATAAAAAGCCTTCCAGGAAATATTAGAGCAATACTTTCAAAACACGTAAGTTAAGAAGAGGAGGAACCAGCAAATAAAAGAGCACGAGAAAGCAAAGTAGAAATGAAAAGGGGAAGGTGTTATATATGTGGGCGTGCAAAAAACAATAACACAACTCTGAAATGTGGAACCTGCACAAACTTCACATGGAAATAACATACACCTGTGAAATATGTCACAGAAATGTTGACATAGACACCAAATAACAAGAAATGCATACATAAAAATCTTAATAAAATACATTTATTTTACTCAAAAATGATTTTATTTACCTTTAAAGTCATTAAAGGACTACGGTGTATTCCGTGCGCCGCGCGCCCACTTAAGTTTTGAATAGGGGCACGCCCACTTAAGGGTTTTAAAATGAATAATTCCATGTTCTCTGTTCAGGACATTAATGATCATATGTCAAAGTATGTTAATATTCCAGATAATTGGAGAAGTAAAAATTATGCATTTGAATTTTTGGAGAATATTAACGCCATTGTGCAAAATGATGTAATGACAGAAATAGTTTCAGCAACGTTTCATACGTTAACTCTTGATGAAAGCACGGATATTTCCGTCAACAAAATGTTGGTACTTTATTTCAAATATAGAGCTCAAAATTCTACCGAATATAAAACGACATTTGGTGGAATAGTAAAATTACAAGCATGTGATGCTTCTACAGTTGTTTCTACAATCGAGCAGTTTTATGAAGAACATAATCTTGACTTTAAAAAAATGGTTATGTTCAAATCTGATGGTGCCTCGGTAATGTTGGGTCGGCTTAATGGCGTGGCTGCGCAACTGAAGCGTAAAATTCCTCATTTAGTTGTACAACATTGTGTTGCCCATCGCGAAGATTTGGGTATTTGTGATACTTGGAAAGAATTCAAGCTGATAAGGAACATCGAAACTTTAATTAGGACCATATATACATTATTTTCCAGATCTACAACAAAGAAGAGCAAATTCGAAGGGATTGTTATTGCTTCTGAAAATAAGTCGGTTGCCTTCAAACCTCTTAATGAAGTACGGTGGTTGTCGAGACATTTTGCACTGGAAGCAATAATTAGAAATTATGATTCTTTAATAGTGTATTTTGAGCAGGATGTATCAAATGATCCAATTTCAAATTATTGTCACACAAAATTAACTAACCCTGAGTACCGAATAGCTTTGGAAATTTTGAATGATGTTTTGGGTGATTTGGCTTCCTTGTCTAAGCTTTTACAGAAGCGTAATCTAACACCACTAGATGCAAATCATCTTGTTCATGGTAAATTGAATAAGATAAAAGAACAATATCTTGGTGAAAAAATTTCATGGAGTAAACATGTACAAACACTCCTTAACAAATTTCATGAAGAAAATATTGAAGTTGATACTTTTTCTTTGTTGAATTTCATAAAAACGCTGTGTGTTCACATGGAAGACCGGTTTCCTACGAACGAAGTAAAAGAATGGTCTTTATTTGATTGTTCAGCAATTGCAAAATGCAACTTTGGCTTTGGAGTTGAAGAAATTCAATATTTGTGTTCCAAATATGTCGATTTTCTAAATGAAAGGGATGTCATTATAGAACAGTACAATGACTTTAAATTTATTGCAGGTGAAAAAATAAAAGTGAAACTTATTGAAAACTATGCTGATATGGTGGTTTTTGTCCTCCAAAATGAACAATTTAAAGATCTTGCAATATTGATGGACATAGGAGGAACTTTTTTAGCATCTAGTGTGGACTGTGAACGTGGTTTCAGTTTGATGAACTCGATAAAAAATAAGCTGAGAAACCGTTTACAAGAAAATCATTTAGATATGCTTATGCGTGTGAAAAGTTACCTAAATGATGGAGGAACAATCAACCTTGAAAGAGTATATTCAAGATGGGCAAATCTGAAAGACCGTAGAGAAAAACAATAGTAAGAAGAAACTAGTATAAACCATTAAAATTCAATATATTGTTTAATTTTACTTAAAATATTTTTAATTTGGATGTTCTTATAGAAAATATATTTATTTATAGAATAAATGAATGTAAACTTCATTACTCATAGTTTTAGTGTCTCCTTAAAGTATAATATGGTGCTATGTTTTAAAATAATGATACAATTGTTAATCTTTCAAAATCATCTACCTCCTCTTTATTGATTTTTTTGATGATTCAATGAATGATGCCAAATGATAAAGTTTGCACAATTTTATAACATTATTGGGAATGTTGCACACAAGAAACAAAATGCGCACATAAGTAGCACAAAATTAGAGGGAACATTGGTTGCTAGTACAACATTTTTAAATTTCCTTATTATTAATTATGTTAATTAATTAATTATAATCCTTATTAATTATAAGCAACTATATTTATATATTATTTATATTTATATATTTATATGTTATATATTATATATTATTTATATATTATATTATATATTAAAACATTAAGTTAAATCTATTTTATTCATAAAATTGAGCTAGGCCTAGGCCTAGGCTGCTATGGTTATAATTGAAGGCTTTGCACCGACTCCGACTCCATCCAACTATGCACTTCCGACTCCGACTCCGACTCCACTCAAAATTGACCGACTCCACGACTGCGACTCCTGACTCCGACTCCACAGCCCTGAAACTAACCCCCGAGTACCAACTGTGGGAGGGGAGCCATGTGGAAAAGTGTTTCCACAAGAAAATAAATTTGTTAAAATTTAAAGATATCATTCTGTTTGTATAAATTAAAGTATTAATCCTTTAAAAGATATTATTCTGCTCGTATAAATTAAAATATGAATCCGTTAAATTTTTAATATTGTATAAAGTGCCTCAATGCCAGTGGATTGTCTGGTATCCTTTCTTAACCCTAACGAAAACAGTGTTGTCACGTCTATAATCTTAAACAGAGATTCCTAAATTCTAAATGTTCTTTTCGATTATTGTAAATCACATAAAAGAGTTAAGGGAAAAACTACGATTATATAAATTCTTTTGCTAATATCCAATTATATACTGTAAATTCTTTTGCTAATATCCAATTATATACTGTAAATTCTTTTGCTAATATCCAATTATATACTGTAAATTCTTTTGCTAATATCACTATTTGAGTAGGATTTTTCAAGTTTAATAATCTTTTGTAAAACGTGGCACCATGGGAATTTCTCCAGGGCAGAGTGGAGAGAGTCCTGCCTCGGCCTTCGGGCAGGAGTGAGTGTTTCACCCTTGGGGCAGCCGGTTCGGCTGGGCCCCTTAGCTTTTTGATGTAAGCATTTGTTTCGTTTTATTCTCTAAACAAGTGTAGTGAAAAGGATTTGTTTTTCGAATTACTAAGAAATTCTAATATTTTAAAAGTGATTTCAACCTTGTGAAAATAAAGACTGACAAAGGGTGATGCGCCATTTTATATCCTTCAACGAGAGAAAAGCATTCCCTTCTCTAAACGAACTGAGAGAGAGAGAGAGAGAGAGAGGATGCCATAGAAGCAAGGGTATAAAGTGTTATTCCGGAATCTCGCAGTCAGATTAATTAAACGGGATAAACTCTCCTTGTCACTGAGGGACATACTGAGAATACGTTAAACAGTCGGAGATGTTGTAACGAAGAAAAATAACATCACTTCGCCGACACATAGAATAAACGATGCAGCCTAATAATGATTGGAAGAAATGCACGTACGTTTAGTACACTGTAAGTGGATTAGGCCGTCGATAAGGAAGTGCTTAAAAGGATCTCATAAACAAACGGATGCAAAATAAAATGAATTACATGAAAGAACAAAATAACAGGGTGATACACAATTACGGTATTGGAATGACACTTAGATTAGAAAATAGGCCTACTGCGTTCTTAACGAGAGTCAGTTAGAACGCTTAATTAAACACTTTGGGAGTATAGCCTACCGTTCGGCGGTAGGCTGATGTAGGAGGCTTCACGAGAGTTACTCAGAAAAGATGCACCTATCTTACCAGGACGTCGAATACCTCTGGTGAAGAAGTGTTGAAGGTGGACCTATTACTGTAGGCTCGAGGTGTCGTTGACCGTCCTATTGAAGCTTGTTGAACGAGCGCTGGGCTTCGAAGGAATGTTTCGCAGGCGGTCTGTAGAAGGTCTTGCTTGATGATGGATCGGAAGCTTTGAAGGAACAGCAGGCCGCTCCTCCGGCGGGAAGCTGGAGGGTGGTTGATGTGACGAGTTGTGCTACTGACGAAGGAGAAGCGTGACACGTGACGAGAAGTGCAAGCGAGAAGTGAGCGAATGAGAATGAGCGAGTGAGGAGTGTTTGTTTGTTTTTTCTGTTTAAGGTGCTTCAACCCTGCTGGATTATTGACACCATTTTTTTTTTTGACTCCCCGAAGGGAGGTAGAAAAGGAAGAAAGAAGAGAAGGCTAATAGTTTGGATAAAGTTCGGATATATGATGCAGTGGACCCTCGCTTATATAACCTCTGATCTGAGACGCGGAGTTTCGCGGGCATTTCTTGAGACGCCACCTACGCGTCCTTTAGTTATTAAGGGCTTGCTTTCGCGGGCCTTTTGGGAAGAAACAGACATCTTCATTGTTTCTGATTCCTTGACCACGTGAGTCTTCTAAGAATGTTTGAAGATGGCGTAGAAGAAAGAATTTGTTTGTCTACTTGTTTGTCTATTTATTGTCGGTCCTCTCTCTCTCTCTCTCTCTCTCTCTCTATATATATATATTATATATATATATATATATTATTCAGGGGAACGTAAACTACACTTGCTCCTTATAATCCCTTTAACAAGGTTCGAGTATCGGCTCGGACTTAAGGTTTCAGCGATTAAATTGGTTAGTAATTCGGAGCCCACATTAAGCTGCAGGTCCCCTCCTTCCTCATATGTACATTATTATTATTAAAACTATAACGTGACCTATTATTTTACGAAAATCATAGTGAAATGTCTCCGTAAATTAATTTCAACGCGATGTCATTCCGTGAACGGGGAAAAAAAAGTTAAAATGGCTAATATGTAGTTTCGTGGACATGAAATTTTTAACAAAGTCTGAAAAGTTGGAACCTCGCCCATTTCATTCATGAAGCCAATCAGGGTTAATTTTATACCCGAGTTAGGAGTACACTAGCTTAGGTGGTCGTTCTTGGTTGGTTAGTTGTTTCCCACATCACCAACACCCGGCCAATCAAAGATCACGGGTTTGGAAAAATATAGGTGGCCATGAGTCTACAATACACACGATTATTAACCATTAAATTTGAATAAATTTCTGAAGAAAAGTAAAGTAGCTTTTGTTAAAAAGTTTCGCTTTGTCAATCCACGAATGACATAAATTTGTATTTTCGATTAGTACTTATAGTGTTTTAAATTCAGTAGTTTTTGATATCATTAACTTTCTGTTGTTAGCAAATTGGTTGATTCGTTGCTGCTTTTAGCGAAACTAAATAAAATGAAATTAAAATCTGGGCACAAGGTAGCTGACCTTCCCGAAAATGAGGAAGAAGAACAAAGACAGTTATTTAAAGGTTATTCGCTTGGTATGATAAGACTTGAACCAGGCAACTGGTTTTTTACGAAACCATTTGCGGATTTTGCTGATAAGATCTCCGATTTTAAGGTAAGTAACTCTCTCTCTCTCTCTCTCAACAAATACTTCTTTTTATTCCTTCGTGCTTCTAAGTCAGGGTTTCTCAAAGTTTCACTCGTGAAGGGCCATTTCAAAATTATTTGATCTTTTGAGCTTTGAAAAAAAAAAATTTAAATTGATTCACGTTCTTTCCAATGGATTTCACATTTTCTACATATTACTTCCTCTTTCACGAATTCTTCAATTACAAATAAGTCATAATCCCACTCTGATTTTGCATAAAGTCTTTGGACATAGAGTCGGCTCGAGGGACGCATTTAGCCTGCGGGACACACTTTGGAAACCCGTACTCTAAAGTCTAAATCACTAGTTCCAAAACTTTTTCGACCGAGTTTTTAATAAATTTGAATAAAGTGAGATTGATAAGTACATAATATTAATTTAAGATTTTTTTTTTTACAGTTCAAACCTACTGACACAGTGATCATGACTTTTCCCAAGTGTGGAACAACTTGGATGCAGGAAATTATCTGGAATATGAAACACCCTTCCAATTTAGACAATCCGATACAAGGTGTCCCTGTCAATATAAAATGTCCATTCTTGGAGTGAGTACAGAAGCTGTTTATACCAATTTAAAAGATGCATGATCCAATCCTTCTTATTTTCCATATTATGTGTACCAATGACATTCAGCTGTTATAAATATTGATAATACATACACTCTTCAATACGAACATAGCCAAGTTATGTTTACGCAGCGACCTGTAACTCTTTGATCTTGATTAAGAAGAAATTAATTTGCTTTATGAATAGTTTCAGAAGCATTTGCCTAGAAACAAAGTTTCTGAAAAACATAAAAAAATTACTAATTAGTATAATTGAGATTTATTTTGAAAGTTTTATTAGTCACCAAAATGAGTAAATATCCAAGGAAAAAAAAGAATATAACCAATTGGTAGTTTTTTAATGTTAGAAATTTCGTTTATAAGCGAACTTTTTCGGAAATTGTCCTTATTATTTCAATTATTCCAGGTTTTATTTGTTAATGATTTAATTATCATATCAGTTACCAAAATTGAAATACATTAGCCACGCCTACGTCAGGAAAATTAGGAAAGAATATACAATTTTAGTGGAACCATAACTCATTTTTTTATTTTTTTACTGTGGCCCCCAGCTTGTTATTCCCCAAAAAAGCCGAATTACCACCGGGGGTAATTACCCCCAGGTTAAATACCACTGATCTATACGATACCACAGTCAAAATAGTATACAGTAACACAGTCTAACACATATAAATACGTGAAATTCAATACGCCAACTTTGGGCTAGCCTGGTAACCTATGGGCAAGATAGCGGACACTTTTTTTTATTATTAGCGTACGTTAACAAACAGTGGTAGTAGGTATTTTTCAGTACTATATTTTTTCATGTTATTATGTAATAATTTCAATCTTAAAAACCTAAAATAAAATAATTTACAATTTTGAAACTGTTAAATGTACATTCATATGGCAATACTTGAGAAATACCCAATAAAAACGATTGGAGAAGTTTGTTTACAAGCCACTGAAGCCAGTAGTCACGCCGTCTGCAAATAATTACGAAACACAACTATTAAGGCAAGTTAGTGACAATGTTAATTCAAATGGCACTGCTGAATTGCTGCCGGTCGGGTCATGAGCGCATGACAAAAGATAAAGTCGCATCCAAAATCACCGATTTTGTGACATTTCAAAGTTGGCAATCTTAATGATACTGGGTAAACTTAAACATGAAATAGTTGTTATATGTTTAACAATTTGAAAAGTATGATTGGTGAAAACTATGAAATAACTAAATGACTGACGAAGAATGAACATCATGAACATCGAAGAAAACTTGTCCTTATAAAATATTACACTTGAATAAGAAGAAATGTTACGAGTCCAATACACAGAGGGAATGTGCTTAGAGAAATACAATCCTTAAACTGCATGATAAAGATAGGACAAGTAAATGACAGATGAACGTCGCTCGTAGCTATATACTCGTATTAATATATATAGTCACGAACCACAATTTGAATACAAGTTATTGAGAAGTAGAACATTAAATCAATGTGTTCTGCGACAGCATTTCATCTATATAATTCCATTGTATCTTCCACCAGGCTTCAGATCTTATGATTAAGACACCACATCACATAACGGTATAACTTACTGATCATACGGTGTACGCTATATTCTTAAGAACTTATGTTTTTCTTTTTTATAAATTAACAGCCATTAAAAATTCTCAGGTTTGATTTTATTGCGAAATCCCCACATCAACCTCCTCCAGCCAATATGTTGGTTCAGCATTTCAATAAGTACTGCCCGGGAAAGGACCCGAAAGATGGCTTGTTTCTTCAGTTGACAGAAAATACCCAAGATCCAAGAATAATTAAGACCCACTTGCCGTTCTCTTTACTGACACCAAATTTGCTGGACACTTGCAAAGTAAGACCATCAAAATATTTATCTGCCTACAGTAGCGTAGCCAGGGGGGTGTACAGGGGGCACGTGCCCCCTTACAATCTACGATCGCTTGCTAATCAGCCCAATATTATATTATTTATTAGATGTAGTCTGTTTTCTTGTGAATTCATTCCCAAGTGCTTCTGTGTCCATGTTTTCTAGTTCAGCAATTAAGTTTTATGTTTCTATTTTCTAGTCTGCTAATTGCCAATTTGTACTCTGCTGCTGTTTATTAGACACTCCAGTACTGTATTATTTACTAGAATACTACATGCACCTCAATATAAAAATATAGTAGCGAGTTTCATTCAATGACAATCCCCAATTTGCACAGTTGCAATGATTCAAGGTGTGCCCCCCCCCCTCTTACCGAGATCCTGGCTACGTGCCTGTTTGCCTACGTATATATATATATATAAGTGAGAGAGAGAGAGAGAGAGAGAGAGAGAGAGAGAGAGAGAGAGAGAGAGAGAGAGAGAGAGAGAGAGAGACCTAAGATCCGTTGTATGATAGCACAAGAAATCAGAAAAGCGGCAAATGAAAATAAACAATAATGAGAACTTTCATACCATACTTACTCTTATAAACGTGTAAAGTTAGCGTACCGCTACTGACAGAAAATTATTGTGAAAGAAAATTTATAGGAAAGTAAGAAAACGTATAATGAACAGAAGAGCTTCAGATTTCATTCACATTATGCATACACTTATTTATTCCGTGTATTCAGTTGCTCATTAGAGGACAGTGGAAAATGAGGGTATCATGAACCATTAGACTTCTTAATTTAATTTATACCATGCATGTTTTTAAGTATTTTTTATTTATTTATTATATACAAGAAGTAATCACTTCAACGCCGCATTATTTTTTTTGGCGAATGCCAAAGACCACCACCCTGGGTATGAGGCCTCTGGTGTGGCCTGATCATCGAGTGACTCGTTCGTGGATGGATGACAAAGTAACTTGAGATGATCATCGCGAACAAATGTAAACATTGTGACGATGGGTATCATACCTACAAAAGCTTTTCACAATCGGAATGTTACACATATAATTTTGTCATCCCTCACCAAGTTCACAAATATAATTAAAGATTGGAATGGTAGCGTGGATATATCTTAAGTTCTTCTTCGTTTAAACAATTCATTCAATCAGCCCTCAGCTAAAGAATGGGATGTTTTACTATAAATCGTTTACCACTTTAACGCGTTGGCTGACAAATATGGATAATTTATCGATGAGCTTGTCTCTTTCACGAATTTTAACATATAAACCTAACTCCAACTGATGATATTAAACACTAAGACATTTTAAATTTTAATCTTATGTTTACAGGTTATAATAAACTTACCTTACGTTATATAATTCAATCGAAAAATGCCTAGGGCAGGACAAGGAAAAGTCCTAGAGCTGAAAGAAAATCTCTTTGTATGCCCTAGGAGAAAATTAGATTGAATTTACTGATCGAAATTCGTAGGTAAAGTAGGCCCTATTTGCCCATGGCCTGAGTTGAGATATAAATAATCAAAATGAAAAGAAGCGCCGTCTAGTCTCTCTCGTCTAGTTTGCCTTTGCTCTCGACACTACCCACTCTGGTCTGCCCTGCGCTCTGCGCTTTATAACGCCTCCGCGAATTTCCCTTTACAGTTTTCATTTTGCGTTCAGACAGATTTTCTTAACTTCCCCATCACTCAAATCTATAACTTAGAGAAACACTAAGAAATTTCTACTAAAGTTTAGGTCCCTAAATGGACCTATATTTATATAATTAATTAATAATGATTTATGATTAATATTTTAATTTTTACCGACAATGAACTGTGCACAAAATTTATGACGCTTGTGTTTCACAACAGCACCCATTGTTAAAGATTGCAGAGCGTCCTCACATTGATAGTCTCAAGAAACGCAAGTGGTTGATATGCCTGGTGTGATCTGATCTGACGAAGTGCAATTTGTTAAGATAGTTAATACATAATTAAAAGTGGTTGTTGAGCACTCGGTGTTTAGTTCAGATTCTACATGTTAAAACCTGTTCACGATCACGTAGGTTCACGTAGGCCATCTAATTTTTATCACAACACATAATGGCCTTCTTTTTTTTTTTATTCATTTATGTAAAAATTTTACTATATATTATATTATTAATAAATACCCAATTTATGACATCCCAACATGAGAAAATTACATTTTAAAATTATGTACGTTGCCACCCTTCGTAGTAGAAGTAATTAGATGAGGAAATACTGATCTAAAGGCACCTCTAACCTAATTTAATTATTCCCACGAAAATGTACATCATGAATGTGATTTTCCACTTCATTTTTAAAGTTTTATCATAATGTAATTCATATTGCTTCTTTCTCATAGGAATTACTTAGACAAGGAAACGCTGATCCAGGCATCTTCAGTTGGCCAACATCCCCCCCCCCTCCCAATTTAAGAATTCACCCAGCAGTGCATACATGACTTTTTCTTTGTTTTCACGAAATTTTTTAGGCACATTTTTAAAACTATGAATTCTGCTCCAGTCAAGTAGATTCCCTGAAGTTGCATAGGTCTATTCGGGTGTTTAGACTGCCGAGAGTTCCCATCAACCTTTCCGTCTCTACCCCTAGGGGTATTAAATTTCACTTGCCACTTATTAAACCTCTCTACTAATAGAGGGTATGTAGAGGGCAGACAAAGAAATTCCTTTTCCTCGCCGTTCGCAGACATCTTGGAATCATCAGGAATCGAAAAACTGGTTTGTCAAGGAGAGAGAAACAAAAGGACGCTTGTGTTTTTCCCAAAAAGGCCCGCGAAAAGTTAGCGTCTTATGAGCCTATAAAAGTCAGAGTTCACTGAAACTCGCTCTTACTCCGCTCTTTACTTCTCCCCGTGAATCTCACCTCACGTAGCGTCGTTTCGACCTCAGCCGGCCTCAGTCCTTCAAGTCACACTTCAACCATACAAGAAACGAAGACACACTTGAGGTGACTCTACAATTCCATCTGCAAGAAACAACAACACTGCTGTAGCGCTTCCCGTTGACCCCTTCACACAAATCTCTCCCGGCGGTCAACACTCATCCTCTCGCTGGTAAGGCCAGTCTGACTACAGAAGCACCCTTCGAGGCCCAGGTCCGTAAACCTCCTATTAAGCTACAAGCCACAAACAAACCCATTTCGCTCTTCACTCATCCTTCACCACAATTCGATCGGCGCCCGTTCAACAAGTATTTCAACAGGCCCTCTACAGTCTTCAAGTTCATCTTCGGCGAAACGCAATACGGTCAAACCTTCACCTAGACCTACAATCTCCAAGGTCATTACTGCCCAAATACGGTCAACCCTTCACGTAGGTCTTCAATCTCAAGAGTTACTCATCATCTCGGTAAGCTTCTGCAGCCCTTACTCGGTCTACGGTGTTTTTGTTACGTAGTGCTTCCGCAAGCTCTGCCTAATCACGTAGGCCCTAAAAGTGTCCATCACCGTGCAAACTAACTCTCTCGTTAAGACCGCAGTAAGCCTATTCAAGTGTTGTACCAATACCGTAGTTTTGTATCATCCTGTTATTGTGTTCTTTCATATAATTCATTTTATTTTACATCCGTTGTGCTCTTTCAAAGCATTACATTTTTCCGACCTAATCCATATACTGTGCCGTACCGTACTTCCATTATTTCTGTTATCAACAGGCTTCATTATTTATTCTGTGTTCACTCGGCATATCTCATTAGCCTATTTGAATTAGCGTATTTACTTAACAATTAGTCTGTATAATCATTCCTTATTGCTAAGAACCAGTCATCTTTAGCATAGTATAAATGCCGTTATATAAGTGTTAATCATTATAAATACCTTTATTGAACGTTAATCGCTGTGAACAAATAATTGATTTATTTTCCTAATTAAACACAAAACAACAAAGTAATTTCTCTCTCCTTATTAAATATTGTTTATTTGGGCAGTAGGCCCAAATTGGTGACCCCTACTATTTCATTTCAATTTTATTCAGCAATTATAGTAAGCCTACTTTATTAGCCACCTCAAATCGGTGATCCGTAGGTTACTATAGGTGTTTTGAAATTATCTAGTAAACGTTTATGTCTCTTGATCAGTAGTCGGATGTTGTGAACAGTGGCGTACATAAGGGGGGGCATAGACCCCCATTGTAAAAATTATTACTACTCTCATTAAAGATATTTGAAAAAAAAGTTTAAAAAATCGATAACTTTGCAACATTCACTACAAAAAAATCTTGATGTTATATGGAATTTCAGTTATTTTATGGTTACTAGGATATGTTATTAACTCAAAACTCAAAAGCAATTTTGGCTGGCTTAGGAACGTTTATATATGTATTTATACTAGTGCTTGCATAATACCGAAAATTTTCAATACCGGTATTTGGAGGCAATTATGCTAATCCCGGTATTGATACCGGTATTATGAAAAAAATAATTTATTTTGATTTATTATGGTGCCACCCTACCAACCCTCCCACAAGTCTGAGGGACTTGCAGTACTCACCATATTTACTATAAATTAATGACCAGAGCTGGGCAGTATTTAAATACATTTGTATTTAAATACGTATTTAAATACATTTGTGTATTTAGAACTGTATTTATAAATACATTGTTTTTCATGTATTTAAATATAGTATTTAAATACTTTAATGAGTATTTAAATACAATGTATTTAAATACTCAAAATATAAAAATGTAAATACTTTTACTGGTTTTAATACACGTTCTGTACTAGCACAGTACGACGCGTCGGCAGTGTAGTACAGCATGGTTCATGTTTCAACGTTACGTGTCAGTTCAATCAGTTGTGTGCCACTCTTAGTCGAAAGCGGTTGATTTCTTTATCGTGTGCGTGTCATGGCTTAGTGAATTAGTGAATGCATATGTTAAAATTTGTATGTATTTAAAATGTATTTACAAATGTATTTAAATACAATTGATGTATTTTGTATTTAGTATCTAAATACATTCGTAAAATGTATTTAGTATTTAGTATTTAAATACATTTCTCCCATGTATTTAGTATTTAGTATTTAAATACATTCAATGTATTTATTGCCCAGCTCTGTTAATGACCCAACTCCAAATAGATGGCATTCTATTCGAAAAAGTTTATACAGTAAATTACTAAATTGTAATAAAAATATTATTTGAATTTTTTTTTAGCATATTATTATACAACTACTCTACAATGTTGAAAATCCAAGTGACAAATGTAAGAAGAAAGAACGATGCATTGGGATTTGGGAACGCGATGATTTGAAATCGTGTGCATACATTTTTGAACGTATCTAATACGTTTTAAAACGTTTGAAGCGAAAAAATTGACAAAATACGTTACAGTTTAAAGCATTACTTATTAAAGTCTCCTAGAACACGATAAATCTGGTTTATAAGAATTATTATGTATAATAATAATATATATATATATTTATGTCTGCAATAAAGAGTTTTTGTTTATTTTGTTTGTTTGTTATAACCTCTTTTCATGATCCATACATAATATAAATTTATAAAAGTTAGTGCAATAAATAGTTTTCTTTGATAGAAAGGAATAGAAAACGAAAAAAAGAGGTTAACTGCAAATACCCCGAAACTTTTTTTTTCTCCGAATCCTCCAAAAACAGTTTATTTGCCTATCGGAGGACTAAATTGCCTAAATTTTACAATAGCAATTTTTGTCAATACCGAAAACCTATAATATCGGTATCGGTATTATTTGTACTTCTTCAATACCGGTATTAATACCGGTTTTAACCCCTAATTTATACGTACGATTAATTTGTGCAAATTTAATTCTTTGCTCATAAATTGGAAATAAAATACAACTGAAGCTTTCCAAGATGCAATTCATTTTGATTCCAAATCAATCATCATCAATTCATCAATTTTGAGCTGAGGATGTCATTAGACGAAAGCGCTTGAGCACCTTTTTGTTTCCTTTCCTTCGTGGTTTTATTCATTATATATATATATATATTATGTGTGTGTGTGTGTGTGCCCCATCCCTTAAGAAATGCTGTGTACACCCCTGGTTGTGAACGATGTGTTCAAGTTGAAAAAAAGACACTTTGAAAATCTAAAATAAACAATTATTGTTGCTGTATCTGAAATAAAATTGTTAAATATCGTATAATTTTTGTTAAGATATAAAAATTTACTAGGTAATTTTAGAACACAAAAGTTTACCAGGTAATTGTAGAAGACTCTGTACATTAAAATGGCGCTGCAAATTATCTCCATTTAGTAAACTAATTGCATTACCTGCAATTTTAGTATCATCAGCAAATTTAAAAATTTTTTGCAATTCAAATTAATTTAAGTTTATATAAAAGAAAATTACTCTTTCATTGAGTAATGAATGAATAAGATACAGTAGAATTTGAGTTGTTTATTATCCGGTTTAGGTTCGAACTAGAGGTGGAAAGAATACCAAAATTTTGTAACTGGAGGAGTACGAGTACGAATACAAGTACAGACTTTTGGAGTAAGCGAGTACGAGTACGATTACAGCGACTTCAGATTCCCTCGAGTACGAGTACGATTTCAGATTACCTTGAGTACGAGTACAACGTTTTTCAGTGCTTTACCTGGTGCTTGCATGAGCAAAGCTTATTTGTTACGAGACTATATGAACACATTACACTGGAGAATGAAAAAAATGGACACGAAAGGAACAAAATGTATTTGCTTTACTGTACATAATATATATATCACATATACAGTGTGTATATATATATATATATATATATATATATATATACAGGGTGGGCGGAAAGTAGCTCCCTATTTTGGATTGGTAAAAAAATACGTATATTATTCATTTATTTCAGAAAAAATAATATGAAAAGGTAGGCATACATGGTAGGTTTTCTCTAAAATTCAATGTGGGCTCCAACTCTTTCCACCAGCTTCTGGAGCCGCCCAGGAATGGCGTCCACTGACTTAGGAACTCCGGCGGGATGGAGGACATGACTTCCCGAATTCGGTCCTCCAGTTCTTCCAATGTCCTCGGTTTGGTGCGGTAGGTAGACTTCTTCCTTTACCCCCCCCAAAGAAAGAAGTCGCACGGTTACCGCTGAAAAACGGCAAAATCGGTTCAGTGTAACGGTGTGGTGTGGTATGACCTCAGATCAGGTTGTGGGCCCGTTCCTTCTGCGCAACACCATGAATGCTGAGCGGTACCTTGCTATGTTGCGAAACGAGGTCTGGCCGGTTGTCAGCACATGGGAGAACATCGACGATCTGATATTTATGCAAGATGGCGCCCCTCCGCACTTCGCTCTTGTTGTCCGTGAGTGGCTGGATGCCCACTTCCCTGGGCGTTGGATGGGTCGTCGTGGTCCACATCAATGGCCAGCCAGGAGCCCCGACTTGACACCGTGCGACTTCTTTCTTTGGGGGTGGGTAAAGGAAGAAGTCTACCGCACCAAACCGAGGACATTGGAAGAACTGGAGGACCGAATTCGGGAAGTCATGTCCTCCATCCCGCCGGAGTTCCTGCTAAAGTCAGTAGACGCCATTCCTGGGCGGCTCCAGAAGCTGGTGGAAAGAGTTGGAGCCCACATTGAATTTTAGAGAAAACCTACCATGTATGCCTACCTTTTCATATTATTTCTTCTGAAATAAATGGATAATATACGTATTTTTTTACCAATCCAAAATAGGGAGCTACTTTCCGCCCACCCTGTATATATATATATATATATATCACATGTACTTCTAAAGTTATAAGTAATGTCAATTACGTAATGCTTTATTCAACATCTTTTGTAAGATGTTTTATATTCCATCAAAATAACTCAGCTTTCTTATAAAAATAAATAAAAACTAAAAATATAAATACATACCTTGTAAAACTCAGATGTATATATATTAGATGTGCAACCTTCCACAATAACGTCAGATGTCACCAAATCCTTACAGATCTCTAACTAATACTAACCTCCGCAATGCCCTGCGTGAGCATTTATAGTCTGCTGAAGGCTTTCTAGAACATTCTGGAAGCTATAGGTTGCTATAGTTACCGAACAACATAGACAAATTAGCAACACGTGGTAATTGGTCACGAGAGGTTGACGGTCGAGTACGAGTACGAATACAACAAATACATGTATTCGAGTACTGATGTACTCTTTCCACCTCTAGTTGGAACTATTTGCACCAAGGAAATGAGTAATTTTTTTTACCTATTTTAAATAGTATTTTACCTATCTCCGAATAAAATGTGGTCTTGACTAGTGTGGTTTTTTTTTTAATTATTTTTATAAATTCTGTTTTTTTCTTGTTTTTTTCAAATGTAGATTGTTTTCATGATAAGGAACCCGAAGGATGTTTGCGTCTCGTTTTACCATCACCATCTTCTTCTTAAGGTACACGGTTATATTGGAGATTTGGAAAAATTTGTTGAGCTCTTTACGAATGACAAAGGTAATTGAAATTTATCATATTAAATCTAATTATATAAAAGCACGAGAGAGAATTACATGGATTTTATCTAGCTGTGCTTTTTTTGCAACAAGCATAATATATCGCTACACATTAGTTAAAGGTCGTCTGGTTTGAGGAAAAGCTGGGATCGTACATTATTACACGCACCCATATCAAGTGGGTTTAGTAACTCTTTTAAATTTTTTCCTTAACCAAAGAAAAAATGCTCGGACACACTAAAACCAGGTATCTTGGAATTAAAAGTAGAATAAATACATAAATTTTCACTGACTCTTCTTATGAAACTTGAAGTGAATGAAAGTATGAGCTTGCTGGATATCACAATCTGTAACTACATTTTTGTAAATAAAGGTTTTGTTTTGGCAATTGTCATAGGTGTTCAGCATGAAATATATGAGAGATATTTGAAATCACTTCATTATGAAGTTAAATCTAAAGTTATTTTTTCAGATTAAACGTAAAAAACAATTAAATTTGTTAAAAATACTAAAATGATTTTAAAAATAACGTTTATCTTTATTTTTTTTCGAGTTCTATACGGACCATACTGGGAGTTTCTCCGAGAAGGCTGGGACCGAAGAGACCACCCCAATTTCCACTTAGTTCATTTCGAAGACTTGAAAGCTGATCCGGTTAAAGAAATCACTTCACTGAATGATTTTCTCGGCACTGGACTTACTGAACATTTAATTAAAAGAGTAAGATTTTAATCAGAAGCAAAAGGGGATTCTTGCATGCATTTGAATGATAGAATCTCATGGATCTAAGCGTGATTTGAGACATAGCTTGAGCGGAAACTTTGTAAATACCTAGAATTCTTTCTACAATTATCGTATTATAGAATAAAACAATATAGTATGTATTTGGGGTGGTTTGGATCTAATTTGGGTAGGAATAACCTAGAGAGATCCTGGTGGCTTTGAATTATCCTTATACTTCTTATCTTCTAATTTTATCTCGAATTTTATTAACTTTTCACTTGATTTCGTCGTTTGTTTATTTTAATCATTTAAATATTATATATGATAATATACAATATGTATGATAAGAAATTTTTCCATATATGCTTGGATTATTCTGCGTCAATCTATATTATTATAAAGAAGTAGAATGTAAAATGAAGTTAGCTTTTTCAGTCATCTATTTATTTTGTAACATGTGGAAACCCATCTTCAAACGCGATGAGCGTGTGAGCCCCGAAAGTCATCGAGTTCGGGTAATCACAGAGTAAATTAGTAGACGGACCAAATCCAACCATGGTGGTTGTGGAAATCGAACCCAGGCCAATTACAGCCTGAGTCCAGTCTCCAATCACGCGAATCACCAGAGTTCTCAGTTTGTATTTATTATTAAAGAAATATCCGCTCGTGGGAATCAGTTGGTAATTACCATAATCAAATGAAAATATTCAATTTTCTTAAACTGAAACCAGCATACGTACATCTCTGAACAATCAATAGGCACCAGCTATTTATAAACATTGTTTCTCATACTAAATATAAATGTAATTTAACTGTGTATACAAATTTGCTCCGAAACTTTAAATCTGTGCACTTCAAACTAAGAATAACTTAAAACTAAACAACTAATCCAATAATGAATGATCTTTAAACAAAAGAATACTGAAAATTGAAAGAAAGAGATATTAGGCCCTATACGATAATATTCTTGTTTATAGGTTGCTGAGGAAACTACTTTCAAAAAAATGAAGGAGAGTGATGCAATTACGGGAACTCATAATAAAAGACCTGACTTCTTTGAAGATAATGAAGAATCTTTCTTCAGAAGCGGTACGAAAAAATGATGATTTGAAAAGAAGCAGCTGTTCACTTTTCATAGCTATTAATTTTCTTGAATCACCTGAAGATCAGGGCCCCCAGCCTTCGTTAGTTAACCTTATAAGTTAACCTTATAAGGCTAACTAACGAAAATATCACGCCTTGACCTAACCAATCGTCAAGGGCGTACAGTTGACCTAACGATTGGTTAGGTTGAGTCGTGATATTTTCGTTAGTTAGCCTATCAAGCTAACTAACGAAGGTTCGGGGGCCCTGATCTTCAGGTGATCCATTTTCTTCAATAGTCTGAAAACTAATGTATCTCTTACATTATTATTAAATCGTAAACAGTTACAAAAATTACTTACCACGAATAATCCACTTATTTGTCTTCATTACTGTAGATATTTGTGAAGAGTGAGGGGGTGATAAGTAGAGAACATTCCTATCGTTAGCATTGATATTATTCTATATTTTAAAGAGCCAATAACTTGGCTGCATGCTTTTTTCAAGTTGGATTCAGGCTATCAGTTCTGTTGGGTAAATGTGATTGCTGGAAACGACTGGTTTTGTTTGAAATGTGCAAACTGAATTACTGTTCATTAAATTATAGTGTAGGCAAAGATATTATCCACTGAACATAGTGTAGTTTACAGGGATTGCCAGTGATTATGGACAAGTCACTTTTCAAACAGAACATTGTCCACGAAAATAGTTTAGACATGCCTAAATTATAGACACCAGTGATAGGCAGTCTAACGTATGAATGATATAAGGGATGAAAGCCACATTAAAACAGATTTAGTTTATTTCAGGTGCACAAACTTTCGATGAACTCCATAGGATCTTCTTCAAGTGTAAACAATACAAGTCATAATAATAATAACACTGGGGAACAAATTTCAAATTTTTGTCTATTGAATTAGATTTGACAGTTAGTTCTAGGTAATTTGGGTGCGCTGAGCACGAATTTTTACTCGGTTTTGCTCTATCAGGTCCTGATTTTGTTCAACACCCCTCCTCTTTCGTCGTATTCATAAAAAGGTTTTTTTCTCAATACTCGCTAAGTCTTTTTGCAGTTACACATTATGCAACTAGGTTTTTATCTAGGTATTTGTACCTATTGTTATGGTATTGTTGTATTATGTATATTTTTATGTAACACCCTAAAAATATTTTTAATTTTGTCATTTTTAACCCATTTTAATATTAGTAAATTAAGCTAAAAATATCATAGAAATCTAAAATTTTCTCGAGCGTTCCTGTTCTCTGTAGAGTATTCTAGAGGGACAACTAAAATATATAAAAAGCGACTCGTTTCCAGAGTTAATCAGTCATTCAATCAGTCAGTCAGTCAGTCAGTCAGTCGAGTTAGTTAATTAAGTTTGGGCATTAACATAATTTTGAATTGGCATATGATTTAGTGAGTAATTTTGTCATCGTGATTTAATATAGTTGATTTAATTAGACGTAATTATATTGTACCGACTCATCGTGTTTCTAGTTTAATTTCATAGATTGTAAGTACCTATTTAAACTAATTTTTGTTTTATATTTCAGATTTTCTTAAATTTATATGAATTAAGGGCTTTAAATACCTTACAAATTGGCAGAACAATCAAGCAATATGTCATCAAGCACTAGAAAGTTCAAATGCAAAAACAACCCTGATTCCTTCTGTATATATGTGGAAATTTTACACTTCCACATCAACGAGCAAATATAACTGACTTCGTAAAAGAGCTTACTTAGCTTATTTTGGCATAAAACTGGGGGACCAAGATAAATCGTGGGCTCCACATAAAGCCTGCACTATATGCATTGAAAGACTGCAACATTGGACGAAGGGTTCGGATTCAAAAATACCTTTTGGAGTTCCGATGGTAAGTTTATGATTTCATAAAACTACGTAATTTAATCACTAGTATACTGTAACTTACCTAAATGTAATTGTAACTTAGGTACATAAACAAAATTTACAGAAAATGTTTATAAGAATCTCAAATTTGCATAAGGTTGAAACACATAGAAATGTTAAATGTTTGGGTGATAACTTTTGATAAAATTCATAAAAACAAGTCTCTCGTCGCTTTTGTTAACGCTTTACAATTTTTTTTCCATATCAGGTGGCGAGAGCCTACTAACCACGAGACCGATTGCTACCTTTGCTTTGTCAAGACTTCGGGCTTCACTAAGAAAAATAACATTGTATCGAGTACCCAAATTTCGACACCGCGATACGACCTGTGCTACATTCAAATGAGATCCCCATTCCAAAATTGAAGGGTCTGCCAACTCAAGAATTAGTTGAAGATGTTCCTGAAAATATTGTTATGCACTTTGAGGAGTCAGACACCGATTTTGACCCCAGCGTATTTGAAAGTCAAAACGATCCGCAAAAGTTTAACCAGCCGAGTGAATGATCTTGTAAGGGATCTAAATTTGCCAAAAAGGCTGCGGAAATTTTAGCTTCAAGACTTAAAGAGAAAAACTTGCTTACTTCAAACACATACATTTCATTTTACAGAAAAAGAGAAGAGAACTTGTTAAATATTTTAGAACAGAGGATAGTTTAGTATATTGCTGCGACATAGTTGGTTTGTTAAAGAAGATGGGGGTTGAGTCTTACGATGCAAATGATTGGCGCTTGTTTTTAGACAGTTCGAAAAGAAGTCTTAAGTGTGTGTTGTTGCATAATGGCAATCTATACGGCTCGATACCGATTGGGCACTCAACAAAATTAAAAGAAAAGTATGAACATATAGAAAAGGTTTTAAATCTTATCAAATATAGGAGCACGAGTGGATCATATGTGTTGACTTAAAAATGGTTAAATTTCTGCTAGGACAAGGAGGGTATACTAAATATCCCTGCTTCCTTTGCTTATGGGACAGCAGAGCCAAGGAAGAACATTATTTCAAACAAATCTGGCCAGCACGAACATCACTTACTGTCGGAGAAAAAAACGTAATTAATCCACCTTTAGTGAGCAGAGATAAAATCATATTTCCTCCTCTGCATATAAAACTAGGCCTCATTAAACAATATGTAAAAGCTTTAGATACGAACAGCGAGTGTTTCAAATACATAACTTCAAATTTCCAAGTTTAAGTTATGAAAAAATCAAGGCGGGAATTTTCGACGGTCCACAAATAAGAACAATGATTAAAGACAGCAATTTTCCTAATGTCATGAATGACCGCGAAAAAAATGGCTGGTTCTCATTCGTGGACTTGATAGAAAACTTTTTAGGCAATTATAGGGCAGATAACTACGAAGAAATCGTAAAAAAACTTTTAAGGGACTACAAAGAGTTAGGTTGCAATATGAGCATAAAATGCATTTTTTGAATAGCCATCTTGACCAATTTCCAAGTAATTTAGGTGATGTAAGTGACGAACAAGGGGAGAGATTCCACCAAGATATCAAAATTATGGAGGAACGGTACCAAGGCCGCTGGGATTCCCACATGATGGCTGATTACTGCTGGTGCTTGAAAAGAGACCTGCCATCAACAAGCAAATACGCTAGAAAGTCTTACAAAAGAAAGTTTTTGCCACAGTGAAAGCTTCATATCTGTTTGTTTTTTTATTTTAAGTCATTTCTATCGTTATAATGTAATTTTACTGTAGTTTGAACTGCTTGTATTCATGAAACTTGAAAAAAAATTTAACACGACTTAATTTTTAGTCCTAATTTGAAAAATCTGGAAAATGGCACATAGGCTGTCGACAAGAATCAGGACCTGATAGAGCCAAACCGAGTTGAAATTCGTATTCAGCGCACCCAAATTACCTAGAATCAAGTGTCAGATATCATTCAATAAAATACGTGTTGCCCAGTGTAATAATAATAATAATAATATAATAATAAAATTATTATTATTATTATTATTATTATTATATAATAATAATAATTGAATTATTATTATTATTATTATATAATAATAATTGAATTATTATTATTATATATAATAATTGAATTATTATTATTATTATTATATAATAATAATTGAATTATTATTATTACTATTATTATTATTATTATAATAAGGCATAATTATATAAATATATAATAATTACGTACCTATGTATGTATTTAGATCTCCTTCAAGTCATTTTTCATGGCTACCCGATTGCCAAAGTATCAATTTTAATTAAAATTGAGGGAAACATTACTCATTATTGGTTCACGTAAAGTGTGATTAGTTCTATTGTCCCCAAAATTTTTACCATTGCCTCCTTTTGTTTCAGGGACAGCAGGAGGGTGGAAGAATGAGTTAACAGAGGAACAAAGTCGAGCAATGGACGAATGGATTAAAAAGAACTCTGAAAATGGAAAGAATTTTACTTTCAAATATTCTATCTAACCCCTTTTGTTCAAGACCAAAACAGAATCGAGTTTCAGACACTTTATTTTTATATTCATGTCAAATATTTAATTATACTGTAATGTAACATTTACCAAACTTTATTATTCAACGCTCGCTTTCAATTGAAGCCACTCCTTCACGACCCCCTCTTTTGAATTGTAAATGGCATTTATTTCTGCCATATAATCAGTGTGAGGTAGCGTTAAAACTGGGGATTTCATTTATTAATGTAGCCTACTATATATAGCACATAGCACGTAAACTAAATCATTTACATATCATACAGCACAAAGGAATGTGATGGTGAATAAAATTACTGAAAACATCCACAGTTTTACATTTTAATTATTCTTTTGCTAACCTCCTCAGTAAGTCTTGCTCCTCATACTTTGGTAGATGCTGCAAGTGTACAGCTGATGTAATACCGAACAGTTGTTTGTGGGTTGACGTTAACTGTTTGAGTTATTAAATAAAAATAAAATATAGTTATTGTTTGTATCATCCGTTGAAAGTTCCTTTTACCACGTGGTAAGGGTGTTGTCCAGGTAGGCCCTAGCGAAGTTTTGTCTGTCGACTTTGTGTTTCTTCAACAACAATGGCTTTCGGTGTGTGACTCGCCCATGAAGTCCTGATCGGTTCAGGGTTTTTTGTATTGTGGAACAATGAACGTGTGTGTTGGCATTTGTGAAAGATTCTTTAAGATCTTTAGGTATCCCTCTTGGATTACTGCTAACCTCACGAACGAGTCCCCTAATTATCGTGAGTAGGACCTTCGATGGTGGTCCACTTCTGAGCAAGGTTGTCGTTGTCTTTGTCCCTCCATTTATAAGTAATTTAACAAATGGTTGAACAGTGGATTCCATTTTTACCTCACATTTTCTTGTAACCCTCCCCAGACGCAAGAGCATTGACAAGGTTTATTCGAAAACTCCTTCAATCCAGGCATGATACCCGATGCTCTTTACGTTATCTGCCCGAAATGCAAAGGAAACTACAAAGGTGATCAACCACATTAAATAATATCACTATGTTCATACTAGGACTGCTACCCAGGGTCTAGGAGAAGGGGTTGCATGAGGTGTCAAAGCACCAGGACTAAGGTTAGAAGATAAAGTAATGATGTGATTGTTTAACTTCCTTCTTAACATCTAAGGTCATATGACGGAGGGAACCTACAGCTTTACGTGGGATCCGAACCACGGGTCGCTACATAGTCTGCACGCAGAGTACGGTCTCTCATCCAACTATTATCTGACCCATTGTCGCTTAACTTTGCTGATCAACGGGAATCGGTGTTATGACATTGACTACGACGTAGCCCTAGAAGATAGAAGAGGTGATCGGGGTAAAGGGGCCTGTTGTCAAAAGTAGCGCACCGGGGCCACTGATTAGTCTCCCTGTCCTTGATGTTACCTTACACGGAATGAAATGTGCAAGTCAAGCAAAGCACCTTCGTTCAACAAATTTATCACGATACATAAATGGTTTACAAACTTTTGCGGGCCACTTTTCCACAACTGAGCTCACTGAGGTTTGTTTATGATTATACATGCGTAAACTATTTTCGAATGGTAGAATAGTGTTGCCAGATATACAAAAGGTTCTCATATGTACCACCAAAACAATGTCCAGACAAAGCCATGCAAATCAATTACAATGGATGGGTTTCACTTTCTGTTTCGCTTTCTAATATTTCCCTACAAATTCCAAAAAAGTTTCGTATACTGTATAATGTTTCTGCTGATTAACTGACGTTCATGTTTTATTCTTTTTTAGAGTTTATTCCTCTATTCATTCTTTTATTCTTTCACGAATTTACCGTGCTTTATCTTATTCTGTTATGAACCTCTCATGTGCACCTTCGTATTGTAATATTTTCTTATTGTTGAAGAATAAATGAATTTTGTTTGCTTGTGCGCGTATACAGTATATATACTGACTCGTATGGTAAGGTTGAGCTATGAAGAGAATGCAGAGAGATTGCAAGAGGCCAAGATTTAACGGGCAAACGTTTTCATTTGGTCTGTTTGAAACAAAGCTGAAAGGGAATGATGATGATCTACAGATCTACAGAAGCTAAGGCTAACAAAGACCCTAAGATCCACTCTAAGGCTAGCCCGAGAGAAAGGAGAGAGTAGGGGGTTAAGAGAAGAGAGAATAAGGGGTTAAGTAAGGAGCAACACCTATCATTCGTGGGTTAACATTCATTCAGAAAAAGAGGGAAAAAGTCTCACCATCATCATCCGCCGGCCACTGCCGACAAGTCAGAAAAATAGTCGGAGAATATAGGAGAGGGTGAAAGATGAAAAGAAGTAAAATAAGAACGCTTACAAACCATGCAAACACAGTCTTAACTCACTGTCATACCATGCAAACTACAAACATGCAAGAAAAGAGTTAGAGACATGCAAAGTAAGGAGGATAAGAAAAAAAAAAAAGTAGGTAAAGTTAAACAAAAAGTGGGTTAGTTTACGCTATGAGCTACATCTACATTCGTGTTAGTCTAATTTTTTTATTTTTTTTTTTTTTATTGCT
The DNA here is from genome assembly GCA_023014485.1 of Bathynomus jamesi. Classification (NCBI taxonomy): domain Eukaryota; kingdom Metazoa; phylum Arthropoda; class Malacostraca; order Isopoda; family Cirolanidae; genus Bathynomus; species Bathynomus jamesi. The sequence goes on along the minus strand of JAJOZX010004618.1, from coordinate 78,443 downwards.
GGCATCACGCTGGCATGTCACAAGCTGGCATTCATCGTCAACAGACTCATCCTCGAGCAGCACCACCAGAGCTCCTGTTGTTAACTTTCTTTTTTAATTTTAAACAACGTTAATATTTTTAAAATGTCTGTCAAGACGGTTCTTAAACACATTAACGCTGGTAGAATGAACGACTGACGCGGGAAGATTATTCCATTTATCAATTACTTTAAACGTAAAGAAGTTTTTAGCGATATTAGTAATGAAACGTCTGCCACGCAACTTGAATCCGTTATTGCGAGTATTACTATTATCGAAAGTGAACAATTTGTCAAAATTTACGTTATCGATGTTATTAACGATTTTGAAAACTTCAATAAGCTCCCCCCTTAATCTCCTAGTTTCGAGTGAATACAAGTCTAACACTTTAATCCTATCTTCATAAGGCTTATTGCGCAATGCCGGAATAAGTTTCGTGGCACGACGCTGAACCCTTTCTAACCTATCAATATCCTCACGCAAGTACGGGCACCAAAACTGAACGGCATATTCCAAATGAGGCCTGACTAGGGACTTGTAAAGGGGCAATATAATATCCTTCGATTTAAATTCGAAATTACGCGCTATGAAGCCTAACATTCATGTGTGTATGAATGTAGGTTGTTAGACCATACGAGTAAATTATGCAAAGTTAAGTTGGTTGTGGTTAATAATAAAGAAAAAAAGAATAAATAGACAGAAGAAAAGCTGAAGGGCTGCTTTCGAATAAGGTGGTAAAATAGAATACAGAAGAATAGAGTAAGTCCTTTGACAGAGATGAATAAATGAATGTACAGAATATGTGGAAAAGAGCAAAAAGAATATTTGGTGACATCATCTGATGTATGTGAGAGTGTACGAAATGCAATGAAGAGACGCACAATGCACGCAATGTGCTCAAGGTCAAGATTCAGCAGACGACCGGGTCACGTTCCAGATATTTTAACGAAGCATATGATATTTGCTCTTAGTAAGGATAAGTGCTTTGAAAGGATTACCAAATTATTTACTTACCAAATTATTTTACTCTGAAATATTCTGTGTAACTTCCCCTTTTGTTCATCTAACTTCGGAAGCAAACCAGAACTGAGTTCCAGACATTTTTTCTTTATATTTATGTCGGATATTTAATTATACTGTAATGCACCGTTTACCAAACTTTTTCACCCAATGCCCCCTTCAAACTGTAGTCAATCCTTCACGCCCCCAACCCTCTTTCCACTTTATTTCAACTGCAAATGGCGTTCATAGAGTATAATTTATTGGAACCATAATGAGGATGAGGTAGGCCTCATTTAGAACATGCTGTGCAGTTCTGACTGTCATGGATGAGTAAGGATATCGAAATAGTAGAAAGGATTCACTGGGCAACAAAGCTTATTTCATAATTATTACTTAATAAAACCATAAGAAGATAATCTCAAAGAGCTGAGTTTGTGTACACTGAAATTAATTTAGGTGTTTAAATTTTTAAATTACTTTCATATAAATTATGAACATTGATTTTGACGTAAACGAGAGCAACATCACAACATTACTTTTTCACTTATAAGAAGGTAGAGAGGTAGAATAGCCTTCCCGCGGGAATAGTGGCCAGGATTTCCATAAAAACGTTTAAGAATACGTTAGAGAAGTATTTTAGTATAATAGATTTGTATTTAGGATATTATTTTATTTGGTATAAGGGGCTTGATGGGAACTCGTTATTCTTTATTTTCATTTATTTATTTTGTTCTTGGACTACTAAGGTTTTTTTAGTTTTTACAAGATCATTTTTTATTCACTTCATTGTCACTATATATCTCCTTCTTAAATTTATATTTAATTATTCATTTATATTTCCTTAATAATATGTAAACCAGAGTGATGAATGGAAATAATTATGTTCTAAAGACAATTGGCAATGAGGCAACCAACCAATCGGCGCTAAACACAAAATTCATTCATAAAATGTTACAACCGTTTGCATTACACACAATAAATATATGCCAAGTGTCGCCATCTGTTCTCAAGAATGTCCTAAGAATAATGAGCGCAACTGTACATAGATATTTCGGTGGTCTTACTTTACAAGTGTTCAGCAGATTTGGTGTCAGCAAAGAAAATGGCAAGTGGGTCTTAATTATTCTTGGATCTGGGGTATTTTCTGCTAAGTGAAGCATAACGCCATCATTTGGGTCCTTTCCCGGGCAGTATTTGTTGAAATATTGAATCATATCACTGTCTGGGGTCGGAAGAGGAATATATGGAGATTTCAAAAGAAAGTCCAATCTGAAAAAGTGTAATGAATTTTTAATTTATCAAAAAAAAAAAAAAATATATAAAATTCTTAGAGAATATAATGTACACCATATGATCAATAAGTTAAACTGTTTCATGGTGTGGTGTCTTAATCATAATATCTGAAGCCTGCTGGAAGATACATTGGAATTATACAGATGAAATACTGAATCATATACCGTACATAATATATTGCGAGGGAAATCCAAACACTTTATGTACTCGGACTGTCGCAGAATACACTGATTGAATGTTTTACTTCTCAATAACTTGCATTGAAATTGTCGTTCGTGACTACATAACTACATATATTTATATGGGTATATGGTTACGAGCGACGTTGATCTGTCATTTACTCGTCCCATCTTTATCATGCAGTTCAGGCATCTTATTTCTCTAAGCACATTCCCGCTGTGTATTGGACTCGTAACATTTCTTCTTATTCAAGTGTAATATTTTATAAGGACAGGCTTTCCTCGATGTTCATTCTTCGTCAGTTATTTAGTTATTTCATTGTTTTCACCAATCATACTTTTAAAATTGTTAAACATATAACAACTATTTCCTGTTTAAGTTTACCCAGTATCATTATGATTGCCAACTTTGAAATTTAACAAAATTGGTGATTTTGGATGCAACTCTATCTTAAATTATTAACAAAACCCATGATTGGAGTCATAAGGACAATTTCCGAAAAGAGTTCATCTACAAACAATTTTTTTAAATAAAAACCTAATAATTGGTAATATTATGTTTTTTCTTCGATATTTTATTTATTTTTGGTGTCAATAATAAAATTTCGACCACAAATCTCAATCATTAATTAGCGACTTTCTGCGGTTCTCAGAAATTTCGTTTCTTCGCGAATGCTTTCGAAAGTATTCATAAAACAAATTAATTTCTTGTTAATCGAGATCAAAGAGATAAACACCGTTGCGTAAATATAACTTGGTTTGTTCGTATTGAAGGTGTATGTACTCGTATTATGGTATATCAATATTTATAAGAGTTGTACGTAGTCGCGATACATAATAAAGAAGATAAGAAGCGTTTGAATCGTGTATCTTTTAAAATGGTATAAACAGTTTCTGTACTTACTCCAAGAATGGGCATTTAACATTCATAGAGACACCTTGTAACGGATTGTCTGAATTGGAAGTGTGTTTCATGTTCCAGATAATTTCCTGAACCCAAGTTGTTCCACACTTGGGGAAAGTCATGATCACTGTGTCAGTAGGTTTGAAGTGAAATAAAAAAATACTTAATTTAATATTATGTACAAATGAATCTCACTTTATTAAAATATATAAAAATAATTATAATTTTAAATTTTAACTGAATTCATCGTCCTTAAACACTTAGAGTTTAGGTTCCCAAAGTGTGTCCCGCTGGCGAAATGCGTCCCTCGAGCCAACTCCGTGTGTCCTGCGACCTAATACTGTAGACTTTATGCAAAATCAGAGTGGAATTATAATATACTTATTTGTACTTAAAGGATTGGTGAAAGATGAAGTAATTTGTAGAAAATGTAATTTTTTTTTTTAAATTAAATAATTTTGAAGTGTCCCTTCGAGAATGAAACTTTAAAAACCCCTGATTTCGAGAGAGAGAGAGAGAGAGAGAGGGAGAGAGAGAGTGAGAGAGAGAGAGAGAGTGTGTGTGTGTGTGTGTGTGTGTGTTTTACTTACCTTAAAATCATTGATCTTAGCAGCAAAATCCACAAATGGTTTCGTAAAGAACCAGTTGCCTGGTTCAAGTCTTATCATACCAAGCGAATAACCTTTAAATAACTGTCGTTGTTCTTCTTCCTCATCTTTGGGGAGGTCAACTACCACGTGCCCAGATTTTAACTTCATTTTATTTTGTTTCGCTAAAAGCAAAAACGAACCAACCAATTGTTAATAACAGAAAGAATTGCAAAACTAAACTAACATTATATAATAATTAACGTTTGAAGCATGAAGTGTTTGGCGGGAAAGACTTATTCATTCAGTATAAATATGAATATGCTTTCCACCTACAGTACATATATAAACAGAATTTTTCTTTCCATCTTTAAGTGTGCAGCGATGAAATGCGTTTCAAGCGACTTTTCGTGTTGCTGTAAAGACTTTATCTCGAGGGTATTAAAAGGGATAATAATGAAAGTGTATATAACATAGGGGTAACAACACGGATGTAATGTATATAGGGCAGACTCGCTATTGGAACTTAAATTGTGGCTGATAAGATAGGTTAAGCTAAAGATGTACGTTTTGGTTAAATAAATTGATAAGTAATGCTACTTGCTTCGTAGGTACAACAAAAATTTCGTGTTTTTGTTAACAAGAAGTGGTTTGAAAGGCAAGGCAATTTTTTACAAATTTTGGTCACTAAGGGGGCCCATGGAAGGGGAAGGGAGGGGCCCTTGTGCCAGGGCACAGGGCCAGTTCATCGCTGTCTTTGGGTAAGGATATACAGAACTTTATAGCTGTCCTCTATACTATGATGGACAGAGTAAAATGAACGAAGTTTGAAATAATTTGAAATATAAATTTTGAGAGATAACCAATTTTGAGATTACTCCCCACTCATTATCACTCCCATTCCCGTTCGTGGTCAGGGTAAAACCAGAGCCTATTACAGAGACTTATCATGTCATTCATGAGGTGTCATACAAAATGGTGGAGAGCTGGTAAGGGAAGTGAATAATAGAGTACAATCAGGATGGAATAGTTGGAGGAAGGTGTCTGGGGTACTGTGTGATAAAAGAATATCAATGAAATTGAAAGGGAAGGTATTCAAGACGGTAGTGAGGCTTGCAATGTTGTATGGTGCGGAAACGTAGCCTATGAGGAAGAATCTAGGGAAAAGGATGAATATAGCAGAAATGAAGATGTTGAGATGGATGTGGGGGTTACGAGAAGAGATAAAATTAGAAATCAATTTAGTGGAACGACGAAAGTAAAGAAGTGTCACAGAAAGCTCAAGAGAGAAGACTTAGATGGTTTGGACATGTCATGCGGAGAGAGAAGGAATATGTTGGGCGACGAGTTATGGAGATGAAACCACCTGGAAGAAGGAGAAGGGGAAGGCCGAGGATGAGATGGAGAGAGTGCGTGGAGGGTAATATGAGGGAGCGAAATCTGGCGGCGGATGTGGCGTTGGACAGAAATGAGTGGCGAAGGCGGATTAGGAACAGTTACCCCATTAAGGCATGGGAAAATGCTGCAGACATAGAAGAAGAAGAAGAAGATGACAGATAAAGGACTGACGCTTTTTCATTAATGGCTTCGAAAAACCTTGTTCGTGTTAAGTTATGGTATTCTGTCCAGGGCTTTCGGTATAGGGTATTCACCATAGTCTAATATAGCGGTTCTCAACCTTTTTCTTCTTCTGTACCCCTTGAACTCTTTCAAGGGATTTTTTGGATTTTCGAGAGGCATAGAGGATTTTTACTTTCTTTACGACCGTGTGACTTGTGGCTGTTTGTTAATCGTATATAAAAGGGTTATATTTTCAGGACCCCGTCGCGTACCCTCTAAGATTCCTTCGCGTACCCCAGGTTGAGAACCACTGGTCTAATATAATTTAAATTAGTATGAATATATATGGTACAGATTTTATTTAGTATGAATATATATGGTACAGATTTTATTTATTATGATTAAATATTTTATACAGTTTTACTTTTATTAAACTAAACTAAAGTAAACCTAACCTAAAAATGGGGGCCATTAAACGGAAAGAGTTCCGGTTAGGTTAGATTAAGTTTAGCTTAGTTTAGTTTAGGAAAAGTAAAACTGCACAAAATATTTAATCAAAATAAAATAAATCTTTTTGGAAAAGTTTATTTCCAAAGTGGAGCGATGAGTTAAATATTGAAATCTGTTGTGGGGTCCTTGACCATTTGAGAAAATTAACTTTTGAGTAAATTCTCGTGTAATCGACGACCAGAATTAGATTGTAAAGAACAAAATTTTGGCCCGTGTGGGGATCGAACCCAAGACCTCCGCGTTATTAGCACGGCGCTCTAACCAACTGAGCTAACAGGCCAACGAAGCACACTCTTCTCATAGAGAATTATCTTACAAATTATTATGCAAACTATTGACATTATACAAAACAACTAAGGCCTGTTATTATAGGACATATTGTTACATTTTTGACATTGCACATTAAATAATGTATTTAAATAACTTACTTGTTTCAATACGTGTCTTTTGTTTATCTTCTTTTGTTATAATTTTTAGTTTATTTGTTTTTAAATGTATTATTGTTTGATTTATCTTTTATATTGACAAGCATACTGTACTATGTTATGGGATTTATATCTTCCCAATAAAGCTTATCATTATCAAATAATAATATTAATTCAATTGTCTTCTAGAAGACTTATGTTGAAGTTGTTCAAATGCAGAATTCTAGTAAGAATTTCATACTAATGTTGCCACTAATACTTAGTTTGATGGCTTTTTTAAATGCCTGTTCATATATTTAAGGCACTAAACACGATACTGTACTACTTTGGTTGTAATTGTTTCTTCAAAGCCTGTATATATTTAACGACCTTATTATAAACATAAAAGATCTTATTATTAAAATTTATTAAAATTTCAGTCGAAAAAGTTTGGGAACCAGTAATTTAGAGTATGGGTTCCCAAAGTGAGTCCCGCTGGCGAAATGTGTCCCTCGAGCCGACTCCGTGTGACCCGCGACCCAATAGACGTTATGCAAAATCAGTGGAATTGTAATTTATGTGTAATTAAAGGATTGGTGAAAGATGAAGTAATTTGTAGAAAATGTAAAATCCATTTTAAAATGTGGAAAGAACGTGAAAATTTGTGTTTTTTTTCAAAAATTAAATAATTTTGAAATGGCCCTTCATGAGTGAAACTTTGAGAAACCCTAATTTAGAAGCATGAAAGAGCAAAAAGAAGTATTTGTAAAGAAGTAATACATATATATAATATATATATATATATATATATATATACAGGGTATCCGAGAATTATCTGTACAATATTTGGCTGTTATTAAAAGTCAACCATGAAGTGTAGAAATTCCAGTGTTGTCCCATTTTACAGAGAATCTCATTAAGTTTTTTTCTGATACCAAGTTTTGACAAGTTTTTTAGAAATTCCAGTGTGTCCGAAAATTATCTGTACAATTTCATCTTTTAATAAAATTCTTGATAACACGTAAAATTCTTAAACAAGATTATTTAGAATCTGTATTTTCAAAAGTTTCTTTTATTAAAGTAACGTTGTTACAAACATTCGATATGTGCACCATCAGTGATTCGCAAAACATCCAATCGATAATCCAAATGTTGCCATGTACGCTGCAGCATATCCACATCAATTCGCTCAATAGCAGTTGTGATTCTTGCTTTTAAATCATCAATGTCTGTCACCCGCGTACAAAAAAGAAAAAACTTGTCAAAACTTGTTATCAGAAAAAACTTAATGAGTTTCTCTGTAAAATGGGACAAGAATTTCTACACTTCATGGTTGACTTTTAATAACAGCCAAAAATTGTACAGATAATTCTCGGACACCCGGTATTTTTTTTTTTTAAACATCAGACACTTTAAAAAGTTTGTATTCTTTTTTATTTGGAAAAAAAGCATGAAATTTTTACTGTACCTTCTCAACACAGTCCTCAGTATAACATGCTCTATGTGATATTCTCTCATTATAACATCATAATTAAAGAAAAATAGGTCTTACTTACCCTTTCTCACACTATCCATTTTGGAACTGCCATCAAATTGTTGTTTTTGATTGCAGACATCTATTGATGTTTGACACAAACTTTTATTTATTTCCTTTGAATTATAATAAAATTTCTTGTAAATATATGATATTTGCTTTTGAGAGACAGAGAAGACTACTTACAGGTAAACTCAACTTGAAGCTGAAGAAAAGGTTAGTAAAAAGCTTGATATGGAGTGTGGTACTGTATGGAGCAGAAACATGGACACTGAAAACAAGTGAAAAGAAACTCCTGGAAAGTTTTGAAATGTGGATTTGGAGAAGAATGCTAAAGATAAGCTGGAAGGAACACCAAAGTAATGCGGAAGTACTGCAACAGGTGAGGGAGAAAAGAAGACTCATTAAGGTGATAAGAGAAAGACAGAAGAAATGGATCGGACATGTGTTGAGAGGAGAAGGATTATTGAAGGAGGTGATAGAGGGTAGATATGAAGGTAGAAGGCCGAGGGGAAGGAAAAGGAAAGCAATGCTGGATGATTTGAAGGCAGGCAGGAGCTATCATGAGATGAAAAGGATAGCTCAGGATAGAACACTTTGGCGGGACGCATGAGTTGGACCTGCCTGATAGGCAGAATACGATGGATGGATGGATGGATATGATATTCGAAAGGATACTAAGTTATTTTAAATGTTCATTCTACTGAACACGATGCAAGAAAGTGTTAAATAAACGAATACGGGAACGGGAATGCGGTTCATATTTTCGTTAGTAAACATGGGAGAGAAGAATTTACTTGAAACTTCCGTCATTTTGAAGTCATCGTAAATTTGTTCGTTGTTTTCGCCTATGAATGTACTAATAGTCTGTGAAGCTACCTTTTTATTCCTAACATAATTACTGAATTCCTTCGGATTCGATTTAGTAGCTCATAGTTCTGCTTATTTCTTCTAATAAGGATTTTTGCTTTTCTTCTCAATAAGTTGTATGCATTTTCATCGGACACATTATTTTTTTCTGTAAACCTGAAATACATATTCCTTTTTATTGTTTAGCTACTTTTCATTTTAGCATTCCACCATCTTGATTTAACAGACTTCGCCAATCTCTTTTTATGTAATAGAATATTACTTGATTCTAAATGTTTTAAATAATTATAAAAAGAAATACATGGCCAATTAATTAATATTATCACGCGATAAAGCCTCGTTCCAATTATGGGTTGAAAGTTACAGTTTAATGCCACAAAATTTAACTCTTTTAAAATCTAAAACGTATTCCAAACTCTCCTAATTATGAACATTAACTTTAATTTCGAATGTTATTTGCCTATGATCAGTGGTGAAGTAGTAGTTTCCTACATTGAGCACTTACGAAAGTGTTAGTGAGGAATTCCTCAAAAGTTCTCAATGTGGATGCAACCACGATTATATACATATACAGTATACTAACAACCAATCAAAATTGCACTCTATATAAATAAAATTATGAATGTTTATTTCATTGTACAGTGAAGTGACGCCATCTTGAAAATGAAAGCCAGATATTTGACATCCGAGAAAATGTCTCAGGTGAAGGTATTACACGACTAGGGTTTGAGTACGCGTATGATAGCCAACAGATTATCAATTGCTCAATCAACAGTAGTGCGAAACATCGATTTTATGAAGACAACAGGGTCGTATGAGGGCCTAAGCGCCATGGAAGGCCGAAATTGACTAGCAGGAAGGATGATCGTGCCATTATTCGCGAGTCTATCAAGAACCCTCGTGCTTCAAGTGTGGCGATCAAGGCGAGGCTTCCAGTTGTATCAGTGAGCGCCAGAACCATCCGACGACGATTATCAAGTGGTGGATTGGCAGCTCATCACCTGGCAAAAAACCCACATTAGTGATCATATCCAATTTTGCAAGAAATACCAGCACTGGACGTCTGAGGAATGGCACCGTGTGATGTTCTGTGACGAGCCAATCATCATTCAACATGGTTCATCTGTTTATTACGTCCGGCGACCTAAAAACAGGGGTATGAGTCGCGCTACGTGGTTCCAACTGTAAAAAATCAGCCCAAAGTAATGATATGGGGAGCGATCGCCGCGCGGGGGAGATGTGAAAAAATGGGCTGTAGGTTCTTCCTTAAGTACTTTACAAACTCTGACATTGAAGACGTTTGGGAGCACCAAAATGACACTTTAATTTAATTAAAGTTTCAATTGAACTTTCCAAAGAATCTTTACCGTTAAAAAACTGAGTCGCTTTTTAATTATAGATTAATTATTTAACATTTTCATCCCCAGATTTGCCTGTTAAGATTTAGACAAAGTACAAAATAAAAAGTTGAAACCTGTTTATTAGATACTTCGCAGATTGTCTGAATGCAGGCAAAGTCCGAAATAACACTTTACTTTGGAAATTGACTAATCCTATGCAGGCATTCCTCAGAATGCGTGTTAAGATTTAGACAAAGTGTGAAATAAAAGAATATTTCGGTCTTTGCCAAATATCGACGGGGAATCCGCGGAATGCCTAGGCAATCTGCGGTTTACCGTCTCGTCGGAGTTTGCAGGTAACATATATATATATTTACTATATTCTTTTTATAAGCGCTCTCACTAAATATTTTTTTGGTTTTTAAACTTTGCATTTTAACGCCAAATTTTTTATATGTGGTGTTATTCTTGTCCTGTTCTTTTTATGGTTTATTATTATGTACAGAAAAAGATTTTTCTTTTTGCAGGACGCATTTTTCAGACTAGGCCCTTTTTTTTTTAGAGGTAACACCATGTTTAAAACCCAATATGGCACAAAATAAGCACTCATCCTACCTTTTGAACAGAAGTTTTTAAAACAGAGAGAGCTTAACCTTTACTTTAAGCTTACGAACCACTTACATTTTGAGGGCAACTTCACAAAGTTGGTCTCACTGGCTTTGGATGTGAAGCTCAAAATTTTTATAGCTGTGGTATTTTTGTAAAGTTATGGACAGACGTGGTCTGACTCACTTTTTGTTTTGCGATTTTTTTCCAAAATTCTATCAAGATTATAGTGCGACTTGTTTTAAAAACTATATTTTTAACCAGAGCTCCCAGTACCTCAGTGGTATCAATGTCATACTTTGGGTAGTGAGGTTTTGCGTTCGCTACCCGTTGCTAGCTCTTGAATTGGGTTCATCCGTCCCCTCACCGTTTCAATGATCGAGCTCATCTGACTCTCGGACACTCTTACCCCGACACATTGGGAAAATGATTTTTCAAGCTGATTTTCTTATTTTAATGATACTAATAACTACACAGTTTCACTTTGAATTCACTTTACAAATAATTAAACTTTGAGGAGCTCAGAAAACACGTTTGCAAGGTAGAGTGGCTGGAAAGAGAGTACTGAGTAGCTTCACGAAAAGTCTTCCATACCCTTCATTACCTTATCATTTTGTTTCTTCCTGTCATATTTCTTTGCGAGAGGAATCATCATCCATAAACAGAAAGCTATAATACCTAACCCTCCAATGGTCCATAAGGCGTAACGGTAACTCGAAGTCGCATCGCGAATGCTCCTGTAAACGGAAGAAATAAAAATAAAATGCTGGAGATTAGAACAACTGCTATATCCTGTCGTAAGAGTCTTGGAACTAAAGATACGACAATTAAGGAAGAAACAAAATAATATTATTAGAATAAATATTGTTAGAAAATTTGTAAGCACTTCACAGATGATGCAGGGGCGTAACTAGGCATACGCATTATACTCATGTGCGTATAGTTTTTTTTTGCGCACATCGTAATTCCGGAAAATTTTGAAAGTTTTTTGCAATTGAACAAGATTTCTTTAAAAAAATCCTTTGGAAAATTTTTTAAGAAGTCATTGATGCAAAATATCCCGCAGTAAAATATATTTACACATATATTTAATGAGTGTATTGATATCAAGAAAATCATACCATAAAATAACATGTCTTGATTGTTGGTCATTTGGCACTGAAAAAAAAAATGATAGTAGATAATCAATTAACATCGCAAAATTAAACTCAGAACTTTAACATCGCAAAATTAAAATTAAACCTACACCCACCTAACACCTATTCTTAACTCTATTCTAAGTCATATTTGACATATAGGCGTAACACATTCTAAATCCTATTTGATATATAGGCGCAACCTATTCTAAGTCCTATTTCACATATAGGCGTAAAACAGACAAGGCTTGATATAAGGGTCTCAAATGTAACATTTGAGGGTCTTTACTCAGCAAATTGGTTAACCTAACACAAAACTCAAATAAAACCCTACAACAAAATATACATTTACACACATACATAGAGTATATAAATATATACATACAACTCCAAACATCCAATTCTTCTTTTAAGGAAGAATCACTCAACACAACAATCACCCTTGTTTGCGAAAACTCTGCTAACAACGCATTAAATGGTGTCTTTGTCATCCAAAAATGAGCAGTAACAGGGTGTCTACTACTATAGAAAACAGGGGAAAGTCAGGGAATTTGTAGAAAAAATTAGAAGTCTCAGGGAATTTTGTGAACTCGGCTAATTTGGCTGTCTATTGAGCCCAAACATTTCAAATATATGTATTTTTTTTAAAAAATTATAATCGCACATTTTTCTTGTGTTCAGGTATTTATGATTTTATGATTGATTTTATTTATAATAATTTAATAATTTATAATGTTATAGTAGAAACGATGAAGTTACTCTGGGATTTTGGAATTTTTCCTCTGGAAAGCAGGGAAAACTCAGGGAGTTTTGCAGTGAAGAGCTGGTAGACACTATGAATAGGTTATTATCTGATGCTGATTTCCTTGATCACTCTAGCGTATTATTTAAAGAGCTAAACCTACTAAAGCTCAATGATAACCAAACTGGCACATTTTATTTTTATTTAAGTGTAAGAACAAACTCATTAATTTGCAATGGGTAAATAGATATTTTGTAACTCATCAAGAAATCCACTCGTATCAGACCAGAAATAGATCAAAGCTTGTTATATCTCAATTTAGATTGTCTTCATCTCAAAAACTACCCATTTCATTGGATTGAAACTATGGAATGACTTGCATGCCGATATAAAAAATATTGTGAATATAAATTTGTTTAAAACCAAGTTGAAATCCCGATTAATAATGGCATACTAACAAAAATCTAGGATTAATGGCCATTAATATTGTTTACTAATTATTAATTTCTCGTGTGTAATCTAGTATTAAAACACATTTCTGGGATTGTTCAGTTCTTATCTCTCATGTAAGGGGTTCCAAAAAACCTTAGCCCCCTCATTTGCAGCTTACATGTTTACTTATATCGAAATAGTTTTTAGTGATTATAAAAATATATAAAATTCTTAATTTATTGCAGGTATTAAAATTACTCTAGCTGATAAAGTGATAATATAATGGCTTCTCAATTAATTGGTGATTCGGAGAGGCAACGTGTGATAGATCGCATACGAGCAATAACATTTCGGGAAGCTCGTGATGCTGGAGCCACCTTTATAACACGTTCATGGGTTGCCAAAAAGTTGCGAAGAAGTGAGAACTTCGTCAAAAGAAATTGGAATAAAACTTTGGTGAATGTGAAATGGATACAACCAAATCTGGGCGCCCAAATTTGCCACTCTCTCAGGAAACAAAGGACATCATTGAAAGCGGTACACGTAAGCGGAAAAACAGCTGTGCTGAACTTTCTAGAGAGATCGAAGTGTTGAGAGGAAAGAGCGTTAGTGGTGAGATCATTCGACTGTACCGTCATAGGCAAGGTTTAAAGCCTTGGCATGAACTTCCAAAGCCAAGAAAAACTCAACTTAACATCGATGACAGAATGTGGTTGCCCATTATATTGAAGATTGGGATGTGGATGCATTTAGCTGTCTCCAATGAATTTTTTGTTACGTAACACGTCGGCCTAACTACCAAAATGATCGAGTGTGGGCCACAACACCAGATGAAATCGATGACAATGAACATTATCGCGAATTATTAAAAAGTCCAGACTGTGTTGGTGTGTTTCTTTTGTTCACTGCAAAGAAGCTCATGTGGGTGCTGAAGCCAAATGGTCAGAGTTGGGATGGACAGTATTTTCGTGATATTATTCTATCCCAGCATGTCATTCCTTTTCTAAGAAACCCAAACAATGTTATGGATGTCGATCAGGTCACACTTCTGCACGATAAGGCCCCTGCTTTAAGGCATTAGCCACTCAACAGTTGTTGCGGAACCACGAGATCGATTTCTTTGGAAATGAAGAATGGCCAGGAAATTCTCCTGACCTGAACGTCTGTGAACACATTGGATCAGTTATAAAGGACAAGGTGAATGTCTCCTGTTGAAGAACCTGCAGCAAATCGATTTCGAAGGATACAATGACGCAACACATTGAAACTGTTTTAGCAAATTTGCGTAACGATCAAGATCTATTCACGTCACTTTTGGCAAGCTACCCAAAGCGAATTCAGGCTGTCTTGGAAGCCAATGGGGGAACACCAAGTTTTAATTGTTTCTCATTAAATGCAGGATTAAATTCTCTTTTGTAAGGTATGTTTAGTTTTACTGTATCTCTAATGGTTTAGGCCACGGGCGGGGGGGCTAAGGTTTATTGGAGCCCCGTATAATATTGGTTTCTTTGTATGGTATTGGTATAGTGCCTTCAAAGGTGACCTTGTATTTGTCATGTCAGTAGTGATAATTTAAGATTAATACATGTTTTAACTATTAATAATACTTATTTACTTATTTATTTATTTTATTATTAATTAATAACACCTAGCTGTTTATTTTTAATAAGAGCCCAGTAAAGCCTAAAGCTTAAGGGCCAAATTAAATAAAATAGTCGAGTTTCACAATTATTCGTCATTGTAAGTTAAAAGAATGTATTTATTTTATTATTAAAAAAGGTTATTCATTAATTAAAGTTACCAGAATAAAACAGTCATTTGCAGTTAAATTATAACGCATTTTTGATGCAAGAAACGTTAAAAATGGTTCGGTTCCTGAGAGCTTACAGCGCTCCTCCAGACTCCCTAGCTGAAAAGTTATTGGGAGACGCCATGCCACACTCGGCAGGTTTTCCCACAATAACTCGCTTCGCTCGACGTAGATCCGCTTCTGCGTATAGAATTTAAAAGCCTGGCTACGCCCCTGTAATGGTCATTGATTTCGGGTGAAACTAGTGAGTCCTAACGAAACATTTTGTTTTTTTACTGCCAGCTTTATATGCGTGAAGAAACTGCGTTGAAAAGTGTTTTGTTGTGCTTGCCTGTCAAAGGCACTCAGAGGCAGTATGCATTATAATGAAACGACACTTTTCGTAGGACGTACAGTTCGAATTGGATATTATGTAACATATAATGGAGTTCATTGTTTGTATATTAGCTTTTACCTGCAATGAAATAGTAGTAAAATATTTATAATTATCGTAATTCCAGTAACTGGAATTAAAAATTATATTATACCCATGGCTTTTTTTCTGTTGGAACGCGCCGGAACGGCATTCCGGTACCTTTTGTTTTCAACATGCAGAAGAAAGTTTTATGTTTTTAATTTCATTCTGTGTGTGTGTGTGTGTGTGTGTGTGTGTGCGTGTGTGCGCATAGGCGTAGGGGGGCCGATTTTGTTTAGGGGAGCAAGCAAGTTTTGCCTGAAAAAAAATAACGAAACCGAAAATCGATTTTTAAGTCATATTTTTATTAAACACAATTGTATGTATACACAACTGTACAAAAGCTGAGCACCAAACAAGTTACAACAGTAGAGTAAGTTGGTAACAGGTTATATCAAATGGGGTACTTCAATACTGCCGTTTTGCGACAGGTTTCCCTTTCTATAATCAAGTACTGCATGGTTCAAAATCTGAAGACATACATTTCGGGGAAAGGGATGATATCCTGTTATAACAGGATAAAGTACCGCTAATACAAATGCGAAACAACCAACCACCCAAACGTCTAAGGTAACCTAAAAGGAATAAGTTATGTGTGGACAACTCTTAAGTGGATTTATTTGATCATCTGTTTTGTAAGCGAAAACATTGGATCACCCGGAGATCAGGGCCCCCAACCTTCTTCAGTTAACCTTATAAGGCTAACTAACGAAAATATCACGACCTAACCTAGCCAATCGTTAGGTCACTGTACGCCCTTGACGATTGATTAGGTTAGGTCGTAATATTTTCGTTAATTAGCTTTATAAAGCTAACTAAAGAAGGTTGGGGCCCTGATCTTCAGGCGATCCAAAACATTTGTAAAGTTCTTCAAGTCTGACAAATTTAATCTGACAAATTTAAGAAACTTGATTCAGCTCAGAATACGAAAATCCTGTGGTTAATAGATTTCTGGTTGAGGGAATCTCAGTGTTATTCGTATTTCAGTGAAAGGTCTCTTGTTTAAAGAGGCCTTTTTATTTTGGAATTGGAACTTGGCTTCGCCTGGTGACTGCATGGGCTTTCGTTGGCCATCATTGAACTTAATCCATTACCAGGTTATCTTAGTGCAGTAATTACAGGCATACATCCCTAGTAATACAAATACTGTAACTTTTTCTTTAGCTTAGGTTTGTTTATTAGGAAATAGGAAGTAGTGTATAGGATTTGTTTATTTAACTTGGTTTGTATTATATTTTAGTTAATAGGATGTACCAGATAAATTATTAGTCATGATTTAACTGTTTCTCTTTTGCCTTGAACGACGTAATTAAGCTTCATAGTAATTTAATAAGTTAGTTATTGCGATAAGGATAATCTTCAACCCTTAACGGCACTCCAATGAACCCGCGCGTTTAATTAGTAAGTCTGTATAACGGCGCACTACTTCCGCCTTCCTAGAAGCTTGGCGGCCCCTTCCGTGGGGTATACACTGCTCGAGTTAGCACGGGTGGGTTGAATGTAAGCATTTAGCCTTACCTACGCAGTTTTCTTTTACACTATGAAAATTATAAAAAGTTTCGGGTGAAATCGTGGAAATTGAAAATATATGTACTCTTGTACTGGGCTTTTGTTCGGATTTTTGGGTGTAATTGTCCGAAAAAAATTCAGTCGGGCTGAATTTGGGAAGGAGGCGGGGTCAACTGACCTCAATGACCCCCTTGCCTCCTACTCGTGTGTGTGTGTGAGAGAAAATTGTAGGAAAAGAAAGGACTTTTTGTTTTTAGTAGGGGGATTGAGATGGTCACGTGGTGGAATCGGGCAACAAGCGGCAAGGTTTCTAGGAAATTTATAACGGAGTTCCAGAACCTTTCTTTCCAGAAAAAAGCCCTACTTTGGCCATCCTAAAATCTAACTCTTATCCTATCTTTTCCATAAAATTTTAATCGTATGACAGGAAAACGTGCAAGGACGTCTATATTTGGCACTCATTCTAAATTTTCGGTTCAAATATGTTTTTGAAAGATTTCCTACTATAGGATTATAATGAGTGACGGAAAACTATCTCAACTTTGTCAATGTATTTTGGCATAGGCTCTCTGATAACTGTTTGATGAACACATACTCGTATATCCACGAATGCAGGAATGAGTTGTTGCAGGAATTAACTTGTTCTGTTAATACTGAAAATGAGTTATGTTAGTATCTTACCTATAATTGGCCCAAAAATGAGAACCAAAACACCAGCAGTGAGAGCTGAGACACCATATACGGCTGGAAACATATCGAGTCCCATTGTCTCGATCAAAACCATGGAATGGAGACTGGTGGCAGTACCAACGCTGAATCCCCAGCAACAGACGAACAAGAGTAAAAGCCTAATATCTTTTACGAGCGTAAAGGCTGTAAAAAAAGTTTTATGCTTCAGAAATGTTGTGAAACTTATTTAGTTGAACATAACAGATAGAGGTATACATCGTACTGATATTTATTTAAGTCTGAAATCGCATGAAAGAAAAACTTAATCGTCATTCAAAATACAGTATGACTAATTGATTAATTTATGGGACAGAATTCTCCTTTTCAAGGTGTTTTCTCCATAATAAATTATACTAAAATGCAGTTACAGTTCAATTGCATAAATATTTTTCCATATTTTTCCTATAGTTTTCTTACCAATTATGGAAATACCGATGAAAAGCGTGCCGAACATGTATCCAAACTTTACGCTGAATTTTGGCCGATCCGACAAAAGGGTCATACATATTCTGGCAAAGATATTTGCAATTGCGGCTGAAGACACACACCATGCCGCCATTTGCAAAGTATGACCAGCATCCATCACTACGAATGAGATCCACATTTCAAACATTATGGATCCCAGTAAAAGAAAAGCTGAACCTATGGCAAGGATAATGACTTGCAAGAATTTAAGGAATTTCAAATTTTCTACAAAAGACGTCAAAATTCTTAAAATTAAAGATGTAATAGATCCTTTTTTCGACACTTTTGCTTCATTATTTAAGGTGGTAACGTTGTTTTGAAGAGAAGGTGAAACCTCAGTAAACGATTCTCCTAAAGATCCAACTGAGAACCCAGATATTTCACTGTCCCTACGATTTTTGCAGTGCTTTACTTTCATAGCCTGAAGATCCATTTCTTCAAAGTCAATGTCTTTCGTATTTTCTTCACTGAAATCCTCAAAATCAATTTTGTCTTCAACCCGTTTCATATGCCACTCAACTGGTTGAAAAAGAGCGCCAATAGCGGCCTGATTAAGTATAATTGCTGCGAAGATAAGAACTGCGCCCATATGTCCATATTGTTCGAGAAGAAAATTAGAGAGTAAGGGACTAATGAATCCACTTATACACTGTCCAAGTGTTATAATTGCAAGAGCGAAACCTCGAAACTTCAAAAAATACCTGGAGACGATGAATCTGCTAATTGTAACTCCAGTACCGGACGCACTTCCTGAAATGAAGGAATTATATCCATCGTGTTATTTGCATGAATTTTATACAATATAGCATCTAAAAAACAAATATCTTCGGCACTTGGCCCTTTCCATCGAAATCTTTCTCATACTTGACTAAGACCAAACAAATGAAATTATTACCTTTTTGGCTAGTAACACCCACAGGATTTTCTGACAGGGAGGCATTTCTACTACGTTATCTGGATATATATATATATATATTGGTAATTTATAGAGGATACTTAGGATAACACCTTACTGTATAAGTAATCTCGAGTATTTATATTGTTATAAGTTAAACACAACCAATGAAAGCACACACTAATAGTGTTAGTGTGCTTTCTTTGCTTGTGTTACATATAGATAACAATTTGATATAAAAAAAAATGTCAGCTATCGTATGTAAATATAAAGTTGTTTTACGAGTGTAAAAAATTTCGAGAAATAAATAAAAATTTTGTGTAAATAATTTTATATCGGTTACTTTATTTGCACCTATAATTGCAAAAATGCGTAAATATTACTAGGGCCACTCAATATATTTTGCCTCACCCTTTTTTCTTAGCTAAATAATAGGCCATGGGGCTGAAATGTCGTTTGGGCCATAATTTTGAACTTTCTGCGCTTCACATAACCGGATTTTTCCAGATTGAACCTCCCCTCCTTGTATACAACCGCTTTTAAACGCCCTTGTATAAAACCGATGGTTAACGCAGTTTTGAAAATGGAGTCTGACACTGATGTGCGTTTTAAACAGAGAGCTGTTATTAAGTTCTTAACCGGAAATATTCACAAATGTCTACAAAACGTTTACGGAGATGCTGTTCTTGATCGAAGCACAATTGGACGCTGGTCTAAACGTGTGGGATCATCGGAGAGAGGGAGAGCCAGCCTCGATGATGAGCCACGCAGCGTTCGTCCGGCATCGACTGTGACATTTCACACTGTGCAACGTGCTAACAGCATCATTCGATCAAATCGGCGCGTCACATACAAGGAGCTATCACTGGAGTTAGGAATTAGTGAAGAAAGTGAGAATACGATAATTCAGCAACTGGGATACTCAAAAGTGTGTTCACGGTTTGTTCCTCGCGAATTGTCTGAAGATCACAAAGCCCAAAGAAAAGAAATTGCTTCTGAGTCGTTGGTTCGATACGAGACAGAAGGGGATGACTCCCTTTCAACAATTGTGACTGGGGATGAGACTTGCGTACACCACTTTGACCTGAAACAAAACGCCAATCCAAAGAGTGGCATCACGCAGACTCCCCACGCAAGAAAAAGTTCAAAATGGCTACCTCTGCAGGAAAGGTTATGGCCACCATATTCTGGGACATGAAAGGGATGATTCTGGTGGACAATATAAAGAAAGGGCAAACAATGAACTCAAAGGCATATATTGCTACCTGGCAGAGACTCCAGAGACGTATAAAGAGAGTTCGACCGGAGAGAAAACTAGAACACGTCCTTCTTTTGCACGATAACGCAAGACCACACAATAGCTTGTAAACAAGAAAGGCCATCACAAAAATGCGCTTGACTGTGTTACCCCACCCTTCATACAGCCCGGATCTGGAACCTTCACACTTCCATTCGTTTGGGCCAATGAAAGATATGCTATTCGTGGAAGAAAGTTTCAGAGTGACGATGAGGTTGTTGAGGAGGTTAATAGGTGGCTCCAGCAGAACCAGCGGACTTTTACTAGCAAGGAATAAAGGCCCTTGTTTCGAGGTGGAGGAAAGCCGTAGAAAAGGATGGAGACTATGTGGAAAAAAAAAACTTGTTAAAAAAAGGTATGTAACTACTTGTGTACAAAATTTCTAGAACTTACAAGGGAACTTGGAAAGAAAAAAAAAAGGTGGGGCAAAATATATTGAGTGGCCCTCGTAGATTCAAACAAGGCTGTATATTAGGGTGGAGTGAAACCAGGCAAAAGTTTTCTTTCCGTTTAGGCACACTGAAATTATATTGTGGTTTTAAGTAGGAAATACAAGGAAAACTGAAATAATATTCTAGACCATCTTGAACTGCCCTACTTTTGTCAAAATATGAAATGGGTGTCGTAACTGGGTTTACGGTGGTTTATAACTGATTCTTGGCTATGTTGTTGGTGAAACAAATAGATATAACCCACACAAAGCTTAAAAATATATCTTCTACAAATAATTTGCAGGTTATTTAATGAATTTCTCTTTACTTTTTCTTCTTTTTACACTTGATGTCAACTCAATTATGACCATAATTTGTCACAATGAAGTGTGTTATTGTGTAAAGTTTCTTTGTTGGTTTCATTGTTGAAACGTAAAGCCTGCAAACCCTATTAGCAAGAGTTAACCATCTAGCACAGTGGTTCTCAAACTCGGGTACGCGAGGGAATCTTAGCGGGTAGGCGAAGGGGTTCTGAAAATATAACCCTTTTAATTTTATATACGATTAACAAACGGCCACAAGTCACACAGTCGTAAAGAAAGTAAAAATCCTCTATCTTTCTCGAAAATACAGAAAATCCCTTGAAAGAATTCAAGGGGTACAGAAGAAGAAAAAGTTTGAGAACCGCTGATCTAGCATGACTAAGAGGAGCTGGCTTTACATGAGCAAGTTATGTCAACCCAAAAATATATCTGCAAGATATATTTTTGTCAGTCTGTACCATTTCTTATTGCTGAAATAATGCAGTATAAGTACTGCTGATCTCGACTAAAATCATCAACAATGTGTTGTGACAGATAAAATAGTTTTTTACCACTAGTTATAGGTTTGAAGTGTACCACTGGATTGTTTTCACAAAACTGAATGGCTTTCCCAAGAGAACCAGCAAAGGTACTCGCCCCAGATGGTGTACCATCCAATGTTTCAAAAATATGCCTTAGAGGTAATTCATTTGTATGAAGTTTACAAATGGACCATTGAAGTGGCCTACCAAGTGCTTTCTCCATAACATGAATCACACCTCCTTTATAACCAGTGTTGGTATTTGTGCTATCACAGCCTGTTACAGCTATATCGTTTTGTAGATGTCTCTCTTTAATAACTGACAATACTGCTATATCTCCAGCCTTACTCGATGCTGCTGTCTGATGGGTAATATACTCTCCACCTGGTTCAGCAACCATTACATAGTGTTCTTCACTCTTCTTTTCACTGCACCACCTATTATTGACTTTCACTTTACTTGAAGTCTGATCCTTTATCACTTTATCACTTTTCACTGGTTTTCAAAGACTTTCTCTTTCTCTCCGCACTTTACTTATTATGAGATGGTCATCTTTGATGATCATACCAACGTCTATCAAAGTTGCAGTTGCAATAGCAGCAGTAGCACGATTTGATACACCAAATCTATCTGCCTACATTGCAACATGCCGCAAAGACATTCTCATTTGGCTTCCAGTATTTTCAAAACCACAGTCTTTAGTTTCCATTATTCCACTGTCAGTGTCTTCATCTGGAGAATTTTCTACTAAGCTAAAAGGCTGAACTTCACTGGAACGATTGATGGTTTTCGTTTCTTTAGTTACTTGTTCTGAGAGCTTCCTCTTGTATCTATTTTGTAAAATTTGTGTGGCATGCACAAATTGCACATCTACACTACCTATGTAAATTTTAGGATCACTCCTCTGATCAAGTAGAAACTGTAATTCCCGTTTGGTTCTGTTTTATCTTTCCGACAAATGCAATCTATGTGAATTTCTTCACAGTCATTACTGCATCCTATGTCTGTATGAGATTTTAAATTACATTTACAGGCACATATATCAAACAAATTACTGAGACTATTCATATATATTCATTTTTTTAGTTTCACTAATGTTTTTGATCTAATCAACGTTGCTCCTCTTTCTACGAATCTTGCTACCTTTTGAAACACAGCTTTTTCCTGAACTGAGGGGATTGATGCTTGCTGCCAAAGTTTCAGTAGCTCCTGAATTATTTGTCTGATGATTGGTTTGTTAGCTGCGTTTTTCCTTTCTTTGAGATAAAAAAAATACCGAGCCACTTGTAAATTAGCTGACAAAAGATTATGAGGCAACTTCTCAGGAGTTCCGAACATACAGTGTTGCTTAGAATGCCTTGTGCGAACAATGTTTTTTCTTGCTGAATAGCATGGGGAACTTGAAAGTGTAGATGCTGCTGTGAAAAGCTGTTGGTGTAGAGTTGCTGCAAAGGAGATGCTGCTAACTTGATGTGAAGAAGGATGTTGTTTCATTTGCAGAGACACTGGTGTGTGGGATGCTGATTCCATCTCGGTTCTTCTATAGGTGAATTATTAACTGAAAAATAAGAACAAAAACTCAAATAAATTTCAGTGAATTTTAATTGCTTAAGGAAAAACAACAAATATTTACTCGGTTTACTCACGTCAGTCAAATGTACATTGTAACAAGTGTAACAGAATATTTTTTAGCTCCTTTCTCATAGCATGCTCACTAGCTTCTTACCTCTGGATTCTGTAGCTGGGGGACAACTAGGTACTGCAGCTGGTTGTCAGGCGAACTGTGGTGCCTGGGGAGTCAGAAGATACGATGCGTACAAGTATACAGTACGACTTTGGCAGAATACTTAAATCTGGGAATGACGCAAAATAATATATTAAAGTTATAAAAATCTATAATTGTGGTTTTATAATGACATTAATGGAGGTTATTCATATGATGTAATGTTGACGGATGTACGTTAGATGAGAATTCTATTTTGTGTGTTTGTTAAATTGTATTCATGTAAAAATGGGGCAGTCAGAGAAACCTGGCCCAATTTGTATCATCATATTCGTTTTTTCAGCAAAAACTGCAATAAAATATCAGTGTGCCACGTAAATTACAATTTTCACTCCGCCCGGAAAAAGTTTTATACGAGTACATATGTCGTCCATATATACATATTATGGACGACGGGGAAGGCACGTGTCCAAGTGCAACCCAACCTGCGCGCTCTACTGGTTGTGGCTAATAAAACTGTTTATTAGACTATATTATCATAGTACTGTTTACTAGTATTATTTAACAAAATTTAAAATATTTTCGTTACTGATATTTGATAAACATAGACCATTCTTGTTCCAGAGCAAAGTCGAATGTTTTTGGCCAAGTGTGCTACTGCCATAGATGAGGATTTTATGGTCTGATTCAAAATAAATTTGATCTTTGTCGTATGTAAAGGCGATCGTAATCAGATTTGAAAGATCTGATTATGGTCAGAATGAAAATTTTATTCCGAATTACCAATCGAATGCGAGTAGGTAATTAATTCTGCTTAACTTGGGTCCGTTATTGGAATCATACTTTCCTAGTGTTCCAATAGGCTCTAGTAGTATGGGGGGAATATGGATTGCATTGTTGCAACACTTCTTGCAACATTGCTACATTGCAAGAAGTTGGGGAAAAGGGCTATAGCCAGTACGTTTAGGAGGCAGCCGCACTCCTAAAAAGTAGAAAACTGAAAGGATAATGGAGGATCACCCCACCTCAAACCTACCCCACCCAGCAAACCACCCTACCTCAGACCTAAACCAAACCACCCCAACTCAGACCTAAGCCAACCAACCGAACCATCCTAAGTGCTAAGGAGTGGCAGTGGCGGTACCAAGTGAGCGGAAATGAGGGTAAACGACTGGAAATTGAAAATGGAGGTGAGGGGAAATAAAAGGGTAAAGGAGGGAGAAAGGGGAAAATAGTAAAATTTTAATCGCAGCTGTGTGAACAATAGAACTGATAAGTGCAAACAAAGAGTATGGTAAGGGT
This sequence comes from Bathynomus jamesi, assembly GCA_023014485.1. Lineage (NCBI taxonomy): Eukaryota > Metazoa > Arthropoda > Malacostraca > Isopoda > Cirolanidae > Bathynomus > Bathynomus jamesi. The sequence goes on along the minus strand of JAJOZX010004618.1, from coordinate 53,867 downwards.
TAAGAGCAATGAGATAACGGTTAATAGGGAATAGCCAAAGGGTTAAGAAAGCCAAGAGTAAAAGTAGGGGAAGGGAAAGGGGAAAGGAAGCACAGATGTAAACAATAGGAATGATAAGTCTCTTTATGTGAGTTCGAACGACGGTTCAGGATCGACCTGCAGTCGACCCGTCTGCAGCATCCCACTCATTTGCGGGATTTGGTGAAGGAAGGAATTTCTCTCTGATCTCCTCCTGTCCTCGTAGACATCCACGCCTGGATGGTCAGGGACTTTGCATAGGAATCTCTCCAGGTGGTTCTTGAAGTTATTCACGTCGGTGTGCTAGAGATTCCTTACTTCTTTTGGTCGGGCATTGAAAAGCTTCGCGCCTCGTATTCTGAGGGTATTTTTATCCTCATTTGCATGGCCCCTTGTCCCACCGAAGCTGGAACTGTACAAAATCTGTCTCTTCTCTCATTCAAGTTTGTTTCTATTTCATTTCTAAGGTTAGGGACAGAGCCCTCAAGTATTTTCCATATGTATATTATTATGTACCGCTCGCACCTTCTTTCGAGAGGGTAGAGTTTCAGAGATTGTAGTCGAGCCCAGTAGTCTTCACCTTCCGTTTCCTCTATCTTAGACGTAAAAGTGCTTTGCATAGCTTTAATGTTCGCAATGTCTCGTTTTCTGTATGGGCTTGTGAGTACGGAGCAATACTCAATTATTGGTAGGACTAGACTCTTCCATAATTTGAGCATGATGTTTGCTTTTCTTCTGCGGAAGCTCCTCCAGATGATTCCCATTATTTTTCTAGCCTTTGTAATTTTGATGTTATAGTGCTCTCTGAATTCTGCAACCGACGACATTATTACTCCAAGATTTCTGACTTGTGGATTTGGTGTTATCTGTTTGGCTTGCAGAGTTTTTCTTCGTTGAACTTCATATTGTGAATGTGAGACACAAAAGCATTTATGAATTAACCAAACTCTACAATTCATATATTATACTACATTTATAAACTGTATAGGTATGGTCTTTTCATATCTGGCACTATTTTTTTTATGCAGGAAGGAAGGGCCAAGGGCGAATGCCTGCAGAAGTGCCCCTTTACAGAAGAAGAAGAGAACCAAAATCAAGGTCCAGGGTTTTTGAGATGCCTAGACACACTGCGTTTGAAAGATTGGAGGTCATAGACAGAGGGAAAGATGAACTGAGGAAGATTGCTCCAGAGTTGACCGGTTGAGTAGATGAAAGATTGAAAATACCAATTAACCCTTGCGTTAGAGAGTTGTACAGAAAAAGAATGAGAATGTGTAGAAAGTCTGGTGCTGCGTGCTCTCCTTAAAGAAAGAGGCATGCAGTTAAAGAGTTCAGAAGAGCAGTGTCCGATTGTCCGTTAAAATAGCGATAATAAAGAGAGAGTGAGGCAACATTTCGGCGAAGAGAGAGGGATTGAAAACAGTGAGTAAGAGGCGGGAAATTGATGAGACGAAAAGCCTTTGATTCCACCCGGTCAAGTACGGCTGTGTGGGTTGAGCCACCCCATACATGAAAAGCATACTCCATACGGGGACGGATAAGATCCCTGTACAGAGACAGCAACTGAGTGGGGATGAAGAAACCACGGAGGCGGTACAACACACCTAACTTCTTAGAAGCTGTTTTGGAAAGAGAGTATATGTGATCTTTCTAGGAAAGATCACGACAAAAGGAAATGCCAAGAATGTTAAGAGAAGAGGAAGGATTGAGTTGTGTGTTGTTGAAGGTAAGGGGATAGTCGTGTGGAAGATTGTGACGAATAGACAGATGGAGGAACTGAGTTTTTGAGGCACTGAAAGCCACAAGGTTTTCTGTACCAAAATCAGAGATAGTAGAAAGCTCAGAGGTTAGGTGTTCCATAACCGTTGGTTGATTTAGGTCTGAGGTTTGGTTGTTTAGTTGCTTGGTTTAGGTCTGAGGTCGGGTGGTTTCCTGGGTGGGCTAGGTCTGAGGTGGGGTGATCCTCCATTATCCTTTAAATTTTCTACGTTTACGAGTGTGGCACCCCTTAAACCTCCTGATTATGACACTTTCACCCCGCCTATTGCAATGTTGCAATGTTGCAGGCGATTGCATTGCACTCTCCACTTTTGCCCTATACTACTGCTATGTTAAAATTACGTATCCCTATGCTTCAAGAAAATGGTGCTCCATATCACACTCTTAAAACCACTGCTCAGCTATGAAAGAGAAAAAAGGTTTGTAGGTTTTTTTTCTTAGGCACTTACAAACTCCGACGACGTTAAAGATGTTTGGAGCACCAGAATGACATTTTAATTCAATTACCTGAGAGTGGTGGTGCGGGTAAAAAATTACCGAACTCATTTTAGCCCATACGGGGCTAAAATAAGCGCCACCACTCTTCGGTTAAAGTTTCAATTGAACTTTGGGAAGAATCTTTACCGTATCAAGATATAAAAATTGAATCTTTGTATTTTCTGGAATTGGCAACAATTCTAACCTCCGAGAAGTGAGTAAGAGAAGAAGAGGAATTGTGCACTCGGAGCGAAGGCTGATAATGCTATTGAGAGAAAGTGAATAATTCCTCCTGTTATGGCTACTTTCCTCCAACCGAATTCTTCATACAGTGGATGGACAAAGAAGGCACTGATACAAAAGATGAACGAATAAATGGTGATAATCCAACCGACGTTTGTGGAAGATACACTTGAATTCATCAACAGAGTGGAGAACAAAATTCCAAAGCCAGTATATGACATTGTAGACAAAACCTGGAATGAAATACATGTGTAATTTATAGAATCAGTACGGATTAATTTTTTTTATTCATGTGACCATTACTAACTTCTTTATTTATAAATCTAAAAAGAAGAGCATCAGGAGAGTGGAGAACAAAATTCCAAAGCTGGTGTATGGCAAAGCTGACAGAATCTAGAATGAAATATGGCATTAGTAATTTATAGAATCAGTACGGATTGAATTTTTTTTATTCATCTGGCCATTACTAACGTCTTTATTTATGAATCTAAAAAGAAGTTTTAAAGCACGCAAAATTAGGTTTAAGCACGTTTGTTTGCATGTTGTCAGCACTTGACGTATAACACTTTCGTGTTTCGAGGAACAGAAAGTGTTTATTGTGAAACTGTTCGAATAAGATATCGTGGTAAATTTGGTGTGTGTGACATACCACATAAAACCTCTCTTTTGCGTTTAGCTTATCAGTATGAAAAAGTAGGAAGTGTTCTTTACCAACGAAAGGCACAAGCTGGCCGCCCTTCAATACAGAGGCCTGAAATAGTGGAGAATGCACGAGCAATGCTAATGAGAAGTCCTTGCTAGAATCTGCGATAGCTGTGACGGCAATTTCATTTCATTTGCAGAATAGTGAGGAAGATCTACTGCTCTCATTTATCAGTTTACCCATTCAAGATGCAGTTAATCCAACTGTTGAGGGCTAGAGGGAAGAATAAACGCCTGGTGTCTACTAAAAAATATTTTCAGCTTATTTAAAATGAGCCAGACATTTTAATCTTGATATCGTTTTTGGACGAGGCACACTTCAATTTAGACAGTTCCATAAATAAGAAAAATGCACGATGTTTGGGCTTTTTAAAACCAAAATGCTGGTGTTAATGATCCCTTACATCCACAACGGGTCAGTTCGGTGCACTTTGTCAAGTAATGGCATCTTTAGCCCAGATTTAATTGAAAGCCTGGTGAATTCTAATGTTTATCAGGAGTTGTTAAATGATAACTTAATTTATTTTCTCATGGGTATTAGTATCGACATGGAGAAATACCGAGCATCTTGAAGAGAGCGAACATAGTTCCGATATGTAAAGGAGGAGGTCGATCCGAGGCCAAAAAGTATAGAGCAGTGTCGTTTACATCTCACCTCACCAAAATGTTTGAAAGAATAGTTAGAGGAAAAATCGATGACCTCTTGAAAAATCGGAAAAAGTTAAATGATAATCAACATGGATTCCGCTCAGGAAGATCATGCCTATCACAGCTCATGGAACACTATAACAACATTATTGATGCACTTGAAAATAATGAAAATTATGATGTAATATACTCGTATACAGACTTTACTAAGCCGTTCGACAAGTGTGACCATGGAATCATAGCGCATAAACTGAAATATATGGGAATAACAGGAAAAGTAGGAAAATAGGAATATAATTTCCTTAGTGGGCGGCAGCAAGTCGTTACAGTTCAAGAAATATGTTCATCAGAGCTAGAGATCCTTAGCTCAGTACCACAAGGAACAGCATTAGCTCCCTTATTCTTCATAACCCTGCTAACTGATATTGGAGAGGAGGTTACCAGTGACAACTCAGTAACATCGTTTGCCGATGACACAAAAATTAGTAGTAAGATAAGAAACCCAGAGAATATAGGATCTCTACAAACAGACATGAACAGAATCTACAATTGGTCTGAAGGCAATAATAGGAAATTTAACGTTGAAAATTTTCAGCTCTTAAGGTACGGAAGAAAGGAAAGCCTAAAATCTATGAAATAATTAAAGGCTAGACAGGGAACAATCTCAATCCTGAAGGAAAATAGTTTTGTTGTGAGAAGACCAAGGTTGTTCAACCAGCTGCCCAAGAAACTGAAGAAGACGAGTGATGTAGAGTTGAATATCTTCAAAAAAAGACTAGATGCCTGGCTCAGAACAATTCCAGATGAGCCGAACTTCCCCAATGTGAAGTGGAAAGCACAAGAAACCCACTCTTCTTCACCATGCCAATCGAGAGGAGGGACAACGAGTCTGACCTTCGTGAAAAGAGGAATCGCCACACGGAACACTTGAAAGGTTCAAAGGAGAGGACTTGACTATGACTCAGTTTCAGCAAAATAATTCGAGGCTTTACATACCACGTGTTATGTTCGACTTACTGCACGAGAATTTTGGTGCCCGAATGCTGTCAGACAGATTCCCTCAAATCCATGCCCAAGGTCTGGCTGAGCCACCATTGTCTCCTGATATAAATCCATGTGATTATTTTCACTTTGGATACTTTGAAAGCCCTTTAGAAAGTCCTAGAAACGGTAACTGTGCAAGAAATTAATTCAGTCTCAACTTTTGTGCTTCACAATTTCACCATGAGTGAACAAAGAGGACACATTAAACATATTTTGTCATAAGTGAAAATTTCAGGTATGTGATTATAATTTCCAAATACATCCATTCTCCCAATCTGAACTGTATACATATTATAAGCAACTGTTATGATCAGATGAACAAAAATTTCCCCGTACAATCAAAAGAAGTATCATTTCAACACATAAACATATATCTACAGTCTTACAGAGTCATAGAAAGCTTTTTTTATACTTGAAATGTTCCTCATTCCTTCTGAAAATACTTATATACAAGACCTCCCAATTTCCTAAACTACCTAACTTTTAAAAACCTGTAACACTTGTTGCCCAAAAAGCCTTCGGAACACTCATGTGCCCCAGAATTACAATAACTCTTAATATCTGTAAATCCGAATAACTCTAACCCAAAATTTAATTCTCATAATTTTTTTCAGACACATAAAATTAAAGGTTTCCGAAATGATTTAACTTTTAACGATGAATGACATTACTACGAGGGCGATTAATGACGAAGACAGAGGTAAAATCCAGGAAGATCTGAATAAAATCGTAGATTGGTCAGTCACATGGTAAATGACATTTAACGTCGATAAGTGCAAAATTTTACATATAGGTTCGCGCAACGGTAATTTTGCGTAGAGTATGTCAGGAAGGAGTTAGCAAGCGTAGAGCAGGAAAAAGATTTAGGAGTTTTGTCACTGGTGATTTAAAAGTGGCGAAACAAAGTACAGCAGAAGGTCAATAAAGCGAACAAAGTGCTAGGTTTTATAGCTCGGAATTTTGAGCACAAATCGCGCGATATTATTGTTCCTCTTTATAAATCATTAGTTAGACCCCATTTGGAGTATACGATCCAAGTTTGGAATCCACATATGCGAAAAGATATAGACAAAATCGAAAGAGTTCAAAGACGAGCAACTAAGATGATTCCGTCGCTTAGGTCGAAGTCGTACGAGGATAGGTTTAAGGAGTTAAAGTTGACTACACTCGAAACTAGGAGGCTAAGGGGTGATCTAATCCAGGTTTTTAAAATTATGAATGGGTTGGATAACGTAGACAGAGATAGCTTTTTCGAAATATCTCAATATAATAGGACTAGAAATAACGGGTGTTAAGTTGACAAGTAGAAGGTTCGAGACAGCAATTGCCAAAAACATTTTTACGCATAAAATAGTAAATAGGTGGAATAGTTTGCCGGTTGAAGTAATTAGTAGCACGTCTATAAACATGTTTAAAATCGATTAAACGTACATGTTGATAGATTGGGTATAATTTAAGGTAGTAAAATTAAGGCCTTGTGGTTCGGAACCCACTTAAACACTTAAAATTGTAGGTCCTCTCCGCCACCACGGAGGACATGCACAATACTGTACACAATTACGAACACAGTTAGGTAGACCAGCCATGAGTGGATCCTAGGGTCTTTGTTGGTCTGAAACATTATAACATTACTATACAGGGTGTCCCTAAAGTATTACCCCATAATGTATAACATTTATTAGCCTGTGGGCAGAACTTCTGGGATACACTGGTTATTGATAAAGTTTGCTATAAATGTAAATATTTATGTAAATAACCTGACCATTCTTTACAAACGTTTTAGCAGTAGTTTGTTACTGAGCATATTAATGTATATGAAAGTAATGTCTGGTTGTTAATCTGACGTTATACTTCCGAAAAAGAAGGTATGTTAGTCCTATCATGTTAGGTTCGATTAGGTTTCATTAGATATGTTAGCTGGTACCTCACCATTTATTCCCTTCACAGACCACTTATTACATACTTTTCGGTTCGATGGTACTGTAGTTCGGTTAGGTTAGGTGAGGTTAGGATCGTTTAGTGCAGTTTAGTTTAGTTTTTTATAAATAAGGATATATTGAATTAAACAAATCGCTACCAAGCGTATGCAAAGATTTGGGTGTGTTTCGGAGGGAGGGTCTTCTCTCCTTCGTTGTTTACGCAGTTCCACACTTAATTTGCCCAGTCCAAGTGCTCTGTCACACGTCTGCTTATCAATGCTGTTCTCTTTACAAATTTCCTTCCATTTTATCGCCCAACTACTTCGTTCGTCTGCTTCTGTATATCTGTGTGTCTGCATATTCTAAACGAAAGCGTGTTCATGCGTTTATTTTCATATATACCGCTTATATATATATATATTATATATATAATATATATATATATAATATATATATATATATATATATAAAGGAAAATCCAAAATACTTCTATAGCTATGCAAAAAGGAAAACAAAAACGCGCGCTGCTATTGGGCTCTTAAGGACGGGAAATAATGAACTAACCGACGATCCAAAAGAAATATCTGATACATTGAGAGCTCAATATGAATCAGTTTTCAGTAACCCAAAAAGTGACAAAGCGATACCTGACATAAATGCATTCTTTGAAGAGGAATTGCAAGGAGAGTATATAACAGACTTTGATTTTACACCAGAAGATGTAGCGAGAGCTATAGGACAAATGAAACCACATTCAGCTGCAGGTCCGGACAATTGGAACGCATTATTGATTAAAAAATGTAAAAATGAAATAGCTACACCTTTATACTGGATATGGAGAAGATCCCTAGACCACTGGGGAAATACCGAGCATCTTGAAAGAGCAAACATTGTCCCTATATATAAAGGAGGGAAACAGATCTCAAGCAAAGAACTATAGACCAGTGGCATTGACGTCCCACCTCACCAAAGTATTGAAAGAATAGTTAGAGAGAAAATTATGATTTCCTGGAGACACGGGAAAGATTCAAAGAAAATCAGCATGGATTCCGATCAGGTAGATCATGCCTATCACAACTAACTACGATGTTATATACACAGATTTTGCTAAAGCTTTCGATAAATGTGACCATGGTATAATAGCACAAAATTAAATATATGGGAATAACAGGCAAGTGGGAAAATGGATCTACAACTTTTAGGATCGTCTGCAGGTCGTCAAAATTCAAGGATATCATCATCAGAATCGGAAAGTACGCAGCTCAGTACCACAAGGGATAGTACTGGCCCCACTCCTGTTCATTATCATGCTAACAGACATAGACAGTGGAGTAAACAGCAACAGTATAGTAACATCCTTTGCAGACGATACAAAGATCAGCAGAAAAATCAGCGATGTACATGACGTGGAGGTCTTGCAGAGGACACGAACAAAATATACAAATGGTCAGAAGACAACAACATGTCATTCAACGCCGAGAAATTTCAGCTCTTGAGATATGGTAGAAAAGAAGAACTTAAACAGACTGCATATTATGCTCCAGATAGACAGGAAATTCAGAGAAGCACGAAAGCGATTGATCTCGGATAATAAAGACATGATGCGAAATTCGAAACACAAAATCAGATAGCGATAAATAAAGCAAAAAGAGTCGCCGGACAGGTACTAAGAAACGTTCAAGAGAAGGGACAGGACAGTAAGATTCCCCTGCTAAAAACACTGATTATACCAAAACTTGAATACTGCTCAGTTTTGACGTCCCCATATAAAAAGAAAAGAAACTAATAAACTAGAAGAAACGCAAAGGCATTTCACAGCCAAGATTGATGGCTGCAAAGAACTCAACTACTGGGAAAGACTACGTAAACTAAATCTGTACTCACTGGAAAGAAGAAGAGAGAGGTACATCATAATCTACATATGGAAAAAAGATCGAAAAACTGGTACCAAACCTAAAACTAAACCCAATTACCATTCAAACAACACTGGAAAATAGGAAAGGCAAAACTGTGTAGTGTTCCCATATTAAAGGCCCGACAAGGGACCTCCTCAACCCTGAAGGAAAATAGCTTGGTTGTCAGGGGGCCAAGACTTTTCAACCAGCTTCCTAAGAACCTCAGAAACGTAACGGGGGTAAAAGTTGAAGTCTTCAAGAAAAGACTGGATGCCTGGCTCAGGACAGTAACCAGATGAGCCGGGCGTGCCTGGCTATGTACGGTGGAGAGCGCAAGAAAGCAACTCGCTCCTCCACCAGGCCAGACCTAGAGGCGGGGCCACCAGCTTGACCTCCGTGTGAAGAGAGACCAACGCACGAAACAACATAAGGTTCATAAGGTATATATATATACTGTATATAGGTATACATTATTCAGTTCTTAAAATTAAAAACATACCGTGGTTATGAGACAACCAGCTAGAACTACCCAGCCCCATCCTCCATCTGGGGGAACTAACTGTATCCTGGTTTTGCTATTTTTTTCTTCTTTTTCATGCTTGTTATTGCTGAGATTTTCGTTTAGGTTCACACGTTCGGAAAGGAGGTCAGAATTGTTTGTGGCCGATTCATTCTTTGAGGAATAATTTTCCTTCTTCATGTTTTGATTAATTTACTCGTTTTCTTGTTTTAATTAGAAAACGTTTTTATTTTTATTTTTTATCTCTTTAACCGTTCTCAATAGTTGTAAATTATATACCTGTTGTTTTGGTTATATATCACTGATATTCACTTATATATATTACAGTTAACAAACTTATGAGGACAACGTAGAAATGCTAAATGAACTTCATCACTCCTCTTCATAGATTTTATCTTATCGACATGAAGACATCGCTTCATATAATTCATTTTGAAGTATAGAAAAATGATTATTATAAAAATGGGTGATAAACTGACCTCTTAAAAATATTTATAATTAAATGCCTTTCAAGTGTAAGTTTAAATAAAATGTATAAACGCTTATTTCAAAATTTAAAGTTTCCCAATGAATTATTCCTCAATATTCTGAGCCTATATTTATAAATTGAGAATTCTACATTACATTTTTGGCAAAAGATTTGGCATTCAATCGAAGAAACGATGCGGCGATGAAAGGAAACAAAAACAAAGTTCTTCAAAGTGGTAGTACTCATTACCACCTAGTGACATCTCAAGGCCACTAACATGAGCAGATAAAATTGCCTCAAAATTTCTCCAAATTTATATATATATATATATATGATGAATAAAACCACGAAGGAAAGGAAACACAAAAAGGTGCTCAAGCGCTTTCGTCTAATGACATCCTCAGGAACACTGAAGTACATAAAAGGTTACGGCCTATATATAGGTTACAGAAGAAAAATAAATAAATAAATAAATAACATACATACACAAAACATATATATATATATTTACATACTATCTACACACATACATATATATATATATATATATATATGCAATAAACGGAGAAGTAAAAATAAAAATTAAAAATTAAAGATTAGAGGATTAACAAAGAGGCATACAGATAGATTTGTAAGGAAAAATATCGATTTTTAGCACAAGATCAAATGAATTATAAAAATACAAATTTATACTGGAAATCTGCCCGGGTTTTAACACTTTGTCTTTTAGAGTCAAGTTTCGATATATATAAAAATAAAATGAAGATTAAAAGTTAATAAAGTAGCGTACAAGTTTACCAAAGATTTAGCGTCCTACCCTTTTTATCTAAATTTGTTTTGAAGGAATTCAAAACAACAGGATCGAGTTGAAAAAGACCTTTGCTTATGTTGAAGTTATTTGAAACTCGATCCTGTTGTTTGAATTCCTTCAAAACAAATTTAGATAAAAAGGGTAGGACGCTAAATCTTTGGTAAACTTGTACGCTACTTTATTAACTTTTAATCTTCATTTTATTTTTATATATATCGAAACTTGACTCTAAAAGGCAAAGTGTTAAAACCCGGGCAGATTTCCAGTATAAATTTGTATTTTTATAATTCATTTGATCTTGTGCTAAAAATCGATATTTTTCCTTACAAATCTGTATGCCTCTTTGTTAATCCTCTAATCTTTAATTTTTAATTTTCATTTTTACTTCTCCGTTTATTGCATATATATATATATATATATATAATATATATATATATATATATATATGTATGTGTGTAGATATATATATATATATATATATATATATATATATATGTTTGTGTGTATGTATGTTATTTATTTATTTATTTTTTTTCTTTCTGTAACCTATATATAGGCCGTAACCTTTTATGTACTTCAGTGTTCCTGAGGATGTCATTAGACGAAAGCGCTTGAGCACCTTTTTGTGTTTCCTTTCCTTCGTGGTTTTATTCATCATAAATATTTTTCACGTGTTACTTTCGTGAAATAATTTTCATATATATATATATATTATATATATATATGTGTGTGTGTGTGTGTGTGTGTGTGTAATGTAAAAAGTTCTAGGGCAATTGCATCCTGGTCAAGTGCGTCCCGGACAAATGCGTGCCGGTCATTGGCGTCCCTGGACAATTGGGTCCCGGACAATTGCGTCCGGACAATTGCGCACTTCTCCAACTACTATATGAAGTTTATTTATTAGAGAAGTGAATAGAAAGTTAGTATCGGAATTTCAAATATACTTTTCATTTTAACCTATTAAACTTGTTATATGTTCATAAGTTCTGTTCGAAACTGTTCTCTAAAACTTTATCCATCATCAGCAACATCATTGTCAAATTTTATGGGTTACGTCCACTTAAGATAAAGTTAGTTTCGTTAGTTTTATTGAAAATATCACAACTTAACCTAACCAATCGTCAAGGGCATACAGTTGACCTAACTGGGCATTCAATTAATCTAACCGGGCATTATATCCCATACAAAATTACAATAACGAACATACTCGTCCCTCGTCATTGGCGTCCCTGGACAATTGCGTAGGTGAAGTCACAATGAACTTTCTATTCACTTCTCTAATAAATAAACTTCATATAGTAGTTGGGGAAGTGCGCAATTGTCCGGGACGAAATAAAACTGGACGCAATTGTCCAAGGATGCCAATGACTGGGACGCATTTGTCCGGGACGCACTTGACCAGGACGCAATTGTCCTGTCACCAATGTAAAGCATGTTGAATGTATGGCAAAAAAAATTCAATTAATGCAAAACAGTAAATTTTAATTTACGACATATATTTTATCTTGCTTGTAATATATATATATATATATATATATATATATATATATATATATATATACACACCTTTGGTTAGCTTCCGCCTGAATTGTTCATTCTGACGAAGGTCAAGCTTTTCACTCCACCTTAGACCTACAGTTTAATGTGGAATCTGAACCACGCCCCACCAGCAGCACAGCGTCTTAACCACTAGGCACCCAGGGTACCCATTTATTTAACAACCACTTTCTTTATTGTGTGGAAGGATGAACAGCTGAGTTTTGCTGCGCGCCGGCCGCCGTCACCGGGTTTCGATCCCGGGGCCGATGGATTCGTAATCAGGGGCGCTAACCACTACATCATATATATATATATATATATATATAATTTATGAGGGTTCAGGATCGACCTGCGATCGACCCCTCTTCAGCATCCCGAGTCATTTTCGGGATGTGGTGAAGGCGGGAATTGCTTTCCGATCTCCTCCTGCTCTCGTAGCTAGCCACGCATGGCTGGTCAGGGAATTTGCATATGAATCTGTCCAGCTAATTCTTGAAATTATTCAGATCGGTGTGCTAGAGGTTCCTCACTTCTTTTGGCAGGGCATTAAAAAGCTTTGGGCCTCGTATTCTAAGGGTATTTTCCATCCTCGTTTTCATGGCCACCTGTCCCACCGCAGATGGGACAGTACAAAATCTGCCTCTTCTCTCATTTCAATTTGTTTATAGTTCATTTCTAAGGTTAGGGGAAAAAACCCTCGAGTATTTTCCAGAGAGAAGAGTTTCAGGGATTGTAGTTGAGACCAGTAGTGTTCATCTTTCGTTTCCTAGAAGCATGATGTTTGTTTTTCTGCTGCGGAAGCTCTTCCAGATTATTCCTATCATTCTAGCTGTTGTAATTTCGATGTTATACTGCTCTCTGGATCCTGCATCCGACAACATTATTATTCCAAGATCCCTGACTTGTGGATTTGTTGTCATCTGTTTGGCTTGCAGAGTTTTGTACCTTTTATTCTGTAGCACCTTGTTATTACCATATCTTAGAAGTGGGAATTTTTCTTCGTTGAACTTCATAATGTTGTCTTCTGGCCATTTGAATGTTTGAATGTCGTTTTGTAATTTTTCCGTGTCACCTTTGTTCAATATTTCCTCGTATATCTTTGTGTCAAAATGTAAATTAGGTGAAAAAGATACATTGTAGAAATTAGGAAATAGGCCTCTTCTGAATTTGGACGAGAGTACGTGATTTGAGTCACGAAGCAAAACAACAGGTTTCGTTTGGTTTATACTGGTATTCTCGTTCAGCCAATCAGGCATAGGTTTGGTATCACGTGATCCCTCTCTTCTTGTCTTGTTTAATTAAGGTCACCAGAGTCCCGATTTTCTGCGGGACAGTTGCTGAAATTAATATTGAAATATCTGCTTACGATGCCACCAAAGCGTGTTTTTTTAGTATTGCAATTTCAAAATTTTCTCAGCCACGGCAGGGGGACACCCCTCCCGCCACTGGACCCCCCAGTGAGGGGTGTTCAGGCTATGTCCCGCTTTTAATTTAAACAAATCTGGTCACTTTATGTTTAATCAGGTCCTTAAATATAAAGTAGTTTTGATACAGTTCTAGATTTATATAAGTTAGCAATTAAATATCAGAAAATAGGCCAATGAAGTTAGTTGAATGCTGTAGGATAGGTAGGAAATTCTAAACATTATTGAAATCATGTATTAATTACTGCCTACGGCTGTCTGACAACACATTTATCGATCATGAATGTAATTGCATATGACATCTGAAATCGGGCCCTTCCTGCGCATAATAAACGCTATTTGTCAAACCAGTGTTTGGGGTCGTGAATTGTGTGAACTTGGTGAAATTCTTGTTTCGAATTTAGTTATCAATTAATCAAAAAATATTTTTAGAAAATGATGGGAAATGATTAATTTTTCTCATAATTTCACCATCATTTTACCTTAAATTTTCTAATGTATCATTTGAATTTGGCACTTTTTTTGCATGTATAAACTGTCTAATCCGCCCATGCCTCATTTCTCGAACTAAAGCAAACTAAATGTTTGAGCAAAATGTTTTCTTCGGTCTTATCTCACGCAAATGAAACAATAAAGCTCTTTCTTACTCTTTAGAGAAGTATTTAATTTTTAAGCATTTTTAATCATTTAAGCACTGATTAATTAGAAATTTTCATCATTCAGCACTTTTTCATAAAAATTATTGGGTCTTTTCGGTTTTAGGTCCAACATTGGATTTTTTCCATGTTTTTGGTATAGACGTAGATTTTTACGCTGATTCTATTTCTGCAATCCGTTTCTTGGAGAAATAAACACGAAAAAAAGTTATGGCCCAAAACTTGTATTCAAATATCCACCTTACTTAACCTAACCTACCCTACCCTAACCTACCCTAACCTAACCTAACCTATCCTGCGTATGAACGCATCGAACAGCTCGAAGGGTACAGCTTCAGTCACAAAACAGTGAACCACGGCGAAAACTTCGTGGACTATTCAACTGGAGCACACACTCAACGGAGAGAGTCGACGTGGAACCAACTCAAACGCGGTAACAAGCGTCGGTGTGGTACGCACTCTTCCATGATCGACTCGTATCTCTGCGAGTTTCTCTGGTGTCTCCCACACGCAGGCAAAGATCTAGTGCGCCAAATGCTGAACGATATTGCGCAGTTTGGCAAGTAGCAAACTTTGGTTTGTGTTCCGTTCTGTTCTGGAAACCTGTAAACGTAATAAACTTGCACAGAACTTTTTTCGTGTTTATTTCTCCAAGAAACGGATTGCAGAAATGGAATCAGCGTAAAAATCTACGTCTATACCAAAAATATGAAAAAAATCCAATGCCGGACCTAAAACCGAAAAGATCCAAATTATTAATTAACCATGCCCTAGTTGGAACCCTTCCTACCCACCAAGTTAATCTAGTGGCAAAGCACCGGCTTATTAATTTGAAGGCGATGGGTTCAAGGCACGACTCGGATTTCAAATTTCAGCGAATAAGTTCCTCCACCCCGTCTTGCTTGGTAAGTGAGCGTGTGGTTCGAATCCCGCGAAAACCTATAAGCCTCCCTCTATCATATTATTGAGGGTGGTCATTCTTGACCTATATTATGCGTGATGTCTCCTTTTCTTTGTCATAATAATAATAATAAATTAGGGGCAAGAATAATAATAATAAATTAGGGACAAGCATAATTCAGAGCATTAGGTAGATTGGCGGACACAGGAATGTGGTTGGCATCTAGGTTTCGTACTTATAAACACCTGCATGAATTCAAAGCTGGAGATAGAAGAAGAGAATAACCTTTATTAATAATAAAATAAATACAGTAGTCTTTTTACAATTTACAATTTTTACAATGACATAAATAATTGTGAAGCTCGACTATTTATTTATTTAATTTTTTTTTTTAATTTGGCCCTTAAGCTTTAGGCTTTACTGGGCTCTTATTAAAAATAAGCAGCTAGCCGTTATAAATTAATAATAATAAAATAAATAAATAAGTAAATAAGTATTATTAATAGTTAAAGCCTGTATTTCAATATTAAACAATATTAATGGACAATATTAAACATTATTAGTGGACATTAATCCAAGATTTTTGTTAGTATCCCATTATTAATAGGGATTTTAACTTGGTTTTAAACAAATTTACATTCGCAATATTTTTTATATCGGCATGCAAGTCATTCCATAGTTTCAATCCAATGAAAATGGGTAGTTTTTGAGATGAAGACAATCTAAATTGAGGTATAACAATCTTTGATCTATTTCTGGTCTGATACGGGTGGATTTCTTGATGAGTTACAAAATATCTATTTACCCATTGCAAATTAATGATTTTGCTCTTACACTTGTAAATAAAAATAAAATGTGCCAGTTTGGTTATATCATTGAGCTTTAGTAGGTTTAGCTCTTTAAATAATGCACTAGAGTGATCAAGGAAATCAGCATCAGATAACCTTATTGCTCGTTTTTGGATGACAAAGATACCATTTAATGCGTTGTCAGCGGAGTTTCCCCAAACAAGGGTGCAGTATGTTATATAAGGAAGAACAAGAGTATGATAAAGAGTCAATAAAACTTGTTTAGGGACTACATTTCTAAGTTTAAACATTATAGCAACGCTCCTTGAAATCTTTTTCGCGATATAATTTACATGATCACTCCATTGCAAATTCTTATCTAGCATTACACCAAGAAATTTTGTTACAGTACACTCCTTTATGGTGATTTCATTAACATTGAGTTCATCAAGATATACATTTCTTTTATTAGTAAAAATCATGAAATTTGTTTTACTGGTATTTAGGAAGAGTTTATTGGTGGTCAACCATTTCATTACACTGATGAATTCTGAATGAAATATATTCTTAGCTGTATTAACATCTTTGCAAGAAAAGGAGAGAGTTGTATCATCTGCAAACATTATGAAGTTCAGTATATCAGATGAACGTGGAAAGTCATTTATATATAATAAAAATAACAGTGGACCCAGCACTGAGCCCTGTGGCACACCATGTTTGACAAGCGCTTTAGTGGAGCAAACCTTATTTACTGATACAAAATTATATCTATCGGACAAATAACTTTTAAACCAATCACTGATTGCCCCTCTAAAGCCGTAACAATACAATTTATTAAGTAGAATATTATGGTCTATTACATCAAACGCCTTACTCAAATCTATAAATATTGACATCATTATTTCTTTGTTCTCCTTAGCTATATTTACATTTTCCATAAGATTTAAAATAGCCATTTCCGTTGTTCTATTATTACGGAAGCCATATTGATTTGGAGATAATAAATTGTAAGATTCTAAATATCGCTGCATTCTACTTTTTACAATTTTTTCGAAAACTTTGCTGAACACAGATAATGAACACACCGGCCTGTAATTTGTTGCTAGTGTAGGATCACCCCCTTTAAAAAGGGGGTGTTATACAACCAGTTTTTAGCATTGATGGGAATATTCCTTTGGAAATACTTTGATTGATAATTTTAGCCAAAGTTACAGATATCTTATCTTTAACAAGTTTCAATATAGGTACAGGAATGTTATGAATGTTATTTTTTGTATTTTTTAATTTACCAATAATATTCTGGACCTCAGTAGAGGTAGCAGGAACAAAAGAAAATGAATTTAGTGGGCTGGGTGGCATATATTCTAGAGGTGAGTGATCATTACACTGGGGAACAAATTTCAACTTTTTGTCTATTGAATTAGATTTGACAGTTAGTTCTAGGTAATTTGGGTGCGCTGAGCACGAATCTTTACTCGGTTTTGCTCTATCAGGTCCTGATTTTGCTCAACACCCCTCCTCTTTTGTCGTATTCATAAAAAGGTTTTTTCTCAATACTCGCTAAGTCTTTTTGCAGTTACACATTATGCAACTAGGTTTTTATCTAGATATTTGTACCTATTGTTATGGTATTGTTGTATTATGTATATTTTTATATGTAACACCCTAAAAATATTTTTAATTTTGTCATTTTTAACCCATTTTAATATTAGTAAATTAAGCTAAAAATATCATAGAATTCTAAAATTTTCTCGAGCGTTCCTGTTCTCTGTAGAGTATTCTAGAGGGACAACTAAAATATATAAAAGCGACTCGTTTCCAGAGTTAATCAGTCAATTCAATCAGTCAGTCAGTCAGTCAGTCAGTCAGTCAGTTGAGTTAGTTAATTAAGTTTGGGCATTAACATAATTTTGAATTGGCATATGATTTAGTGAGTAATTTTGTCATCGTGATTTAATATAGTTGATTTAATTAGACGTAATTTATATTGTACCTACTCATCCGTGTTTCTAGTTTAATTTCATAGATTGTAAGTACCTATTTCATAATAAGTACCTATTTAAACTAATTTTTGTGTTTATATTTCAGATTTTCTTAAATTTATATGAATTAAGGGCTTTAAATACCTTTACAAATTGGCAGAACAATCAAGCAATATGTCATCAAGCACTAGAAAGTTCAAATGCAAAAACAACCCTGATTCCTTCTGTTATATATGTGGAAATTTTACACTTCCACATCAACGAGCAAATATAACTGACTTCGTAAAAAGAGCTTACTTAGCTTATTTTGGCATAAAACTGGGGGACCAAGATAAATCGTGAGCTCCACATAAAGCCTGCACTATATGCATTGAAAGACTGCGACATTGGACGAAGGGTTTGGATTCAAAAATACCTTTTGGAGTTCCGATGGTAAGTTTATGATTTCATAAAACTACGTAATTTAATCACTAGTATACTGTAACTTACCTAAATGTAATTGTAACTTAGGTACATAAACAAAAATTTACAGAAAATGTTTATAAGAATCTCAAATATTGCATAAGGTTGAAACACATAGAAATGTTAAATGTTTGGGTGATAACTTTTGATAAAATTCATAAAAACAAGTCTCTCGTCGCTTTTGTTAACGCTTTACAATTTTTTTTCCATATCAGGTGTGGCGAGAGCCTACTAACCACGAGACCGATTGCTACCTTTGCTTTGTCAAGACTTCGGGCTTCACTAAGAAAAATAAACATTGTATCGAGTACCCAAATTTCGACACCGCGATACGACCTGTGCTACATTCAAATGAGATCCCCATTCCAAAATTTAAGGGTCTGCCAACTCAAGAATTAGTTGAAGATGTTCCTGAAAATATTGTTATGCACTTTGAGGAGTCAGACACCGATTTTGACCCCAGCGTATTTGAAAGTCAAAACGATCCGCAAAAGTTTAACCAGGCCGAGTTGAATGATCTTGTAAGGGATCTAAATTTGCCAAAAAAGGCTGCGGAAATTTTAGCTTCAAGACTTAAAGAGAAAAACTTGCTTACTTCAAACACATACATTTCATTTTACAGAAAAAGAGAAGAAGAACTTGTTAAATATTTTAGAACAGAGGATAGTTTAGTATATTGCTGCGACATAGTTGGTTTGTTAAAGAAGATGGGGGTTGAGTCTTACGATGCAAATGATTGGCGCTTGTTTTTAGACAGTTCGAAAAGAAGTCTTAAGTGTGTGTTGTTGCATAATGGCAATCTATACGGCTCGATACCGATTGGGCACTCAACAAAATTAAAAGAAAAGTATGAACATATAGAAAAGGTTTTAAATCTTATCAAATATAGGGAGCACGAGTGGATCATATGTGTTGACTTAAAAATGGTTAATTTTCTGCTAGGACAACAAGGAGGGTATACTAAATATCCCTGCTTCCTTTGCTTATGGGACAGCAGAGCCAAGGAAGAACATTATTTCAAACAAATCTGGCCAGCACGAACATCACTTACTGTCGGAGAAAAAAACGTAATTAATCCACCTTTAGTGAGCAGAGATAAAATCATATTTCCTCCTCTGCATATAAAACTAGGCCTCATTAAACAATATGTAAAAGCTTTAGATACGAACGGCGAGTGTTTCAAATACATAACTTCAAAATTTCCAAGTTTAAGTTATGAAAAAATCAAGGCGGGAATTTTCGACGGTCCACAAATAAGAACAATGATTAAAGACTAATTTTCCTAATGTCATGAATGAACGCGAAAAAAATGGCTGGTTCTCATTCGTGGACTTGATAGAAAACTTTTTAGGCAATTATAGGGCAGATAACTACGAAGAAATCGTAAAAAACTTTTAAGGGACTACAAAGAGTTAGGTTGCAATATGAGCATAAAAATGCATTTTTTGAATAGCCATCTTGACCAATTTCCAAGTAATTTAGGTGATGTAAGTGACGAACAAGAGGAGAGATTCCACCAAGATATAAAAATTATGGAGGAACGGTACCAAGGCCGCTGGGATTCCCACATGATGGCTGATTACTGCTGGTGCTTGAAAAGAGACCTGCCATCAACAAGCAAATACGCTAGAAAGTCTTACAAAAGAAAATTTTTGCCACAGTGAAAGCTTCATATCTGTTTGTTTTTTTATTTTAAGTCATTTCTATCGTTATAATGTAATTTTACTGTAGTTTGAACTGCTTGTATTCATGAAACTTGAAAAAAAAATTTAACACATGACTTAATTTTTTAGTCCTAATTTGAAAAATCTGGAAAATGGCACATAGGCTGTCGACAAGAATCAGGACCTGATAGAGCCAAACCGAGTTGAAATTTGTATTCAGCGCACCCAAATTACCTAGAATCAAGTGTCAGATATCATTCAATAAAATACGTGTTGCCCAGTGTTATTTATTAATTGTGAGCGAAGCTTATCCGCTATTGAAGTAAAATGTGCATTTAAAGAGTCTGCAATAGCAGTATCATCAGTGATTTCTTTATTATCAACATTTAATTTCTCTATTGGATTTTTCTTAATTTGTTTTCCGAGAAGATTGTTTATGGTTGTCCAAGTGTTTTTCATGTCTCCTTTATGTTTGGAAAATTGATTGTTATAATAGTTATATTTTGCAATTTTGATTATTTTAGTTAATTTGTTTCTGTATTGAGTATATTGTATTTTAGGAATTTTGCTCTGCAATTGCAATTTGAATAATTTATCTCTATTCTTTATTGAAGTGATAATTCCTGGAGTGATCCATGGATTTGCGACCCTTTTGGGCGAAACTGTTTTTCTCCTTAAAGGAAAGCAAATATTAAAAATATGGAATAAGGTGTCATAGAAGAACTGAAACATATGATCTGGGTCATTTAAAGGTTCGTCACAGTCAAGTCGAGTATTTTCTACTGCCCCAATAAATTTTCTTTTGTTAACCTCTGAGAATATTCTGTAATCAATAGTTGTTTTGTCCGCAACCTGAACAATGTTATTGAAAATAGCGTAAGTAGGAAAATGATAACTGATGTTAGTGGTTATAATTCCAGAGTTTACGAGGGCATTGCTATTTACAAATATATTATCAATCGTAGATTCTGTTATTCGATTGCCATAACTGCAGACTCGAGTGGGTTTGGTAATAGAATGACTAAGATAGAAAGAATTCATTAAGTTTAAAAATTTATGAGAGATTGTTTCAGATTGCAAATTGATGTTGAAGTCTCCCGCAACTATGGCATTCGATTTATGAAAGTTGCATAACATGTTATCTAAGTGAATTAAAAAGCTATTGATATTAGTATTAGGTGGTCTATATATTGCATGGACAGAATATACATTACTTTTGTCTTTTATATTCACAATCAGGTTTTCATTGTCACTATTAAATAGAGAAAATACTTCGTTAGAGTCGTAAGTTTGATGCACATACACAGAGATACTCCCCACAATCTGACCATCTCTTACAGTATGATAAGCAACGTAATTATCAATATTATATAGGTTTTAATACTACTATTTAACCAAGTTTCCGTGAGAATTATAACACTAAATTTGACCGTAGAAGTTTTCAAAAGGGCCAATAAGTAGTTATATTTCCTAGGTAAGCTTCGAATGTTTAGATTAGTACTGAAAGATTTTTATAAATATCTTTTTGTAATACAAAGGCATTAAACTCGTCTATCGATGAGACCATGCAATTGCCTATACCAGATTCCTGATCTAGATTCTCTAAACTGGATACAGAATTGTTTGGTAATGAATTGAAATGATTAATATCGGCACATATACTATGAAAGTCTTTATCGATGAAAGCCATTTAACAGTAGTTCTCAAACAATTTCACTAGATACAGAATACGGGAATAAGGGATTACCGCCCAGTTGAGCCGAGACTGGGAAAGTCGACTGTTGAGGTTGTATGCGGAGTTATTCGCAGGCCTCCTGTGTGCCGACTGTCGGCTGGCGTTTTCTTAGTTCTCATAGCTTCGAATACTTTTTCACTAACAAGGTGAACTCCTTTGACCGAAGTATTCCGCGCTGGAGGAGTCTCTCTCTCTTTAATCATTAACTTCGCTCCAAGGAAGTAGGCAACTTTCCCGAGTCTCCTCGCTTCTATGAGTTGAGGGAGCTTTTCTTTACGAATTTTACGTGTTTCCTCACATACGTCGTCATTGACGAAGATTTTTGATCCTTTCAGCTTTCTTCTGTTTTTTAGTATTAAATCTCTGTGAGTTTCATCCTCGCATATTACTTTTATAGCTGAAGTGGGCGTCTTAGATTCTGTCGTGTCATTAACTCTAGAATTTGCTTTTTGTGGTGGAAATTGTTTTTTTAATCTAAAAGCATTTTTGATCTTAATATTCCCCAAATTCAGTCTATCTTTTATTATGTCCTCCACCTTTTTCTTCGTGTCGCCGTTTGTTTCTCTATTCATTTCAGATACCCCCATTATGATTAAATTATTGGCACGTGAATTATCGTCTAGGCTGTTTAATTTATTCTTAATTGAATCGTGCTCATTTTTTATCATCTCTATGTTACGATTATTTTTAGTAAGCGAGTTTAGACTAGAGTTAAGATCCTTTATCTGGTCGTGTGCATACTGAATGTTCTTTTCGAGCTCCATATTTCTATATTCCAGTTTTGCATTGTCCCTCTTTAACAATTCGTTATTATGTTGCACAACTTTTATTACTGCCTCAAGGTCTTTGATTACACTATTACTTTTGTGCACTAAGTCAAAGAGGGAATTATACTTATTTGCTAGACCCTTCATTTCTAATTTCAGGGCGTTTACCTGACCTTTGGAAGCCATTTTGAGCAATTTATGGGGTTACAGTGTTGTCGGCAGAAGTGTTGTTAAAGTGACGGAAGAAGAGACTGGATGGTGGAAGAGGAAGATTTGGGGAGAAGACTTTTATTATTTATTAATCACAATTTGCTTATATGTATGTTTAATTTATTTATCATTTATAAAGAAATATGAAATTAGTAATTCTTAAAATATCTGTAAATAATGTTTTAATTATTAAAATATCTGTAAATAATGTTTTCAAGTGACCATAAGATGGAATAAATAAAAAAATCAGAGAATTTTTGAAAAGACAAACCAAAATTCTAAAGAGGGACAAAAACAAAGTGTACAGGTTTATCAGATCGTGCTAAAAGTCTCAAAGTGAGCTAATTTTAAATCAATTGCGCTGCTCGTGAAGTATCGCTTTGGGTTACGTGCTGCATTTTAGGTTAATTTAAAATGTCAGCAGGATAGATTTTAATTGTACACGCTAAACACAAAACTTCATCAATTATTTTTATTACATTTAATAAACAACAAAAAATAAACCCACACAAAACCTGTATTTTTTTTCATAAAATCGTGTTCATTATATACTTGTTTTTCTCTCAGGCACTATAGTACGTCGGAAAATGTTTTTCAACATATTATATACTCTGAATAATGCGTCCTGAATAAAGATATCTTTTTCGTGGCCATAATAATAAACCTTAAAAAGAACAGGACAAGAATAATACAACAAAAAAAAAAACATTGGGAATTAAAAATTCAAAGTTAAAAAAAAAAATATTTAGTGGTAATTCTTTCATCGAACAAGTGCCCCACAGGTGATAGTATTTCATGAACCTTCAGATGCTTGATGAAGTACTTTGAGGGAACTGATTTTGTGAAAATAATTTAATCGTAATGGGTGGCGCCATCTATTGGAGGAAATGTCATTTCAGTTTTTTTCATTATACGAGTGTAATTACATGTATATCAATTTTATATTAATAAGGAACAACCTAACAGTAACTTAAGTTTTAAGATTAAATACTGTATATTTAAAATTAATTTACCTTACCTCTGCAAGAACCGTACCCATGCCACTAAAGATACAAATTTTGCAAGCCACAACGTTACGTACTCGGCCATGAGACATTAAGGTAGAGTGAACGTTTTGTGTATATATACTCTTTCGCATTGGTTTCAGTACGTACATTTTAATATGTACTGTCTATTGTTTTAGTTTATATATATATATATATATACACACAGGGTGTTTCACAACAGGTCTGCCATACTTTGGCAGGTGATTTTTGGGGAGATTTCGAGTAAAAAATTTAATACAACATAGATGCTATTTCCAACCTTTACGGAGCTGCGGACGTTTTAAGGTGCACAGAAAAAATAAACGAGAGTATTAATCTGATGTATTTATTGGTCGCACTGGTCCAATATCGTGGGCCCCGAGATCTCCGGACCTAACTCCGTTAGATTTCTTTTCATTGGGCCTTATGAAAGAGATGGTCTACAAGACCAAAGTACAAACGAGCGAGGAACTCTTGCGTCGGATTATGGATGATGCTGCTTACATACGAGAACACCCCGAAATGATTCAATGGGCAGTGGACTCTTGTTTGGAACGAGCAAGGCTATGCATTGAAAACCGAGGAGGACATTTTGAACATTTTTAAGGTGTATCCCATAAAATGTAGCAATAAATACATCAGATTAATACTCTCGTTTATTTTTTTCCATGCACCTTAAAACGTCCGTAGCTCCGCAACGGTTGGAAATAGGACCGATGTTGTATGAACTTTTTTACTCGACATCACTCCCCCCAAATCACACCTCAAAATATGCAGACCGGTTGTGAAACACCCTCTATATATATATATATATATATATATATATATATATATATATATATATATATATATATGTTACCGGCAAACTCCGACCAGACGGTAAACAGCAGATTGCCTAGGCATTCCGCGGATTCCCCGTCGATATTTGGCAAAAACCGAAATATTCTTTTATGTCGCACTTTATCTAAATCTTAACAGGCAATCTGAGTAATGCTTGCATAGGATTAGTCAAGGTCCAAAGTAAAGTGTTATTTCGGACTTTGCCTGCATTCAGACAATCTGCGAAGTGCCTAATAAACAGGTTTCAACTTTTTATTTCGTACTTTGTCTAAATCTTAACTGGCAATCTGAAGATGATCAAAGAACTACCGGCGGACATCGGAATAACGCACACCATCTCCACAAACATTTTATTTTTCCATAACTTCTTGGATTTATAGGTTTCAGCCCGGTTAGGGCATAAAGTTGACCTAACCGGACCTTCAATGTTATTCCGATGTCCGCAATTGAAAGCCCGGTTAGGTCAACCGTATGCCCTTGACAATTGGTTAGGTTAAGTCGTGTTATTTTCGTTAAAACTAACGAAAATAACACAACTTAACCTAACCAATTGTCAAGGGCATACAGTTGACCTAACCGGGCATTCAATGGCGGACATCGGAATAACAACGAAGGCCCGGTTAGGTCAACTATATGCCCGTTTTTTTTCTTTTTTTCTTTTTGTGCGTTAGTTCTTTGATCATCCCTAGATTGCCTGTTAAGATTTAGACAAAGCAGGGGCGTACCTGAAGTATTTGGCATCCAGGGCGGATCCTTCTTTTGGCACCCCCATAAATAATTTTAAAATTTAAACACAAAATATATTATGTTTGCAAGTAGATTTTTAAACAGTACAGTACTGTCATAAGCAAATTGGAAATAAGAAAAATGCAGAACATTAAAAATTCAGTGAACAGGTAATACTGCATTTTATTTTATACAAAAAACAAGAAATCCAGTCTCAACGCTCAGCCTATTCTTCAAAGGTAAATAGAGAGGATTCACAGTCTCTGCTTTCGAGCCTTAATTTCTGCAAATTGATCAATGACCATCAAAATTCACCTTCTTTGCATATTCATGTTCAACTGAAAGTAAAGCCAGATTTGTCAATCTTGTCTGACTCATGGTCGAGCGAAAGAAATTTTTTAGCAATTTCAATTTGGAAAAACTTCTTTCACATGAAGCAATAGACACACGGACAGTCAAAAAGAATCTCAAACACAGTGACAAGCTTGGCAAAGATTCACAAAAATCCCATTTCACAATAAACTCCAGAAACTGCAATGCTGTCCATTTCTTTACCTCTTCAACGTTGATTTTGGCAGCTTCCAAATGCCTCCGAAGTCGTCCAATTTCCACATTGATATCTTCATCAGAGAATTCATCGAAAATCTGAGTCAAATTTGGAATATACTTCCGAAGTTCTTCTGTTGCAACAACCAAAGTGTTTGGCTGAATAACAGCGAAGATTGACAGAATTTGATCCATTGCCTTAGAACGAATCTCCAATCCTTGATGAAAGCGATCAAGACATTCAAACATAGCCCTTTTTACTTCCTCTGGCATTGTGAGACCAGCATCCTTTGCCATCTCTCCTGGCATCCTTTTTCGGAGCTTTACTCTCCCTCTTTTCCCCATAGAAATGTCCATTTTCTCACACTTTGTAGTTGCATAATGAATGGCCCTCTCCACAATTTCATTGCGCTGATCTTCAAGAAACAGTTTTAGAGCTTGGAGCTCTTTGATGTAATATACTTTTCAAGGCTGATTCTAGCTGTTTGCAAATACTTTTGTGTGAGATTAATTTCTTCCAGGACTTCACACCAGAAAGAAAGGTAACTCAAAAAAGAGAAATCACACAGCAGACAGCAAAATCTGAGCTGATCCTCTTGTGTCCACATTTTCTTTGGGATCGCACAGTACTTCAAGGGTTGAGGTCAGCTTTTCAAAATTTGCCTTCACTGGTTTCGCAGCGTCATAATGAGCACTCCATTTGTCTGGGAAAGTCTTTTGACTGTCATGCCTACATTCTCCATCAGCACTTCCCATCGATGAGTTGAGACTGAAAAGAAGGGACAGACTCTCTCCAAGGTTCCAAAAAACGTCATACATGAAGAAACGCTTCCAAATGAGTGCACTCCGCAAAGGTTCAGAGAATGATTTGCACAAGGCACAAACAAAGCCTTGTGATTAATCTCTGATCTTTGACTGAACACCACCATGAATCCCAGCCATAGCTGCAGCGTTGTCATATCCTTGACCACGGCACAGGTTTATGTCCAGTCCAGCTCTCTCCAGATGTCTCAGGCTATCCCCTGTGAGCTCAGCAGCAGTCTTTCCGGCAATAGGAAAGAAGCCCAAGAATGATTCCTTTACTTCAACTTTGTCACATTCAATATGGACGTATCTGATCACTTCACACATCTGATCAGTGTGGGACACATCAGGAGTGCTGTCAAAAAGAATCCCAAAATACTTTGCTTTCTTGATATCAGCCACTATTTTCTCTTTGACGTAATTCCCCAAAAGGCAAATGAACTCATTCTGAATCTTCGGAGATAAATACGAAGCCACTCTCCTCCCAGATGGAATAGAATGCTTAATCCTTACAAAATGTTCTTTCAAAACTGGATCATAACTTGACAGCAACTCTACCAATTCCATGAAGTTTCCTTTGTTTGCTGATGACATGTCCTCTTTGTGACCACGTAAAGGAAGATTCTGGTGAGCCAGAAACAAGATTACGTCCAAGAGGTGATGTAAAATATCCCTCCATTTCTTTCTCTCCTTGTCCATTGTTGCTTGAGCTTGATGAACTTGATCAATGGTTTTTTGAAGCTTCAACCCTGCTCCCAAGGTCTTCCATTTCTCCAGGCATGAGACATGCTGCTCAGAAGCCTCATGGTCAAACACCTTTGGGTTTAGCTTCCACCATGCTTGAAACCCAGTGACAAAGCTGGATGTTCCAATTCCTTTGTCATCAAGAGCAAACAGTCTGCAGCAAAAACAAAACAAACTTTCTTTTGATGGAGAGTAAACCATTCATGTCCTCAAAACATTCTCGCCATTTGGCAGAGCCTTATAGAACCATGCAGTGTCAGCTGTCGACTCTTCCCTTTGGATTTCTCTCCTTGTCTTTGAACTGCACTGAAAGGTCCATCCTATTTTGGAAGGGTTCACTTCCCCTCTTAATAAGATCAACTCTCAAGTCATTTGGAACCGGGATTGGCCAAGCAGCGACATCAGAATAAATTGAAAATCTATCCGTTTCCTCTTCTTCATCAGAGTCTTCCTCCTGTTGGTGTGGACTTCTGCTGGCGTCTCCTTCCTCTTCATCAGTTTCACTGTTTTTAGAAGATGAATTGCCATCCTCCAATTCTTGCTCTCTCTCATTTGAATCCTCTTGTGAAGATGCTTCTTGTATTTGCCGTTCAGATTCACCAGGCTGAATATCTTCAGGACTTTCTCCTATTGCACTTAATGTTGAAGGCGTCACATACTTCAAAATTGATCCGGACATTGCCTGAGCCACCTCTTCTCTTGCCTTCTTCATTTTTCTTTGTTGGAATCCACCGGGTCGATTTCGCTTCATAGTGGATGTTTTCTGCAAAATTTTAAAATCAAAAGGTATAAAGCGTGAACATACATAACAAGTATGAACTATCATGACTTGAAATACATTAATTGAACAAATTGTCTGTGATTATTATTATTATTTGGTGTGGGGGGGGGGGGGTAAGTGCAAACACGACTCCTAGAAAAGCAGAAAACTGTGAGCATTACTCATAAATAACTAGACCACTGACAAAATGAAAATTAACAGTATATCCAGTAAATAAAGAAGTAAAAAAATTTATTACAACAGAAAAGCTTCAAACAAGTGATTCTCAAACTTTTTCCAACCAGATACCCATTGAGTTATCAGATTATCAACCCAGACAAGCAGAGACAATTAATTATCATTATTATTATCATTATTAATTATCATTAATTACACTGCCCAACACCAATTTTGCTGATTTAATTCTAACACCTGTTTTTAGGTAACTTTGGTGTGCTGATTTAAAAATCACCTTAGTTTTTGCCTATCACGTCAGGTTTTCGAGCAATCAAATATGGATATTTTGGAGATCTCGCATTTTGGCAGGGTTATGCCCAATTTTTTTTCTTTTCGAAAAATAAGTTTTTACATACTCAGAATCAGCATGGAAAAGTAAACAATTGTGCAGGGAGTGAACTTTAATATACAATGGTAAAATTGATACATAAAGTGATTAAAAGTGTTTAAATAAGCAAAAAATGAATCCATATTAAAGCAAGCACGGGACCAGTTTTCTTAACATTGTCTTTTTTTTGTTCTTATTTTTCAGTGCTGATAAATTTTCTCTTATAGGACTTCCTAGAATGAGAGATGTCAAGACAATCTCTTTGCAGGCTCCAGCAGTAGTCAGCCATCATATGGGTATCTCATCTTCCTTGGTATCGTTCTTCCATCACTTTGATATCTTGGTGGAACCTTTCACCTTGCTCTTCACTAACATCACCAAGATTTTCTGGAAATTTATCCAGATGACTGTTGAGATAATGAACTTTAATGCTCATGTTGCAACCCAATTGCTGAAAGTTTACAAATAAATCCTTTACAAGATCTTTATAATTTTCAGACTTTTTGGATCATGACGTCACGCTCACACCTGGGGAAATCACAGATACCCAAGATTTTAATATGTTGTACATGACCTTTAGATTTAATGCACAGATTTGCGTATTCCACAGATAAAATTTTAACAGCAAAACAGCTGTTAACAGGTCTCAAAAATCATCAATTTTGATAAGCGCCCTTCATGGATCACCCAAAATAGGCATATTGCATTGCACGAAAACCTGATGTGATGGACAAAATCTAAGGTGATTTTTGAAATCAGCACATCAATATTATCCAGAAACAGGTCGTCTTAGAATTAAATCAGCAGCAAACAAATTTTTTTTTGTTGGGCAGTGTTATCATTTATAAATACTTAAACATCACTATGATACCACATTGTCAAAAATTACTGGACACTGGTATAAGTACCATGATATTGTTATAAACACCAGCACGTTATGCTTTATCATAATTATTTAATGAAACATACCTCATGTGTGTGGAGTCACAGTGTCAAGTGAACAAGACTTGGAATGTCAGTTGCAGCCAGCTGGCTATGCTCAACAAACTGATGACTAAAACATCAACAAACGTTCGCCTTTCGATGTAATTTTTATAAAATATTTAATTTTTCGTTTGTAAATTTTGTATTGCCAATAATAATAAAAATTTATTTTATAGTGGAAATTAACATTAAGCTGTTGTAATAGTTTGAACATTTTAAATTTTTTTTTCTTACTTTGGCGAATTTTTCATTTGATTTGAAAACTTGTACTGGTATTTCAACTCTCCCGATGGCACCCCCCTCCTGGCTGTCACCCGGGGCGGACCGCCCCCCTCGCACCCCACTTAGTACGCCACTGAGACAAAGTACGACATAAAAAGTTGAAACCTGTTTATTAGGCACTTCGCAGATTGTCTCAATGCAGGCAAAGTCCAAAATAACACTTTACTTTGGAAATTGACTAATCCTACGCAGGCATTCCTCAGAATGGGAGTTAAGATTTAGACAAAGTGCGAAATAAAAGAATATTTTGGTCTTTGCCAAATATCGACGGGGAATCCGCGGAATGCCTAGGCAATCTGCGGTTTACCGTCTCATCGGAGTTTGCAGGTAACATATATATATATATATATATATATATATATATATATATATATATTTACTATATTCTTTTTATAAGCGCTCTCACCAAATATTTTTTTGGTTTTTAAACTTTGCATTTTAACGACAAATTTTTGATATGTGTGTGTTATTCTTGTCCTGCTCTTTTTATGGTTTATTATTATGTACAGAAAAGATTTTTCTTTTTGCAGGACGCATTTTTCAGACTAGGCCCTTTATTTTTTAGAGGCAACACCTTGTTTTAAACCCAATATTGCACAAAATAAGCACTTATCCTCCCTTTTGAACAGAAGTTTTTAAAACAGAGAGAGCTTAACCTTTACTTTAAGCTTACGAACCACTTACATTTTGAGGGCAACTTCACAAAGTTGGTCTCACTGGCTTTGGATGTGAAGCTCAAAGTTTTTATAGCTGTGGTATTTTTGTAAAGTTATGGACAGACTTGGTTTTCCTCAATTTTACAAACGAGTATAAAATTTTGTACAAGCGTGGTCTGACTCACTTTTTGTTTCGCGATTTTTTTCCAAAATTCTATCAAGATTATAGTGCGACTTGTTTTAAAAACTATATTTTTAACCAGAGCTCCCAGTACCTCAGTGGTATCAATGTCATACTTTGGGTAGTGAGGTTTTGCGTTCGCTACCCGTTGCTAGCTCTTGAATTGGGTTCATCCGTCCCCTCACCGTTTCAATGATCGAGCTCATCTGACTCTCGGAACATTCTTCAGCACATTGGGAAAATGATTTTTCAAGCTGATTTTCTTATTTTAATGATACTAATAACTACACAGTTTCACTTTGAATTCACTTTACAAATAATTAAACTTTGAGGAGCTCAGAAAACACGTTTGCAAGGTAGAGTGGCTGGAAAGAGAGTACTGAGTAGCTTCACGAAAAGTCTTCCATACCCTTCATTACCTTATCATTTTGTTTCTTCCTGTCATATTTCTTTGCGAGAGGAATCATCATCCATAAACAGAAAGCTATAATACCTAACCCTCCAATGGTCCATAAGGCGTAACGGTAACTCGAAGTCGCATCGCGAATCGCTCCTGTAAACGGAAGAAATAAAAATAAAATGCTGGAGATTAGAACAACTGCTATATCCTGTCGTAAGAGTCTTGGAACTAAAGATACGACAATTAAGGAAGAAACAAAATAATATTATTAGAATAAATATTGTTAGAAAATTTGTAAGCACTTCACAGATGATGCAGGGGCGTAACTAGGCATACGCATTATACTCATGTGCGTATAGTTTTTTTTTTGCGCACATCGTAATTCTGGAAAATTTTGAAAGTTTTTTGCAATTGAACAAGATTTCTTTAAAAAAATCCTTTATGAAAATTTTTTAAGAAGTCATTGATGCAAAATATCCCTCAGTAAAATATATTTACACATATATTTAATGAGTGTATCGATATCAAGAAAATCATACCATAAAATAACATGTCTTGATAGTTGGTCATTTGGCACTGAAAAATGTTTTAAAATGATAGTAGATAATCAATTAACATCGCAAAATTAAACTCAGAACTTTAACATCGCAAAATTAAAATTAAACCTACACCCACCTAACACCTATTCTTAACTCTATTCTAAGTCATATTTGACATATAGGCGTAACACATTCTAAATCCTATTTGACATATAGGCGCAACCTATTCTAAGTCCTATTTCACATATAGGCGTAAAACAGACAAGGCTTGATATAAGGGTCTCAAATGTAACATTTGAGGGTCTTTACTCAGCAAATTGGTTAACCTAACACAAAACTCAAATAAAACCCTACAACAAAATATACATTTACACACATACATAGAGTATATAAATATATACATACAACTCCAAACATCCAATTCTTCTTTTAAGGAAGAATCACTCAACACAACAATCACCCTTGTTTGCGAAAACTCTGCTAACAACGCATTAAATGGTGTCTTTGTCATCCAAAAATGAGCAGTAACAGGGTGTCTACTACTATAGAAAACAGGGGAAAGTCAGGGAATTTGTAGAAAAAATTAGAAGTCTCAGGGAATTTTGTGAACTCGGCTAATTTGGCTGTCTATTGAGCCCAAACATTTCAAATATATGTATTTTTTAAAAAAATTATAATCGCACATTTTTCTTGTGTTCAGGTATTTATGATTTTATGATTGATTTTATTTATAATAATTTAATAATTTATAATGTTATAGTAGAAACGATGAAGTTACTCTGGGATTTTGGAATTTTTCCTCTGGAAAGCAGGGAAAACTCAGGGAGTTTTGCAGTGAAGAGCTGGTAGACACTATGAATAGGTTATTATCTGATGCTGATTTCCTTGATCACTCTAGCGTATTATTTAAAGAGCTAAACCTACTAAAGCTCAATGATATAACCAAACTGGCACATTTTATTTTTATTTAAGTGTAAGAACAAACTCATTAATTTGCAATGGGTAAATAGATATTTTGTAACTCATCAAGAAATCCACTCGTATCAGACAGAAATAGATCAAAGCTTGTTATATCTCAATTTAGATTGTCTTCATCTCAAAAACTACCCATTTCATTGGATTGAAACTATGGAATGACTTGCATGCCGATATAAAAAATATTGTGAATATAAATTTGTTTAAAACCAAGTTGAAATCCCGATTAATAATGGCATACTAACAAAAATCTAGGATTAATGGCCATTAATATTGTTTACTAATTATTAATTTCTCGTGTGTAATCTAGTATTAAAACACATTTCTTGGGATTGTTCAGTTCTTATCTCTCATGTAAGGGGTTCCAAAAAACCTTAGCCCCCTCATTTGCAGCTTACATGTTTACTTATATCGAAATAGTTTTTAGTGATTATAAAAATATATAAAATTCTTAATTTATTGCAGGTATTAAAATTACTCTAGCTGATAAAGTGATAATATAATGGCTTCTCAATTAATTGGTGATTCGGAGAGGCAACGTGTGATAGATCGCATACGAGCAATAACATTTCGGGAAGCTCGTGATGCTGGAGCCACCTTTATAACACGTTCATGGGTTGCCAAAAAGTTGCGAAGAAGTGAGAACTTCGTCAAAAGAAATTGGAATAAAACTTTGGATGAATGTGAAATGGATACAACCAAATCTGGGCGCCCAAATTTGCCACTCTCTCAGGAAACAAAGGACATCATTGAAAGCGGTACACGTAAGCGGAAAAACAGCTGTGCTGAACTTTCTAGAGAGATCGAAGTGTTGAGAGGAAAGAGCGTTAGTGGTGAGATCATTCGACTGTACCGTCATAGGCAAGGTTTAAAGCCTTGGCATGAACTTCCAAAGCCAAGAAAAACTCAACTTAACATCGATGACAGAATGTGGTTTGCCCATTATATTGAAGATTGGGATGTGGATGCATTTAGCTGTCTCCAATGAATTTTTTGTTTACGTAACACGTTGGCCTAACTACCAAAATGATCGAGTGTGGGCCACAACACCAGATGAAATCGATGACAATGAACATTATCGCGAATTATTAAAAAGTCCAGACTGTGTTGGTGTGTTTCTTTTGTTCACTGCAAAGAAGCTCATGTGGGTGCTGAAGCCAAATGGTCAGAGTTGGGATGGACAGTATTTTCGTGATATTATTCTATCCCAGCATGTCATTCCTTTTCTAAGAAACCCAAACAATGTTATGGATGTCGATCAGGTCACACTTCTGCACGATAAGGCCCCCTGCTTTAAGGCATTAGCCACTCAACAGTTGTTGCGGAACCACGAGATCGATTTCTTTGGAAATGAAGAATGGCCAGGAAATTCTCCTGACCTGAACGTCTGTGAACACATTGGATCAGTTATAAAGGACAAGGTTGAATGTCTCCTGTTTGAAGAACCTGCAGCAAATCGATTTTCGAAGGATACAATGACGCAACACATTGAAACTGTTTTAGCAAATTTGCGTAACGATCAAGATCTATTCACGTCACTTTTGGCAAGCTACCCAAAGCGAATTCAGGCTGTCTTGGAAGCCAATGGCGGGAACACCAAGTTTTAATTGTTTCTCATTAAATGCAGGATTAAATTCTCTTTTGTAAGGTATGTTTAGTTTTACTGTATCTCTAATGGTTTAGGCCACGGGCGGGGGGGCTAAGGTTTATTGGAGCCCCGTATAATATTGGTTTCTTTGTATGGTATTGGTATAGTGCCTTCAAAGGTGACCTTGTATTTGTCATGTCAGTAGTGATAATTTAAGATTAACATGTTTTAACTATTAATAATACTTATTTACTTATTTATTTATTTATTATTATTAATTAATAACACCTAGCTGTTTATTTTTAATAAGAGCCCAGTAAAGCCTAAAGCTTAAGGGCCAAATTAAATAAAATAGTCGAGTTTCACAATTATTCGTCATTGTAAGTTAAAAAGAATGTATTTATTTTATTATTAAAAAAGGTTATTCATTAATTAAAGTTACCAGAATAAAACAGTCATTTGCAGTTAAATTATAACGCATTTTTGATGCAAGAAACGTTAAAAATGGTTCGGTTCCTGAGAGCTTACAGCGCTCCCCCAGACTCCCTAGCTGAAAAGTTATTGGGAGACGCCATGCCACACTCGGCAGGTTTTCCCACAATAACTCGCTTCGCTCGACGTAGATCCGCTTCTGCGTATAGAATTTAAAAGCCTGGCTACGCCCCTGTAATGGTCATTGATTTCGGGTGAAACTAGTGAGTCCTAACGAAACATTTTGTTTTTTTACTGCCAGCTTTATATGCGTGAAGAAACTGCGTTGAAAAGTGTTTTGTTGTGCTTGCCTGTCAAAGGCACTCAGAGGCAGTATATGCATTATAATGAAACGACACTTTTCGTAGGACGTACAGTTCGAATTGGATATTATGTAACATATAATGGAGTTCATTGTTTGTATATTAGCTTTTACCTGCAATGAAATAGTAGTAAAATATTTATAATTATCGTAATTCCAGTAACTGGAATTAAAAATTATATTATACCCATGGCTTTTTTTCTGTTGGAACGCGCCGGAACGGCATTCCGGTACCTTTTGTTTTCAACATGCAGAAGAAAGTTTTATGTTTTTAATTTCATTCTGTGTGTGTGTGTGTGTGTGTGTGTGTGTGTGTGTGTGTGTGCGCATAGGCGTAGGGGGGCCGATTTTGTTTAGGGGAGCAAGCAAGTTTTGCCTGAAAAAAAATAAGCGAAACCGAAAATCGATTTTTAAGTCATATTTTTATTAAACACAATTGTATGTATACACAACTGTACAAAAGCTGAGCACCAAACAAGTTACAACAGTAGAGTAAGTTCGTAACAGGTTATATCAAATCGGGTACTTCAATACTGCCGTTTTGCGACAGGTTTCCCTTTCTATAATCAAGTACTGCATGGTTCAAAATCTGAAGACATACATTTCGGGCAAAGGGATGATATCCTGTTATAACAGGATAAAGTACCGCTAATACAAATGCGAAACAACCAACCACCCAAACGTCTAAGGTAACCTAAAAGGAATAAGTTATGTGTGGACAACTCTTAAGTGGATTTATTTGATCATCTGTTTTGTAAGCGAAAACATTGGATCACCCGGATCAGGGCCCCCAACCTTCTTCAGTTAACCTTATAAGGCTAACTAACGAAAATATCACGACCTAACCTAGCCAATCGTTAGGTCAACTGTACGCCCTTGACGATTGATTAGGTTAGGTCGTAATATTTTCGTTAATTAGCTTTATAAAGCTAACTAAAGAAGGTTGGGGCCCTGATCTTCAGGTGATCCAAAACATTTGTAAAGTTCTTCAAGTCTGACAAATTTAATCTGACAAATTTAAGAAACTTGATTCAGCTCAGAATACGAAAATCCTGTGGTTAATAGATTTCTGGTTGAGGGAATCTCAGTGTTATTCGTATTTCAGTGAA
Source organism: Bathynomus jamesi (assembly GCA_023014485.1). NCBI lineage: Eukaryota > Metazoa > Arthropoda > Malacostraca > Isopoda > Cirolanidae > Bathynomus > Bathynomus jamesi. The sequence continues at coordinate 17,697 of JAJOZX010004618.1, read as the reverse complement.
AGGTCTCTTGTTTAAAGAGGCCTTTTTATTTTGGAATTGGAACTTGGCTTCGCCTGGTGACGCTGCATGGGCTTTCGTTGGCCATCATTGAACTTAATCCATTACCAGGTTATCTTAGTGCAGTAATTACAGGCATACATCCCTAGTAATACAAATACTGTAACTTTTTCTTTAGCTTAGGTTTGTTTATTAGGAAATAGGAAGTAGTGTATAGGATTTGTTTATTTAACTTGGTTTGTATTATATTTTAGTTAATAGGATGTACCAGATAAATTATTAGTCATGATTTAACTGTTTCTCTTTTGCCTTGAACGACGTAATTAAGCTTCATAGTAATTTAATAAGTTAGTTATTGCGATAAGGATAATCTTCAACTCCCTTAACGGCACTCCAATGAACCCGCGCGTTTAATTAGTAAGTCTGTATAACGGCGCACTACTTCCGCCTTCCTAGAAGCTTGGCGGCCCCTTCCGTGGGGTGGGTTGAATGTAAGCATTTAACCTTACCTACGCAGTTTTCTTTTACACTATGAAAATTATAAAAAGTTTCGGGTGAAATCGTGGTAATTGAAAATATATGTACTCTTGTACTGGGCTTTTGTTCGGATTTTTGGGTGTAATTGTCCGAAAAAAATTCAGTCGGGCTGAATTTGGGAAGGAGGCGGGGTCAACTGACCTCAATGACCCCCTTGCCTCCTACTCGTGTGTGTGTGTGAGAGAAAATTGTAGGAAAAGAAAGGACTTTTTGTTTTTAGTAGGGGGATTGAGATGGTCACGTGGTGGAATCGGGCAACAAGCGGCAAGGTTTCTAGGAAATTTATAACGGAGTTCCAGAACCTTTCTTTCCAGAAAAAAGCCCTACTTTGGCCATCCTAAAATCTAACTCTTATCCTATCTTTTCCATAAAATTTTAATCGTATGACAGGAAAACGTGCAAGGACGTCTATATTTGGCACTCATTCTAAATTTTCGGTTCAAATATGTTTTTGAAAGATTTCCTACTATAGGATTATAATGAGTGACGGAAAACTATCTCAACTTTGTCAATGTATTTTGGCATAGGCTCTCTGATAACTGTTTGATGAACACATACTCGTATATCCACGAATGCAGGAATGAGTTGTTGCAGGAATTAACTTGTTCTGTTAATACTGAAAATGAGTTATGTTAGTATCTTACCTATAATTGGCCCAAAAATGAGAACCAAAACACCAGCAGTGAGAGCTGAGACACCATATACGGCTGGAAACATATCGAGTCCCATTGTCTCGATCAAAACCATGGAATGGAGACTGGTGGCAGTACCAACGCTGAATCCCCAGCAACAGACGAACAAGAGTAAAAGCCTAATATCTTTTACGAGCGTAAAGGCTGTAAAAAAAGTTTTATGCTTCAGAAATGTTGTGAAACTTATTTAGTTGAACATAACAGATAGAGGTATACATCGTACTGATATTTATTTAAGTCTGAAATCGCATGAAAGAAAAACTTAATCGTCATTCAAAATACAGTATGACTAATTGATTAATTTATGGGACAGAATTCTCCTTTTCAAGGTGTTTTCTCCATAATAAATTATACTAAAATGCAGTTACAGTTCAATTGCATAAATATTTTTCCATATTTTTCCTATAGTTTTCTTACCAATTATGGAAATACCGATGAAAAGCGTGCCGAACATGTATCCAAACTTTACGCTGAATTTTGGCCGATCCGACAAAAGGGTCATACATATTCTGGCAAAGATATTTGCAATTGCGGCTGAAGACACACACCATGCCGCCATTTGCAAAGTATGACCAGCATCCATCACTACGAATGAGATCCACATTTCAAACATTATGGATCCCAGTAAAAGAAAAGCTGAACCTATGGCAAGGATAATGACTTGCAAGAATTTAAGGAATTTCAAATTTTCTACAAAAGACGTCAAAATTCTTAAAATTAAAGATGTAATAGATCCTTTTTTCGACACTTTTGCTTCATTATTTAAGGTGGTAATGTTGTTTTGAAGAGAAGGTGAAACCTCAGTAAACGATTCTCCTAAAGATCCAACTGAGAACCCAGATATTTCACTGTCCCTACGATTTTTGCAGTGCTTTACTTTCATAGCCTGAAGATCCATTTCTTCAAAGTCAATGTCTTTCGTATTTTCTTCACTGAAATCCTCAAAATCAATTTTGTCTTCAACCCGTTTCATATGCCACTCAACTGGTTGAAAAAGAGCGCCAATAGCGGCCTGATTAAGTATAATTGCTGCGAAGATAAGAACTGCGCCCATATGTCCATATTGTTCGAGAAGAAAATTAGAGAGTAAGGGACTAATGAATCCACTTATACACTGTCCAAGTGTTATAATTGCAAGAGCGAAACCTCGAAACTTCAAAAAATACCTGGAGACGATGAATCTGCTAATTGTAACTCCAGTACCGGACGCACTTCCTGAAATGAAGGAATTATATCCATCGTGTTATTTGCATGAATTTTATACAATATAGCATCTAAAAAACAAATATCTTCGGCACTTGGCCCTTTCCATCGAAATCTTTCTCATACTTGACTAAGACCAAACAAATGAAATTATTACCTTTTTGGCTAGTAACACCCACAGGATTTTCTGACAGGGAGGCATTTCTACTACGTTATCTGGATATATATATATATATATATATATATATATATATATATATATATATATATATATATATTGGTATTTATAGAGGATACTTAGGATAACACCTTACTGTATAAGTAATCTCGAGTATTTATATTGTTATAAGTTAAACACAACCAATGAAAGCACACACTAATAGTGTTAGTGTGCTTTCTTTGCTTGTGTTACATATAGATAACAATTTGATATAAAAAAAAATGTCAGCTATCGTATGTAAATATAAAGTTGTTTTACGAGTGTAAAAAATTTCGAGAAATAAATAAAAATTTTGTGTAAATAATTTTATATCGGTTACTTTATTTGCACCTATAATTGCAAAAATGCGTAAATATTACTAGGGCCACTCAATATATTTTGCCTCACCCTTTTTTCTTAGCTAAATAATAGGCCATGGGGCTGAAATGTCGTTTGGGCCATAATTTTGAACTTTCTGCGCTTCACATAACCGGATTTTTCCAGATTGAACCTCCCCTCCTTGTATACAACCGCTTTTAAACGCCCTTGTATAAAACCGATGGTTAACGCAGTTTTGAAAATGGAGTCTGACACTGATGTGCGTTTTAAACAGAGAGCTGTTATTAAGTTCTTAACCGGAAATATTCACAAATGTCTACAAAACGTTTACGGAGATGCTGTTCTTGATCGAAGCACAATTGGACGCTGGTCTAAACGTGTGGGATCATCGGAGAGAGGGAGAGCCAGCCTCGATGATGAGCCACGCAGCGTTCGTCCGGCATCGACTGTGACATTTCACACTGTGCAACGTGCTAACAGCATCATTCGATCAAATCGGCGCGTCACATACAAGGAGCTATCACTGGAGTTAGGAATTAGTGAAGAAAGTGAGAATACGATAATTCAGCAACTGGGATACTCAAAAGTGTGTTCACGGTTTGTTCCTCGCGAATTGTCTGAAGATCACAAAGCCCAAAGAAAAGAAATTGCTTCTGAGTCGTTGGTTCGATACGAGACAGAAGGGGATGACTCCCTTTCAACAATTGTGACTGGGGATGAGACTTGCGTACACCACTTTGACCTGAAACAAAACGCCAATCCAAAGAGTGGCATCACGCAGACTCCCCACGCAAGAAAAAGTTCAAAATGGCTACCTCTGCAGGAAAGGTTATGGCCACCATATTCTGGGACATGAAAGGGATGATTCTGGTGGACAATATAAAGAAAGGGCAAACAATGAACTCAAAGGCATATATTGCTACCTGGCAGAGACTCCAGAGACGTATAAAGAGAGTTCGACCGGAGAGAAAACTAGAACACGTCCTTCTTTTGCACGATAACGCAAGACACACAATAGCTTGTAAACAAGAAAGGCCATCACAAAAATGCGCTTGACTGTGTTACCCCACCCTTCATACAGCCCGGATCTGGAACCTTCACACTTCCATTCGTTTGGGCCAATGAAAGATATGCTATTCGTGGAAGAAAGTTTCAGAGTGACGATGAGGTTGTTGAGGAGGTTAATAGGTGGCTCCAGCAGAAACCAGCGGACTTTTACTAGCAAGGAATAAAGGCCCTTGTTTCGAGGTGGAGGAAAGCCGTAGAAAAGGATGGAGACTATGTGGAAAAATAAAAACTTGTTAAAAAAAGGTATGTAACTACTTGTGTACAAAATTTCTAGAACTTACAAGGGAACTTGGAAAGAAAAAAAAAGGTGGGGCAAAATATATTGAGTGGCCCTCGTAGATTCAAACAAGGCTGTATATTAGGGTAGAGTGAAACCAGGCAAAAGTTTTCTTTCCGTTTAGGCACACTGAAATTATATTGTGGTTTTAAGTAGGAAATACAAGGAAAACTGAAATAATATTCTAGACCATCTTGAACTGCCCTACTTTGTCAAAATATGAAATGGGTGTCGTAACTGGGTTTACGGTGGTTTATAACTGATTCTTGGCTATGTTGTTGGTGAAACAAATAGATATAACCCACACAAAGCTTAAAAATATATCTTCTACAAATAATTTGCAGGTTATTTAATGAATTTCTCTTTACTTTTTCTTCTTTTTACACTTGATGTCAACTCAATTATGACCATAATTTGTCACAATGAAGTGTGTTATTGTGTAAAGTTTCTTTGTTGGTTTCATTGTTGAAACGTAAAGCCTGCAAACCCTATTAGCAAGAGTTAACCATCTAGCACAGTGGTTCTCAAACTCGGGTACGCGAGGGAATCTTAGCGGGTAGGCGAAGGGGTTCTGAAAATATAACCCTTTTAATTTTATATACGATTAACAAACGGCCACAAGTCACACAGTCGTAAAGAAAGTAAAAATCCTCTATCTTTCTCGAAAATACAGAAAATCCCTTGAAAGAATTCAAGGGGTACAGAAGAAGAAAAAGTTTGAGAACCGCTGATCTAGCATGACTAAGAGGAGCTGGCTTTACATGAGCAAGTTATGTCAACCCAAAAATATATCTGCAAGATATATTTTTGTCAGTCTGTACCATTTCTTATTGCTGAAATAATGCAGTATAAGTACTGCTGATCTCGACTAAAATCATCAACAATGTGTTGTGACAGATAAAATAGTTTTTTACCACTAGTTATAGGTTTGAAGTGTACCACTGGATTGTTTTCACAAAACTGAATGGCTTTCCCAAGAGAACCAGCAAAGGTACTCGCCCCAGATGGTGTACCATCCAATGTTTCAAAAATATGCCTTAGAGGTAATTCATTTGTATGAAGTTTACAAATGGACCATTGAAGTGGCCTACCAAGTGCTTTCTCCATAACATGAATCACACCTCCTTTATAACCAGTGTTGGTATTTGTGCTATCACAGCCTGTTACAGCTATATCGTTTTGTAGATGTCTCTCTTTAATAACTGACAATACTGCTATATCTCCAGCCTTACTCGATGCTGCTGTCTGATGGGTAATATACTCTCCACCTGGTTCAGCAACCATTACATAGTGTTCTTCACTCTTCTTTTCACTGCACCACCTATTATTGACTTTCACTTTACTTGAAGTCTGATCCTTTATCACTTTATCACTTTTCACTGGTTTTCAAAGACTTTCTCTTTCTCTCCGCACTTTACTTATTATGAGATGGTCATCTTTGATGATCATACCAACGTCTATCAAAGTTGCAGTTGCAATAGCAGCAGTAGCACGATTTGATACACCAAATCTATCTGCCTACATTGCAACATGCCGCAAAGACATTCTCATTTGGCTTCCAGTATTTTCAAAACCACAGTCTTTAGTTTCCATTATTCCACTGTCAGTGTCTTCATCTGGAGAATTTTCTACTAAGCTAAAAGGCTGAACTTCACTGGAACGATTGATGGTTTTCGTTTCTTTAGTTACTTGTTCTGAGAGCTTCCTCTTGTATCTATTTTGTAAAATTTGTGTGGCATGCACAAATTGCACATCTACACTACCTATGTAAATTTTAGGATCACTCCTCTGATCAAGTAGAAACTGTAATTCCCCGTTTGGTTCTGTTTTATCTTTCCGACAAATGCAATCTATGTGAATTTCTTCACAGTCATTACTGCATCCTATGTCTGTATGAGATTTTAAATTACATTTACAGGCACATATATCAAACAAATTACTGAGACTATTCATATATATTCATTTTTTTAGTTTCACTAATGTTTTTGATCTAATCAACGTTGCTCCTCTTTCTACGAATCTTGCTACCTTTTGAAACACAGCTTTTTCCTGAACTGAGGGGATTGATGCTTGCTGCCAAAGTTTCAGTAGCTCCTGAATTATTTGTCTGATGATTGGTTTGTTAGCTGCGTTTTTCCTTTCTTTGAGATAAAAAAAATACCGAGCCACTTGTAAATTAGCTGACAAAAGATTATGAGGCAACTTCTCAGGAGTTCCGAACATACAGTGTTGCTTAGAATGCCTTGTGCGAACAATGTTTTTTCTTGCTGAATAGCATGGGGAACTTGAAAGTTAGATGCTGCTGTGAAAAGCTGTTGGTGTAGAGTTGCTGCAAGAGGAGATGCTGCTAACTTGATGTGAAGAAGGATGTTGTTTCATTTGCAGAGACACTGGTGTGTGGGATGCTGATTCCATCTCGGTTCTTCTATAGGTGAATTATTAACTGAAAAATAAGAACAAAAACTCAAATAAATTTCAGTGAATTTTAATTGCTTAAGGAAAAACAACAAATATTTACTCGGTTTACTCACGTCAGTCAAATGTACATTGTAACAAGTGTAACAGAATATTTTTTAGCTCCTTTCTCATAGCATGCTCACTAGCTTCTTACCTCTGGATTCTGTAGCTGGGGGACAACTAGGTACTGCAGCTGGTTGTCAGGCGAACTGTGGTGCCTGGGGAGTCAGAAGATACGATGCGTACAAGTATACAGTACGACTTTGGCAGAATACTTAAATCTGGGAATGACGCAAAATAATATATTAAAGTTATAAAAATCTATAATTGTGGTTTTATAATGACATTAATGGAGGTTATTCATATGATGTAATGTTGACGGATGTACGTTAGATGAGAATTCTATTTTGTGTGTTTGTTAAATTGTATTCATGTAAAAATGGGGCAGTCAGAGAAACCTGGCCCAATTTGTATCATCATATTCGTTTGTTTTCAGCAAAAACTGCAATAAAATATCAGTGTGCCACCGTAAATTACAATTTTCACTCCGCCCGGAAAAAGTTTTATACGAGTACATATGTCGTCCATAATACTGTACATATTATGGACGACGGGGAAGGCACGTGTCCAAGTGCAACCCAACCTGCGCGCTCTACTGGTTGTGGCTAATAAAACTGTTTATTAGACTATATTATCATAGTACTGTTTACTAGTATTATTTAACAAAATTTAAAATATTTTCGTACTGATATTTGATAAACATAGACCATTCTTGTTCCAGAGCAAAGTCGAATGTTTTTGGCCAAGTGTGCTACTGCCATAGATGAGGATTTTATGGTCTGATTCAAAATAAATTTGATCTTTGTCGTATGTAAAGGCGATCGTAATCAGATTTGAAAGATCTGATTATGGTCAGAATGAAAATTTTATTCCGAATTACCAATCGAATGCGAGTAGGTAATTAATTCTGCTTAACTTGGGTCCGTTATTGGAATCATACTTTCCTAGTGTTCCAATAGGCTCTAGTAGTATGGGGGGAATATGGATTGCATTGTTGCAACACTTCTTGCAACATTGCTACATTGCAAGAAGTTGGGGAAAAGGGCTATAGCCAGTACGTTTAGGAGGCAGCCGCACTCCTAAAAAGTAGAAAACTGAAAGGATAATGGAGGATCACCCCACCTCAAACCTACCCCACCCAGCAAACCACCCTACCTCAGACCTAAACCAAACCACCCCAACTCAGACCTAAGCCAACCAACCGAACCATCCTAAGTGCTAAGGAGTGGCAGTGGCGGTACCAAGTGAGCGGAAATGAGGGTAAACGACTGGAAATTGAAAATGGAGGTGAGGGGAAATAAAAGGGTAAAGGAGGGAGAAAGGGGAAAATAGTAAAATTTTAATCGCAGCTGTGTGAACAATAGAACTGATAAGTGCAAACAAAGAGTATGGTAAGGGTTAAGAGCAATGAGATAACGGTTAATAGGGAATAGCCAAAGGGTTAAGAAAGCCAAGAGTAAAAGTAGGGGAAGGGAAAGGGGAAAGGAAGCACAGATGTAAACAATAGGAATGATAAGTCTCTTTATGTGAGTTCGAACGACGGTTCAGGATCGACCTGCAGTCGACCCGTCTGCAGCATCCCACTCATTTGCGGGATTTGGTGAAGGAAGGAATTTCTCTCTGATCTCCTCCTGTCCTCGTAGACATCCACGCCTGGATGGTCAGGGACTTTGCATAGGAATCTCTCCAGGTGGTTCTTGAAGTTATTCACGTCGGTGTGCTGAGATTCCTTACTTCTTTTGGTCGGGCATTGAAAAGCTTCGCGCCTCGTATTCTGAGGGTATTTTTATCCTCATTTGCATGGCCCCTTGTCCCACCGAAGCTGGAACTGTACAAAATCTGTCTCTTCTCTCATTCAAGTTTGTTTCTATTTCATTTCTAAGGTTAGGGACAGAGCCCTCAAGTATTTTCCATATGTATATTATTATGTACCGCTCGCACCTTCTTTCGAGAGGGTAGAGTTTCAGAGATTGTAGTCGAGCCCAGTAGTCTTCACCTTCCGTTTCCTCTATCTTAGACGTAAAAGTGCTTTGCATAGCTTTAATGTTCGCAATGTCTCGTTTTCTGTATGGGCTTGTGAGTACGGAGCAATACTCAATTATTGGTAGGACTAGACTCTTCCATAATTTGAGCATGATGTTTGCTTTTCTTCTGCGGAAGCTCCTCCAGATGATTCCCATTATTTTTCTAGCCTTTGTAATTTTGATGTTATAGTGCTCTCTGAATTCTGCAACCGACGACATTATTACTCCAAGATTTCTGACTTGTGGATTTGGTGTTATCTGTTTGGCTTGCAGAGTTTTTCTTCGTTGAACTTCATATTGTGAATGTGAGACACAAAAGCATTTATGAATTAACCAAACTCTACAATTCATATATTATACTACATTTATAAACTGTATAGGTATGGTCTTTTCATATCTGGCACTATTTTTTTTATGCAGGAAGGAAGGCCAAGGGCGAATGCCTGCAGAAGTGCCCCTTTACAGAAGAAGAAGAGAACCAAAATCAAGGTCCAGGGTTTTTGAGATGCCTAGACACACTGCGTTTGAAAGATTGGAGGTCATAGACAGAGGGAAAGATGAACTGAGGAAGATTGCTCCAGAGTTGACCGGTTGAGTAGATGAAAGATTGAAAATACCAATTAACCCTTGCGTTAGAGAGTTGTACAGAAAAAGAATGAGAATGTGTAGAAAGTCTGGTGCTGCGTGCTCTCCTTAAAGAAAGAGGCATGCAGTTAAAGAGTTCAGAAGAGCAGTGTCCGATGTCCGTTAAAATAGCGATAATAAAGAGAGAGTGAGGCAACATTTCGGCGAAGAGAGAGGGATTGAAAACAGCGAGTAAGAGGCGGGAAATTGATGAGACGAAAAGCCTTTGATTCCACCCGGTCAAGTACGGCTGTGTGGGTTGAGCCACCCCATACATGAAAAGCATACTCCATACGGGGGCGGATAAGATCCCTGTACAGAGACAGCAACTGAGTGGGGGTGAAGAAACCGCGGAGGCGGTACACACCTAACCTCTTGAAGCTGTTTTGGAAAGAGAGTATATGTGATCTTTCTAGGAAAGATCACGACAAAAGGAAACGCCAAGAATGTTAAGAGAAGAGGAAGGATTGAGTTGTGTGTTGTTGAAGGTAAGGGGATAGTCGTGTGGAAGATTGTGACGAATAGACAGATGGAGGAACTGAGTTTTTGAGGCACTGAAAGCCACAAGGTTTTCTGTACCCCAATCAGAGATAGTAGAAAGATCAGGGTTAGGTGTTCCATAACCGTTGGTTGATTTAGGTCTGAGGTTTGGTTGTTTAGTTGCTTCGTTTAGGTCTGAGGTAGGGTGGTTTCCTGGGTGGGCTAGGTCTGAGGTGGGGTGATCCTCCATTATCCTTTAAATTTTCTACGTTTAGGAGTGCGGCACCCCTTAAACCTCCTGATTATGACACTTTCACCCCGCCTATTGCAATGTTGCAATGTTGCAGGCGATTGCATTGCACTCTCCACTTTTGCCTATACTACTGCTATGTTAAAATTACGTATCCCTATGCTTCAAGAAATGGTGCTCCATATCACACTCTTAAAACCACTGCTCAGCTATGAAAGAGAAAAAAGGTTTGTAGGTTTTTTTTCTTAGGCACTTACAAACTCCGACGTTAAAGATGTTTGGGAGCACCAGAATGATATTTTAATTCAATTACCTGAGAGTGGTGGTGCGGGGTAAAAAATTACCGAACTCATTTTAGCCCATACGGGGCTAAAATAAGCGCCACCACTCTTTGGTTAAAGTTTCAATTGAACTTTGGGAAGAATCTTTACCGTATCAAGATATAAAAATTGAATCTTTGTATTTTCTGGAATTGGCAACAATTCTAACCTCCGAGAAGTGAGTAAGAGAAGAAGAGGAATTGTGCACTCGGAGCGAAGGCTGATAATGCTATTGAGAGAAAGTGAATAATTCCTCCTGTTATGGCTACTTTCCTCCAACCGAATTCTTCATACAGTGGATGGACAAAGAAGGCACTGATACAAAAGATGAACGAATAAATGGTGATAATCCAACCGACGTTTGTGGAAGATACACTTGAATTCATCAACAGAGTGGAGAACAAAATTCCAAAGCCAGTATATGACATTGTAGACAAAACCTGGAATGAAATACATGTAATTTATAGAATCAGTACGGATTAATTTTTTTTATTCATGTGACCATTACTAACTTCTTTATTTATAAATCTAAAAAGAAGAGCATCAGGAGAGTGGAGAACAAAATTCCAAAGCTGGTGTATGGCATAGCTGACAGAATCTAGAATGAAATATGGCATTAGTAATTTATAGAATCAGTACGGATTGAATTTTTTTTATTCATCTGGCCATTACTAACGTCTTTATTTATGAATCTAAAAAGAAGTTTTAAAGCACGCAAAATTAGGTTTAAGCACGTTTGTTTGCATGTTGTCAGCACTTGACGTATAACACTTTCGTGTTTCGAGGAACAGAAAGTGTTTATTGTGAAACTGTTCGAATAAGATATCGTGGTAAATTTGGTGTGTGTGACATACCACATAAAACCTCTCTTTTGCGTTTAGTTATCAGTATGAAAAAGTAGGAAGTGTTCTTTACCAACGAAAGGCACAAGCTGGCCGCCCTTCAATACAGAGGCCTGAAATAGTGGAGAATGCACGAGCAATGCTAATGAGAAGTCCTTGCTAGAATCTGCGATAGCTGTGACGGCAATTTCATTTCATTTGCAGAATAGTGAGGAAGATCTACTGCTCTCATTTATCAGTTTACCCATTCAAGATGCAGTTAATCCAACTGTTGAGGGCTAGAGGGAAGAATAAACGCCTGGTGTCTACTAAAAAATATTTTCAGCTTATTTAAAATGAGCCAGACATTTTAATCTTGATATCGTTTTTGGACGAGGCACACTTCAATTTAGACAGTTCCATAAATAAGAAAAATGCACGATGTTTGGGCTTTTTAAAACCAAAATGCTGGTGTTAATGATCCCTTACATCCACAACGGGTCAGTTCGGTGCACTTTGTCAAGTAATGGCATCTTTAGCCAGATTTAATTGAAAGCTGGTGAATTCTAATGTTTATCAGGAGTTGTTAAAGATAACTTAATTTATTTTCTCATGGGTATTAGTATCGACATGGAGAAATACCGAGCATCTTGAAGAGAGCGAACATAGTTCCGATATGTAAAGGAGGAGGTCGATCCGAGGCCAAAAAGTATAGAGCAGTGTCGTTTACATCTCACCTCACCAAAATGTTTGAAAGAATAGTTAGAGGAAAAATCGATGACCTCTTGAAAAATCGGAAAAAGTTAAATGATAATCAACATGGATTCCGCTCAGGAAGATCATGCCTATCACAGCTCATGGAACACTATAACAACATTATTGATGCACTTGAAAATAATGAAAATTATGATGTAATATACTCGTATACAGACTTTACTAAGCCGTTCGACAAGTGTGACCATGGAATCATAGCGCATAAACTGAAATATATGGGAATAACAGGAAAAGTAGGAAAATAGGAATATAATTTCCTTAGTGGGCGGCAGCAAGTCGTTACAGTTCAAGAAATATGTTCATCAGAGCTAGAGATCCTTAGCTCAGTACCACAAGGAACAGCATTAGCTCCCTTATTCTTCATAACCCTGCTAACTGATATTGGAGAGGAGGTTACCAGTGACAACTCAGTAACATCGTTTGCCGATGACACAAAAATTAGTAGTAAGATAAGAAACCCAGAGAATATAGGATCTCTACAAACAGACATGAACAGAATCTACAATTGGTCTGAAGGCAATAATAGGAAATTTAACGTTGAAAATTTTCAGCTCTTAAGGTACGGAAGAAAGGAAAGCCTAAAATCTATGAAATAATTAAAGGCTAGACAGGGAACAATCTCAATCCTGAAGGAAAATAGTTTTGTTGTGAGAAGACCAAGGTGTTCAACCAGCTGCCCAAGAAACTAAGAAGACGAGTGATGTAGAGTTGAATATCTTCAAAAAAAGACTAGATGCCTGGCTCAGAACAATTCCAGATGAGCCGAACTTCTCCAATGTGAAGTGGAAAGCACAAGAAACCCACTCTTCTTCACCATGCCAATTCGAGAGGAGGGACAACGAGTCTGACCTTCGTGAAAAGAGGAATCGCCACACGGAACACTTGAAAGGTTCAAAGGAGAGGACATGACTATGACTCAGTTTCAGCAAAATAATTCGAGGCTTTACATACCACGTGTTATGTTCGACTTACTGCACGAGAATTTTGGTGCCCGAATGCTGTCAGACAGATTCCCTCAAATCCATGCCCAAGGTCTGGCTGAGCCACCATTGTCTCCTGATATAAATCCATGTGATTATTTTCACTTTGGATACTTTGAAAGCCCTTTAGAAAGTCCTAGAAACGGTAACTGTGCAAGAAATTAATTCAGTCTCAACTTTTGTGCTTCACAATTTCACCATGAGTGAACAAAGAGGACACATTAAACATATTTTGTCATAAGTGAAAATTTCAGGTATGTGATTATAATTTCCAAATACATCCATTCTCCCAATCTGAACTGTATACATATATAAGCAACTGTTATGATCAGATGAACAAAAATTTCCCCGTACAATCAAAAGAAGTATCATTTCAACACATAAACATATATCTACAGTCTTACAGAGTCATAGAAAGCTTTTTTATTACTTGAAATGTTCCTCATTCCTTCTGAAAATACTTATATACAAGACCTCCCAATTTCCTAAACTACCTAACTTTTAAAAACCTGTAACACTTGTTGCCCAAAAAGCCTTCGGAACACTCATGTGCCCCAGAATACAATAACTCTTAATATCTGTAAATCCGAATAACTCTAACCCAAAATTTAATTCTCATAATTTTTTCAGACACATAAAATTAAAGGTTTCCGAAATGATTTAACTTTTAACGATGAATGACATTACTACGAGGGCGATTAATGACGAAGACAGAGGTAAAATCCAGGAAGATCTGAATAAAATCGTAGATTGGTCAGTCACATGGTAAATGACATTTTAACGTCGATAAGTGCAAAATTTTACATATAGGTTCGCGCAACGGTAATTTTGCGTATAGTATGTCAGGGAAGGAGTTAGCAAGCGTAGAGCAGGAAAAAGATTTAGGAGTTTTGTCACTGGTGATTCAAAAGTGGCGAAACAAAGTACAGCAGCGGTCAATAAAGCGAACAAAGTGCTAGGTTTTATAGCTCGGAATTTTTAGCACAAATCGCGCGATATTATTGTTCCTCTTTATAAATCATTAGTTAGACCCCATTTGGAGTACGAGACCCAAGTTTGGAATCCACATATGCGAAAAGATATATACAAAATCGAAAGAGTTCAAAGACGAGCAACTAAGATGATTCCGTCGCTTAGGTCAAAGTCGTACGAGGATAGGCTTAAGGAGTTAAAATTGACTACACTCGAGACTCGGAGGCTAAGGGGTGATCTAATCCAGGTTTTTAAAATTATGAATGGGTTTGATAACGTAGACAGAGATAACTTTTTCGAAATATCTCAATATAATAGAACTAGAAATAACGGGTGTAAGTTGACAAGTAGAAGGTTCGAGACAGCAATTGCCTAAAACTTTTTTACGCATAGAATAGTAAATAGGTGGAATAGTTTGCCGGTGGAAGTAATTAGTAGCACGTCTATAAACATGTTTAAAAATCGATTAGACGTACATGTTGATAGATTGGGTATAATTTAAGGTAGTAAAATTAAGGCCTTGTCGTTCGGAACCCACTTAAACACTTAAAATTGTAGGTCCTCTCCGCCACCACGGAGGACATGCACAATACTGTACACAATTACGAACATAGTTAGGTAGACCAGCCATGAGTGGATCCTAGGGTCTTTGTTGGTCTGAAACATTATAACATTACTATACAGGGTGTCCCTAAAGTATTACCCCATAATGTATAACATTTTATTAGACTGTGGGCAGAACTTCTGGGACACCCTGTGTATTGATAAAGTTTGCCATAAATGTAAATATTTATGTAAATAACCTGACCATTCTTTACAAACGTTTTTAGCAGTAGTTTGTTACTGAGCATATTAATGTATATGAAAGTAATGTCATGTCTCTGGTTGTTAATCTGACGTTATACTTCCGAAAAAGAAGGTATGTTAGTCCTATCATGTTAGGTTCGATTAGGTTTCATTAGATATGTTAGCTGGTACCTCACCATTTATTCCCTTCACAGACCACTTATTACATACTTTTCGGTTCGATGGTACTGAAGTTCGGTTAGGTTAGGTGAGGTTAGGATCGTTTAGTGCAGTTTAGTTTAGATTTTTATAAATAAGGTTATATTGAATTAAACAAATCGCTACCAAGCGTATGCAAAGATTTGGGTGTGTTTCGGAGGGAGGGTCTTCTCTCCTTCGTTGTTTACGCAGTTCCACACTTAATTTGCCCAGTCCAAGTACTCTGTCACACCGTCTGCTTATCGATGTGTTCTATTTACAAATTTCCTTCCATTTTATCGCCCAACTATTTCGTCCGTCTGCTTCTGTATATCTGTGTGTCTACATACTCTAAACGGAAGCGTGTTCATGCGTTTATTTTCATATATACCGCTTATATATATATATATATATATATATATATAATATATAATATATATATACTGCAATGACCACGCAGTATATAAATGAATAGAAACGACATAAGTGTTAAGGAACGTTTCTGCACACGAGGAGGAGAGATAACGAATAAATGAAAAATGAGGCGAACCGCCCGGGAATCGAACCCAGGGCCTTCCAATTGCCGGTTGGACGCGCTACCATTATGCTACGGACCTCATTGGTAGCGCGTCCAACCGGCAATTGGAAGGCCCTGGGTTCGATTCCCGGGCGGTTCGCCTCATTTTTCATTTATTCGTTATCTCTCCTCCTCGTGTGCAGAAACGTTCCTTAACACTTATGTCGTTTCTATTCATATATATATATATATATATATATATATATATATATGCCGCTATTGGGCCCTTAAGGACGGGAAATAATGAACTAACCGACGATCCAAAAAAATATCTGATACATTGAGAGCTCAATATGAATCAGTTTTCAGTAACCCAAAAAGTGACAAAACGATACCTGACAAATGCATTCTTTGAAGAGGAATTGCAAGGAGAGTATATAACAGACTTTGATTTTACACCAGAAGATGTAGCGAGAGCTATAGGACAAATGAAACCACATTCAGCTGCAGGTCCGGACAATTGGAGCGCATTATTAATTAAAAACTGTAAAAATGAAATAGCTCACCTTTATACTGGATATGGAGAAGATCCCTAGACACTGGGGAAATACCAGGCATCTTGAAAAGAGCAAACATTGTCCCTATATATAAAGGAGGGGACAGATCTCAAGCAAAGAACTATAGACCAGTGGCATTGACGTCCCACCTCACCAAAGTATTTGAAAGAATAGTTAGAGAGAAAATTTATGATTTCCTGGAGACACGGGAAAGATTCAACGAAAATCAGCATGGATTCCGATCAGGTAGATCATGCCTATCACAACTAATAGAACACTACAACAATATCCTAGATGCATTGGAAGGCAATGACAACTACGATGTTATATACACAGATTTTGCTAAAGCTTTCGATAAATGTGACCATGGTATAATAGCACAAAATTAAATATATGGGAATAACAGGCAAAGTGGGGAAATGGATCTACAACTTCCTTAGAGATCGTCTGCAGGTCGTCAAAATTCAAGGTATATCATCATCAGAATCGGAAGTACGCAGCTCAGTACACAAGGGACAGTACTGGCCCCACTCCTGTTCATTATCATGCTAACAGACATAGACAGCGGAGTAAACAGCAACAGTATAGTAACATCCTTTGCAGACGATACAAAGATCAGCAGAAAAATCAGCGATGTACATGACGTGGAGGCCTTGCAGAGGGACACGAACAAAATATACAAATGGTCAGAAGACAACAACATGTCATTCAACGCCGAGAAATTTCAGCTCTTGAGATATGGTAGAAAAGAGGAACTTAAACAGACTGCATATTATGCTCCAGATAGACAGGAAATTCAGAGAAGCACGAAAGCGATTGATCTCGGGATAATAATGACAGATGATGCGAAATTCGAAACACAAAATCAGATAGCGATAAATAAAGCAAAAAGAGTCGCCGGACAGGTACTAAGAACGTTCAAGAGAAGGGACAGGACAGTAATGATTCCCCTGCTAAAAACACTGATTATACCAAAACTTGAATACTGCTCAGTTTTGACGTCCCCATATAAAAAGGAAGAAACTAATAAACTAGAAGAAACGCAAAGGCATTTCACAGCCAAGATTGATGGCTGCAAAGAACTCAACTACTGGGAAAGACTACGTAAACTAAGTCTGTACTCACTGGAAAGAAGAAGAGAGAGGTACATCATAATATACATGTGGAAAATGATCGAAAAACTGGTACCAAACCTAAAACTAAACCCAATTACCATTCAAACACACTGGAAAATAGGAAAGGCAGAATGTGTAGTGTTCCCAAATTCAAGGCCCGACAAGGGACCTCCTCAAACCTGAAGGAAAATAGCTTGGTTGTCAGGAGGCCAAGACTTTACAACCAGCTTCCTAAGGACCTCAGAAACGTAACGGGGGTCAAAGTTGAAGTCTTCAAGAAAAAACTGGATGCCTGTCTCAGGACAGTACCAGATGAGCCGAGCGTGCCTGGCTCAGGACAGTACCAGATGAGCCGAGCGTGCCTGGCTATGTACGGTGGAGAGCGCAAGAAAGCAACTCGCTCCTCCACCAGGCCAGACCTAGAGGCGGGGCCACCAGCTTGACCTCCGT